>CAWUPM010000789.1:0-161935 GCA_963924295.1 Dioctria rufipes
GATTGGATGGCCCTGCAGCTTCTATTATGGAACTAATAGATGAGCGACTTGCTAAGGACTTGAAGTCCAGTGAATCAGCCGAAGCTGATATCTCAATCCGTGAAGACCTCTGTTGCAGGCACGCTAGCACCTCGGAATATACGCGGAGAGTGTGGGGTGGGTAAAAGAATTTAACATGCAACACCTCGAACCATAGACAAAAAAGTCCTGTCAAGGAAGAAAGATCAAAGAAAACTAAAATACAGGATCAATTGTCGCTGATCCCACCGTACCTTTTCCCGGCCACCATTCGCATCGCCGGTACATCATTACGATGCCCCTATTAATGCAACCTGCAAAGTGCGGAGGGGCTGTCCACCATGATGAGCGAAAGAAAGCTCCAGGTGAATGATTTCCTTTTCTTTAACGTTTTCTCTTTTTTTTTCTTAAATTCGTTCCCGTAGTATAGAGACGTTTTACAATAGATCGGAATTGCCTTAGTCACATTAAGGTCAGATATATAACTATTTGTTGGTTACAAGAAAATTATGCAGATAAGTGTTCTTGAGTAAATCCCAAAAGACATATTGTTCTTTTTTGGTTACCATCTCTTTTTGTTCGCTTCATACTTTATTTTCCTTTACTTTGTTCTGGTGACGAATGTTCCTCCATGAAGACCTCCTGGAAAGAACTAAGCTGCAGTTATCGAAACGACAAGAAAATAGACTAGGAACAAGTCGGTCCGAAGAGCAAGTCAACATCCTGGATCTCCCTCACGACATTACAACCGACATAACCGAATACTAGAAGAGGGAGATGAGTGGTGCGTGACTGTGTATTCGAGTTGCGTGTACGGATGTATGTGTGCCGGTGTGTATCCTAGATGTTTATGTAACCTACAGCTCCACCGCTCATCCATCCTCTCCTAGTGTGAAAGGTAGTCACAAAGGGAGAGGGTGCCTGTTCAAAATTATAACTAAGCCTTTGACTAATCAAATGTGAAATTTTATTCAATAAAGAGACAATACCACAGTGAATTCGTTAGTAGAACAGCTCTTTCAAAATGGCTGAAAAACCGGCAGGTGGCATGCAACTGAAAAAAAAAACTCCTAAGCTAACACAAAGATCTGTATTTAAATAATACGTGGGACGAAGAGATTTCTAATACGCAAAAACTAGATGGGTCCAAATGTCAAAAGGACAAAACGAAATGTCATCTCCTCCTAAAGTTGTCCTAAGTGAATTGTTTGTCAGAAGGCATTTCCCTACATCTATTCAAATATCTTGCTTAAAATCAGCAATGTTTATCACGTTTCACATGTGATGCATTGCGGCCTGGGTTTATTTGGTATATTTTAATATAAAAATAACTTTTTTCAATAAATCAAAAAAAAAAAAAAAATAAAAAAATAAAAAAATTATTACAAAAATAACTTTTTCAAAAAATCAAAAAAAGTTCAAGTGCCAGGTATGTGTCATCTGTATCCAAGATACTATCTTCTGGAGCAGAATGGCGAAGCGTTGTACATCAAGCTGTGCACCAATACCCACCGTTGTAAGTTGGTTAGTTTAGCCACCGTGGTACTTTAGTACGGTACTAAAGAGTTTCTTTGTAAAGCGGTGTGGATGATGTGTTCCGTGTCTTTTTGTGTTGTGTTTCATGCAATTTCCGTCCTTTTTAGTTTGTCAGTTCTGTTAAGGTCCTGGTGCCATCTTTATGGCCAGTTGCTATCCTGCGTGGCAGGTTAGCCCGTTAGGCCTTGATTAGATATTGCACTATTTGCATACATTTTGTTTGCCCAGAAGACGTCATATTAACGTCTGAAACACGACTTCAGGCTGAAATAAGGTCGTGATATTAGTCGTCAAAATAACCTCTAAAATTAAACTGAAGGAGTACATTTTGGTTGCCCAAAAGACGTCATTATAACACCTGAAACACTTTTTCAGTCGGAAATAAAGTGGTCAAATTAGCCACCAAAATGACCTCCAAAATTAAACTGAATGAGTACATTTTGGTTGCCCAGAAGACGTCATTATAACACATGAAACACGTCTTCAGACGGAAGCACGGTCGTCATATTATCCACCAATTATTAATACAAAAAGTTGGCACATCGAAAGACAAAAACGCCTAATGACAATACTCACTTTTCCACCCTGGAACGACGAATATTTCAATAGAACTTACACTAAAAGATAGGGAAATTCTTATGTTTTTATTATTCGGGGAGAAGTTATTAATTTTTTACGTTGTTTATCGATAAAAGCATTTTGCAAAGTTTTCGTTGAATTTTCGTTCACAAAAATATTGAAATAAAACGATGTATCCAAAATGCATAACTTAAAAAAAAACTGAATGTTATTTCGATTAAAAGCGCACAACTTCGTAAGTAGCGCATGGTACATTTTTGGAGATATGCACTTTTGACTAAACACCATAGAATAGTTGCCCGTACTGCTGCTTGAACAAGACTAAGACAAGTCTTGAATGCCCGTCCTTCCGCGAAGCTACGAAAAATCGAGAAATTACGTGAAAATGACGACAAGCAGCGCCACTTTAAAATGCAGTCAAAAAACTGACAAGAAAATAGACAACGTGTGCTTATGCAATAGCACAAAATGACAGCAAAGCGCTGTTATAACTAGGGTCTGTTATCGTCATCAAATGACGAGAAATAGACGGCACGTGTCTATGCAATAGCCAAAAATGACGTCAAAAAGCCGGCAATAGTAAGATATAAAAAAGAGATTAAGAACAATAGAAAAATTTCTAATATAAGGCTCTGGAGGGTTAATTATGTTTTACGTGTAAAAGACGGAAAAATGCTCTGAAAACTAGGGTGTATTTTGAGTCATCAAATGACGTTTTTGCATATATTTCCTGTATAATACATGCGTGGTCGGTCATTTTATGATCAAATTCCGATTACATTATTTAAGCTTATACCAACTTGAACTCCTGAAAGACGTCATATGTCGACTTAGAAAAGTGCCAGTCAAAACGAAATCCATATTTGACGGAAACTAAACTCGATTGCCTTAAAATTTCAAATATTGACGTAAAAAGAACGTAACTCGAAAGGGGTCAATAATAAGTCAATAATAAACTAAAATTTGATCAACATGTCCTAGTTTCGTAGAAAACTTACGTCTAAATGACGTCGAAACGATCAAGGAATTCATAATCTGTTTTCAGTTAAAAAAATGACGTTCTGTAAATCAGACAAGTCTTAAAATGTTTGTTGGGGTTTACTTTAAGCGAATTTACTTACAGGAAGTGAGGCGAATTCCGGTAAACAAAAAACATAAATCACTCAACTAACTACTTACTTTATACGAATTTGTTAAATGAAATTGTTTACATGAGCAATTTCCGAGAATTCCTTATGTAGATAAAGACAGATAAGAAAAAGTTTTATATTCATCCGAATTTGCAATTCCTGTGAGATGCTAACGACATGTATACATGAATGATCCTGCTACGTACGTGAGAAACAAAAACCTTGGTCAATCAACTTAATTACATAAATTTGTATATTTTATACAAAACTTGTTACACTAACAATACCTATAAATAATATACACAAAAAATGAATTTGTACTTATGTATTTATTATATTATCATTAATATTATTATCGCTATATTTTTTTAATTTTCTTTGTCTTTTTTTAAAACATTTTTAAACTTTTTTTAAAACGTTTGTTTTTAATTTTTTCAAAGTTTTTTGAGCTTTTTTTAAACTTTATTCAACTTTTTTTTTGAACTTGTTTTTTTTTTAATTTTTTAAACTTTTTTTTTTAACTATTTTTAACTTTTTTAACTTTTTTTTAATTTTTTTTCTAATTTTTCAAAATTTTTTTAAAACTTTTTTAACTTTTTTTTATTTTTTAAACTTTTCTGAACTATTTTAAAACTTTTTTAACTTTCTTAACTTTTTTTTTTAATTTTTTAAAACGTTTTTGAATTTTTTTAAACTTTTTAACTTGTTTTTAAACTTTTTAACTTGTGTTTAAACTTTTCTAAACTCCTTTTGGACCTTTTTTAAACTTAAGCTTTGTTTTATTAATGATAATGTCAGCCATAAATTAGTGCAGTACCCAGCAGATCGCTGCAATAAATGTCAGCCACAAATTAGTGCAGTACCCAGCAGATCGTCCCCAATATTAGGAATTAAGAGAAAGTATTACATATATTAATATTTATAAATTATAGTAAAAGATACTTACCGCTATCTGCTGTTGCCGCTGCTGTTATTGTTGCTGGTGAAAGATTTAAAAATCAATTACTAAGTTCTAAAAACTTCGATATAGATTACCTCAGACATCTTGTTTCATGCAAAGTCTCTTCGCAAGTGATCTAAACCCTTTTACGTTTGCAAAATCTTAGTTTTATAAATACTAGATACTAACATAATCAAATTCAGAACAATAATCATATTATATCACAAGCTTATCTACTGCTACCCAGATAACGTAGTTTCTCCCATCAAGGTTTCAATATTTAACTTATATCATTGCCATTTCTTGTAAACAAATTTATGTAGTTTGTAGCTGTAATACACATAATTCGTACTTCAACATCAGCAAAAGCCCTTACGTGCGCAAAAATATTTCATTTTATAAACACTAGATAACAAATCCTGTGAGTAACTCTGAACAACAAATGAATAACTTCAATCAAATCGCTTCAAACAAATTTATATAGTGTGCAGCTGCAACCCAACTTTTATGTTACGAAAAGCCTTGGCAAAAATATTTCATAAACACAGATAAGAAATTCTTGCTAATGTAAACAATTTCATTGTTCGGACTTCTTTCACCCAAAAGACCTTGCTAAAATATTTCACTAGATAACATATTCTGATGAGAAATTCAGAACAACTAATAAATAGAGCAGCAGGTGTGTGTGTGTGTTTTTTTTTTATGTGTAAATTTGATTTCCAGACCCGCAAGGGTATCCTGATGGCTCTGTCCAGAGCTCTACGCGTATATAGCAACTTTAAAGAACATTCACACAACACCTCCATGACCTTATGGTAGAGCGCCTCGGATTTTACAAGACCAAACGTTCTCGGTTCGATTCCAGCAAAAGCAAGCATTATTTTATTAAAAATCAGCTAAGACAGAGCTTGATCAGCCAACTAGATGACATCATCCCCTGGAAGACAAAGCGGGGAGTGTTAGAGCGAGACAAATGATGTGTTAGAGCGAGAGTTCAAGATAAAATGGAACCATTTTTCAATACAAAAAGTGGTCTGGTGTTCCCATAGAAAATAGGTCACTTTTTCAGTACAAAAAGTGTTCCAGAATGAACATGGAAAATTGGTCACTTTTGTTCAGTACAAAAAGTGGTCTGGTGCTGTCATAGCGTAAATACTCAAACTGCACCTCCACAGCAGAAACTTACAAGGTTACCCGTACCTAATTTTTTTCATCTAAAAATAATCAAAAGAAAATCATTAATAAAATGAAGAATTAACAACAAAATGGATCACAGCATACTTACCTGGGTATATTTGCATTTTTCCATGTCATCAAATGACATTACACCAGTCAGCTGATTTCGCCTTTTGCTCAGGCCATTGAATAAATAACTAATAAGGAAATAGCATCACTCAGAGAAAAAAGTAGGCAAAATTGAACAAAATCGTTGGTTAAAAATGCGCCAACCAAGAAAGTTGGTATTCTGTAACTAACAAAAATAGTTAATCTTCATACACAAAATATTGAACAAAAAAATGGTTCAGGTACTATTTTTTTCGGTTTACTAACTAATATATTTGTCAACTAAATATTTTTCAGTTCACTTATTGCCAACAGTTTTACATATACATACAATTTTGTTTGTAGGCTAACCATTTTAACAGTTGATGCACATTTTTAAATGGTTAAAGTACTATTTTCTTACTAACAAAATTGTCAGTATACTATTGTGTTGGCAAATAATTATTTTCATAATTACATACATCCTATGAAATTATTAAATATAATTTTAATGTCAAAATAAAATGTATTTTGAAAGTGTGCACTTATACTATATAACTAAGGCACTGAAAATTTTTTTATAGTTGGTTATTCTAATCTTTCGCTGATAATGTTTACGCTGCAAAAAAGAAGTTTTATAAACAAATTTAAAATCATAGCAAAGGAAAGAAAAATGAATTGAATAAAGTTTTATTCAATATTAAAGTATAAAGTTAATATATGTACATCGTATTTAAGAAAAAGCTAACTTCAAAATTATATGTCTTAAATTCAGAAATTTGTTTTAGTAATCAGAAATATTTGGGTCTTAAATATTTTTATATTTTGATTGAATATTCCTTTAACAGTTTTTTTTAAAACTTTGCCATTTCTCGAAAATGCCATGCTGGATATAAAGTGTGAAGATCTTCGTCTATCTGTAGTAAGTTTAGATACATTAAAATATAGTATTTATTGCATGTCAAGAAACTTACCAAATTATGCCACAAAAAATGACAGAAATGTGGCCAATTCTTTAAGATTATGCTAATGCCAACATCCTTTATAATTGATAAAATCTCAGTCCTTCTTTTTTAAAACTTACGTTTCAATATTTTTGTACGTCAGTCCATGGTGAATTATTTATATGAAGCCAAGCACAATCAATTTCTAAAAAAAAAAAAAGAAGAATACTGTATATCGAATGAGACTTAAAGTATCAATACCTTCAGATGTTTCGATATTCTCGACTTCTGGGGTTGATGAATAGCTTGAAGGTCCTGGTTGATTTTTGCTTAAAAATCTTTGCACTTTGATTTTTTTTTTGTATTATTTAAAATGTTTTGAAATTTACCTTTGAAGTCGTCATAATAAGAACTCAAATCCCCAAATTCTTAGTAAATATATAGCTCTCTATCTTCCACATTCAAAGTTCCATCCAAAACAGTTGTACTTCGACACCTTTATCCAGATTTTCTACAACGTCCTCTAAATTTCCCCTTTATAAAAATTTGTTACCACTTCCACAAATGAGTCCATTATACAAGAACATAAAAAAGACAAACAAACCGGCATTGGTAAAATGTTAAATTTTTTGCCATGGCGGCTTATTTTTATAAATATTTCACTTTTATTTTGCTAGAAACACTATATTTAATTAGTAAAACTATTAAAGTTACTTGAAGAATGCTTTCTTACACAGCGCACCTCATTACAGTTATTTAAGACTCTGGAGTCTCTATTACATATAATAACGTTCGCAAAAGAATATTTTGAATATTTTACAATTATTTCATAATACTATTAAGTAGAAATCCTGTTAAATTATCCATTTATTATAATATCGCGAATTCAAATCCTAGAATTTCCTTTCAAAATTATGAAATGTCAGACCACTAGGCCCTCTTGTTATTACTACTCTCTAGTAGAGATCCATCTTTTCACAGAGGGAATACACATTCATTCCTTGACTTATTTCTCATAAACGGAAACCCAAACATCGACTTAAACCCAAACTTCTCCCCGTTTCTGGAATCAGAACCCTTTGACTCTGAACACGGCGCCATCCTACTCCAACTTAAAATCAACGACAACATGTCACCGCCTAACCCCGTAGTAATCCGTAATTATAACAGAACTAATACATACAAACTGAGATTCTCAACCAACAGAGATCTCCAAACCCTTGAAATCCCCACAAACAGAAACCTATCATGTGCAGAAATAGACCAAACAATCACTAACTTAAACAGTATAATCAAAAACGCAATTGATGCGTTTATTATATAAAAATAATCAAAACTAAAAACAGACTCAGGAAAATTTTCCATCGCAATAGACTAAACCCTAATTATCAATATCTAAAATCACGTATCGACCTATTAAATATCCTAATCAAGAACCAAATAAACACACATTACAACAACTATTGGGGCAAAAAACTCTCCAACATTAGAATGGACACAAACACATTTAAAAATATCAAAAACTTAACAAATAAATCCAACAGCTCGGTTTTCCCTAACCTCACCATCTCCTCCAATAACACTACATCAACGCTGGTCACAGCCATGGAAAAAGCAAACTGCCTAGGAGAACACTTTATTAATATCAGCATTAATAAATAAATAAATTCCTAAACAATAGCGACCACATCACAGATTTCAACAACACCAACCCGGCCATAACTTCCGACAGAAGACTCCCACCACCTCACAACTCTACAACACCGCCCTCCGGAGCCCTTAGCTTTACCCAAGTGAAACTGACTACAGAATACATCCGCAGTAGGAAAAATAAAAAATCAAGCGGCCCTGACGAAATCCCTAACTTCATAATTAGAAAACTACCCACACTATTCAACCAAAAACTCTCTATAATTTTCAATCACTGCTTCAACCTAGGCTACTTCCCCACGAGCTGGAAAAAAGCGTATATAGTGCCCATCCTCAAAAGTAAGAAACCCCCAAACTTACACGCTAGCTATAGACCGATATCTCTATTGCCAGCATTAGGAAAAATATTCGAATGCTTCCTTAAATATAAAATCCTAGATCACTGCACGGATAACAACATCATCCCAATCAATCAATTTGGTTTCAAGCAATTCTGCTCTACCACACACGCTGTCCTTAAACTGAAGACGGATATCAGTCACCATCTCAACAAAAAACCACCAACATTTGCCTGTTTATTAGACATCGATTCGGTCTGGATCGAAGGTCTGATGTACAAAATGCTACACACCTTCGATTTGCACCCACACCTGCGTAAAACCATACACAGCTTCCTCACCAACAGATCGTACAAAGTAAAAGTTGGACGCGAGCTCTCCAGAGCATTCTGCCCGAAAATTGGGCTCCCCCAAGGATCAATTCTCTCACCCATTTTATATAACATCTTCACTTCTGATTTCCCAAACTCCCAGGCTGTCAGTCCCAATATCAAAGCACTGCACTACGCAGACGACATTATCCTCTATCACAGCACGAAAAATCCACCAACAGCTATAGCCAAAATCAATAGCTACCTACGAATAATCTCTGACTATTTCAGCAAATGGAAACTCAGAATAAATATAAATAAATGTGCATCAATCGCCTTCACTGGTGTGAAATCGTCCACTCGGCGGCAAAAGCAACTCCTCAAACACATGGATATTCGCATTGGCAATTCAACAATAGCCCAAAAAGAGGTAGTAAAATATCTTGGACTCACACTAACTTCCAACCTTAAATTTTACCGCCACATAGACAGCATCATCAACAAGGCTACCGTGGCCTTCCTTACTCTCAGATCAATCCTCAAGTCCGCACTAAATCTGAAAATTAAATTATTTGCTACAAGCAATTAATCAGACCCATACTCTTATATGCATCCCCTATCTGGACAGACATTTGCACAAATGGAAAGGATCCGGGTGTTAGAAAGATCCATCCTAAGACCTTGCTCGGGCCTATATAGGAAACGAAATTCATACCACTACATTAATAACAAAATTCTATACGAAAAAACAAATACATCTGGAATTGACAGAGAAATCATAAAACAAACCATGCACTTCTTCAATAGATTAGACAGCTCTGAAAACCCGTTACTTGCTGAATGCATCAGCTATTCCACTGAATACCTCGAAAGCAATAATAGGTACCAGCTACCTGCCTTCGTTCAAACCTCCACAACAAAAACACACTCTTTAATAACGCAAAGGAGTTAATCTTCTTCCACAAGCGAAGAAACCCAAACACCTCATCCCAGGTATATAACACAGCACAATAATCCGA
Organism: Dioctria rufipes; assembly: GCA_963924295.1. Taxonomy (NCBI): domain Eukaryota; kingdom Metazoa; phylum Arthropoda; class Insecta; order Diptera; family Asilidae; genus Dioctria; species Dioctria rufipes. The sequence goes on from CAWUPM010000789.1 coordinate 9,729, forward strand.
CAAAAATTACATACGCAGTTTCGCACTAAAGGTCCCGCCGGTACGCTTGCAATAGTACATACTAAATTTTTATTACTAAATTTATCTATAGTATCTAATAAACTTGAAATTAATAATTAAAACGTCAGGAAATATCAAGACACACTAAGGCCAGAAACATTCTAGTAGGTAAGAATAAAGATAAATTACTTAGGCAAAACTGTTATCCTTAAGCCTCAAACATGTTTAATAAAATTACCTTCCCTACCTTAGCTTAAGTCAGGTATAGCGAGCCTTTTTCTCGCACTTTATAATCAGTAGAGATAAGAAAAATTTGTCATATACATTTCTAAGTAGTCATAAATATAAATTAGGGTAAAGACCATTACGGATCTGTCTAATTTTAAGGAAATCTAGAATTACCATAGCAAGTAAATTAAAATTGTCAGTAGTTGTAGGTCAATAAAAAAATTGTTTCAAAAAATTGTTTCAAAATAGATGGCACAATCCTTGGCTCAGGCTGAGACAACTTACATCTAGATGTGCAAAACCTCACAAAATTGTGATCCAACTAAAACGAGCTAATGGCCCACTAATAGAAAGCTCTACACATCCTCTCTCTCTCTCTTGCTGTATTATGCCACTTAAATTCATCGCAATGATAGCTTTCTTTGGTTAAATAAAAAGTTAAAGAGCTTTCAAAAAGTGTTCCGGATTTATATGGAGTTTTGCACATCTAGTTGTAAGTTGTCTCAGGCTCAGGGTTCATGTGATTCAGAGTATAATCTGAATAAAGAATCGTGTTCCCAATTACCATACAGAAGCCTAATTCTGTTCAGAGTTTAATCTGAAATTTTTCCTATCCTTATTACAGAAGTCTAATTCTGAAATTATTTCTTTCCTTATTTTAGAAGTCTAATTCTGAAATTAGTTCTTTCCTTATTACAGAAGTCTAATTCTTCCCAGAGTGTGATCTGAATTATTCAACCGTACACAAACACATGTACTATAGTTCGGTCTTACATGCGGAAGCTAGTTCACGTGCTACATCTTGTTCTTACATGCTGAAGCACATACATTGTGCTACCTATTCATCTCACACGCTGCAACAAACTTATTGTGCTATTTTCTTTGTTCGGTCTTACACATTGCTGTACGTTCATATAATTTTCACAGAAATTGGTTCTGTCAACAGAAAATTAATTCTGTTCTTCTTCTTCTTCTCAGAACTATAGAAACGGACCACGTCATTGGGATTACTTTGAATTTGTGAACTTATATTGAATTTTTGAATTGTTTCTTGAATTTCTAGCTTTTAAGCTCATTTTGAATTTTTGTGATAATAGGTTAAGTAAATTTTATATTTGAAGTTTGAAACGCTAAGTTATCCTTTTTACAACCGGGTGCCTCCCTTACCGTTTGAGACTAGATCTCAGACAGACCTTAAAAATTCAAAGTACAAGTACCAGTACAGTACCAGTACCTGGATTTAAAATATTTTAAGTACAATTCCCGGTTCTGGTACTTTAAAAATTTGCATGTACAAGTCCAGGTACTGGTACTGATCTAGTACTTATGTACTTTACAGGTATGATCTCACATTGGTCCTTCAAGGCCGGATAACTCAGTCAAATCAAACATAAAAATAAATACATCACATCACATTGAAAAATTCAAACCGTGCCATACAAAATGGCGAAAAATGGAGAATATATCTCATATGACGTGTGCCATGAAACTATTGGTTCTGTGTCAGAGTTGATTGAGTCCCAACTCGAAGTCAAATAGCTAATGGTAGACCTAGAAAAAGCAAAAAGAGAACTGTCAAATCGAATGGAGGGCAGCCTGGCTTAGAATCACTTAAAAGAACAATAGTTTGAGGATATGGTGACTTTAAACATTTCACAATATCTCCGCAATCTCAGAAATTAAAAGATAAGTAAAAGGAGCTAGTGGTCCCCAATAGAACAAATACTATATTCCCCAAGTGTAGTGTTGCCATACTGCGTTACATTTTTGGCTCATGGATACATGTAGTTTCAAAATAAAAATACACAGCAAAAAAGTGCTGGAGGTCATCAACAGTAAATAATACTATTTTTGTGGAATACGTGCTTATTAACAAAAAAAAAATTTCACTCGATGATATTATGAAAAATATAACGAATTTATCTTTAGTTGGTATATGAAGCACAAAAATGGGTTGCTCCGTTCTCGAAATATGATTTTTTGAATATGATGCTTCTTCCTAAAATCACAAGCGCGTGAATGTTTAATCCAAAGTTGAGTTGGTCGGGTCGAGTTTCAATGTGTTCGATTTTGTGTCGAATGGATATATCCACAGGGAACTGGTCTGCAGAAAACAAGTTCTTAATGCCATTTATAGTGTCATCGTAATGCTAAGCTCTATGCAGTTGTGAATTTATTTATTAGCTGTGGTGTAATTCAAATTAATACTTTTTGTAATACCTGAACCAGCTTAGACCAACATCTGTCCTTGCAGCCATCTGTAATCCTTTTTTGGAAATGCTTTCATTATTTTAAATTTTCACTTCCACCCCTTCTTTATCTTGGTTACTATACGTGATCTCTTTTTATTTTATTTCGGAAATATGGTCACCCCAGTGTAAATACATGAATGTATGTAACTTACATAATATACATGCCCTATATATTTTGAATATTGCTGCAATCACCAAATGTAGTTAACTCTAATTGCAATTGCAATTTTTAAAAACCCTTTTAAGGCCTGTAAGCGATTTTAGCCCACCGCCAACCGGATCCATAAATTCATTGCTCTTGCGGTGAATTTGTTTATGGTGAAATGCTAACAACCTGGGGTGATAAAATATTGTCACCAAAAGCGCAAAAATTCCGTGAATATTATATGAAACCTACCGCAACGGCTGGAAAAGTTATTTCATTTTCAATTTTGTGTTCTTGATTTCCATTTTAATTTCAAATTTCTTTTTCTGCTTATTTCGTGTCTGTTGCAAGGAAACCTGCTCTTTTAAATTAGATTTAAATGCGCAAAATAGTTGGCTAAGAAAAGGTAACTAATTAAATGAGAACGGTAATAATGAACAACAATGCATTTGTTGCATTAGCGTTATGGACCGTTTAAGAGAAAAATGATTTAACTTTCCAAATAACCAGGCTGCCAAGCTTCATTGATGATGTGAAATTTTTTTCCAGGCATGAATGTTTTTTAACCGAAGCGTTGATAATGGGAATATTTTCTTTTAATTAAAATTAAATTAAAAAATGAGGAACAGTGAACACATAACGACGATAGTACTTCTAGATTTTAATAGAAGGGTTAGTTGAAGCGAACAGAAGCTCTCTTCGTTCTATAGAATCACATCGTTTCTTCAATAATATGGGTATTATAGAATGAGGTGTACAAAAGAGCATAATTTAACGGTTGAGAATGCAGGCGGGTCTCCGATAACCCTTTATAAGCTTATAATTTACGAATATTGTTACCGAATTTTAATGCTGGTTAGTGGAAATTACTTGTTGTTTTACCTTATTTCATCGGTTCCTACTACAGTTAAGGTTTCCAGGTGTATTTTTTCATATATTTGTATGAGCCCTTGTTGGCGTAGGATCAACCGATGAGGATTTATTTTGAAAAAACTATTTTCTTGTATCTTCAATCCAAAATCACGGACCGCGTTGCACCCCCCCCCCCCTTCTTCAACTTGGATTTTTCTTCGTGGTACGAAACTAAATAACATATATAAAAATATTTAGTTCCTATTGAATGGACTATAATTTGTATAGGTTTAAAAAGCTTTAGGTATTTGGTTGTGTTACTTGAAAGAGAAAATAAATAACAGAGCGAATCTACAGATTTAATTTAAATACGCTAAAAGCGACAAAAAATCACTGTAAAAAATGCTTGTTGAAACTTACAGTTTATTATCACTGAAAAATACATAAAGTTAAAATGATGCAGAGAGGAAAAATTTCGTTTATATTTATACAAATTATTGATGAGTCCAGTAAAGCCTTGGGACAATTTATGCAATGTAAGGAACTGCAACCACTAATAATAAATTTAACTCACTTACACCATAGCCTAGATTGTACTATTCGTCCGTTCATCGGACCGTGTTTGTCCGTCCCCAAGGTAACCAAATTTTCTCTTTATACACTAGATGAAATCAATGGACTATACACCAAGTATGGTATTCAAGCTAACAAGGTATGACTGTCCCGCACCATAGATTCCCCATTTTGTGCGTCACGGGAATGAAAGATTAAGTTACTATTTGTTTGTAAATTTATTCTTCTAGATCTATTTAAAATGTTAAAATAAGTACAATTTTCACATTTCTTTCATATTATTTAAGTAAAGGGTATTGATTCATACATGTAATGCCATTATTAACTGTTATTAGTAGAAGTGGGGTTAGGTGATGGAAGCTACTCAATTTCCAGTGGAAATTCGGTTTGAATTTTTTGAATTTTTTTTATTCTTATGTAAAATAGAAATTGAAGAAAAGTTATTAGAATTGTATTCCGCATTATAGTTTGACACTAAACACCACTTTTTTACACTTCGTTATGATGCATTCCAAATTCGCCTCCTATTTGAGAAAATTACCATTGTCAGTAACCACTTTCACTATAGAAATAATAAAATATCTCAGATAATCAACTAAGAGTGCAAATTATAGGTATTTCAGTCTTATTTTGGATTTTTTATCTATAAAACTTTTCCGGCACTATGTTTTAATTCGAACTGATTTCCGTGAAAGGAACTTTAAAAAATTCAATATACAATTATGGTAAGAAATTATAATTGCATTTGTTTCAATATTTTAAACGGATGCAGTGAAAGGAATTTACATAAACAAATATTAACACTTTATATTTGCCTTTTTAAAAATCGATTCACGTGATAGCCCAGACGATCATACTACCTTACTCTGTATAGCGTGATACTAAGTTTTCCATTCCGCTTGCAGCGAACAGAAACAATGTGGAAGAGCAAAATGGATTAAATACCCATGCATAATAAAGCTAAAAACTAATTTTGATTTTAGTATGTCCGTCACTCTGTCCTGTCCGTGCCTTTACTTTTAAATTTAAATTTTGCATACCACCTTTATAAAAGAGTTGTAGATTTAATGCCGCAAACGGAGAAAATCAGGTAAATCATTCGTAGTGCTGCCATGCAAACATTTCATTTTTTAGTATATATTAGGACACTCATCGATAACGCGTTGACATACAGACCTGAAATTTTGTAAACAGTATCTTCGAGAAATAGTAAATACAATTCCAAAAGGAGACTAAATTGGTTTCACAATGGTGTTGATGGTGGTGCCATACAAAAATTTAAGTTTTTTACGTATACCTACTATGAATGCGACCAGTCCTAGGTGTTCTTCAGAATATTAAATCCTATGGAATTGACTGTAATCATTTTTACTGTCCGACGAACCATTCTTGAAATATATACGAAAAGTCAACTCAATAATCAAACCTGCAGAAATGGAGTGGCCATGCCAAATTACATGGGGACATTCATCTAGGGTTTCATAGGAATTGGTTGCAGCTCATTGTACCCTAGATGAAAATAAAAGTTAAATAATGTGAAAATGTTAAAAAGCTTTATATGGCAGCATCAAGAATTTGCTTCCCGATATAGTTTATTTTTGAAATAACATCCGACGCGTTCGCACGCAGTGCCTAAATTTATACTGAACAAGCAAAAAAAAAAAGCTAGAATTTTTTAAGACTAATTCATACTATAACCTAGATGAATGCACGTTTGTAATTTTTTATGGTCACTATCTGTGCAAGTTTGTTTTTTCAAATTATTTTTCGGATATATTTCTAGAACGATTCGTCGGAAAGTAAAAATGATTAGGTCTGCCCGATTTTGTCCATTTATAAACTTGTAAAGGGTTTTCCAATAAGAGGTGTTATTTGGATATTCTAAGAAAAATACCATTTTTTGAGATAAATGATCGGAACTTTATTTCATTATAAAGAGGAAGGTATGCCGTTAATAATGGAAAATAATATCAGCCAAATGACCACCACGATCACGCCTACAGGACCATATCCTTTTCATGAAATTTTCCATAACCAAATCGCAAAGTGGCTGCCCTATGTCCTCGATAGCCTCACGAATTCCATCTTTGAAGTCTTGAATCGACGCTAGGCTGTTGGCGAAGACCGTCTCTTTCACGTGGCTCAAAGAAAGAAGTCGGAAGGTGTTAAGTCACAAGATCTCGGTGGCCAATTGTGATCACCTCTTCGAGAGATAACACGGTCCGGAAACTTTTCCCGTAAAAGATAAATGGTTTCGTTGCTTGTATGGCACGTAGCACCGTCTTGTTGAAAATAAACGTTGTCCAGATCAATACCATCCAATTCCGGCCATAAAAAATCATTAATCATCTGTCGATAGCGCAATCCATTCCCCGTAACTGTTGTTCCAGCCTCATTTTCGAAAAAGTAAGATCCAATGCCCCGCGGGACCATAAACCGCACCAAATAGTCACAACTTGAGGATAGAGCGGCTTTTCGACAATAACTCTTGGATTTTCCGAGCCCCAGGTGCGACAATTTTACTTCTTGACGAAGCCATCGAGGTGGAAATGGGCCTCATCACTCAAGATGAGTTTTCGATTGAATTCCGGATCATTTTCATGCATTTCAAGGACCCAATCAGCAAAGACTCGACGTTGTTGATGATCGGCCGGCTTGAGTTCTTGTGTTAACTGAACTTTATAAGCCGTAAGACCCAAATCTTTATTCAAAATACGGTGTAATGACGTTTGTGGAATGCCTAATTCCAAAGAACAACGAGGAATGGACAAACCTGGGTTTTCTTCAACACTTTCGGCTACAGCAGCAATATTCTCGGCTGTTCTTGAGCGACGTGCACGGGTTTTATTCTTCACATCACTAACTTGTCCCGACAGCTCGAATTTTTCTACAAATTTCTGTATTGCGGTCCGACAAGGTGCTTCACGACGACCCAAAGAAGTTCGAGTTTTAAGAACCGTCTCTGCCACATCTTCACCATTTTTATAGTGAATTTTAATAACTTCAATGCGTTGTCGAATCATGTATCGTTCCATTTTTATTAATGGCGTAGTTTCTACTTGTCAAATCTAAAAAAAAAAAAAATCAGATCCAAAAGTGACATCTACTGAAAAAGCGGGCTAATTAAGATAACACCTCTTATTAGAAAATCCTTTATTTGCACTTAAATTTGCAGTCTACAAAACTTGAGCTTTCCACGTCGACGCATTGTCAGGTAGTTTTCAGATATATAGTTAAAACACAGAATTTTGTATGGAAACACCAAGAATGATTTGTCCGCTTTAGCCCATTTTTTAATTAACAAATTTTTGTGTGGCAGTGCCAAGAAGAGGTTGCCCGAATTAGTTCATATTCTTCACTTTTTCAATTAAAACGCCGTACACAAAATTTCAGCACACCACGTTAATGCATTCTTAGTTAAAGTCATAGCGAAAAACGAAACTTTTGCATGACAACCCCACGAAGGAGTTACCCGATTCGTCTTATTTCCGAACTAAAATTAACTTTTTCTTTAACAGCATGTGTGCAAAATTTCAGCTCTCTAAGTACATGCATTCTTGACAGACGGCCATTCAAAAATCAAAATAGTTTTTATTATTATGTGCTCTACACAAAATAAATAAATAATAAAATAATAGAAATAAATAAACTAAAATCATTACAATGACATGATAGAGATTGAAGCCGCTGTGACAGCAGTACTCAAGGTATTTCCAAAGCAGGAAATGCAAGAGCCTTTCGACATGCTTTTTACCCGCTGTAAATGTTGTATTGGTGCAGATGGTGAAAATAATCGCTGACTTTTTTTGTACTTAAATTTGGGTTTCTTTATAGACATCCTGGTATTTCCCTTGTTCGAAAATACTAGGTGCATTAACTGGGTTGGCTTGAGCTCTAGCAGAATTTTCATAGTTTTGCTAGAAATTAAATTTAGCGTCTTTTTTGGAAAAACTATGTGATAACTCTACGAACATCTGGACCGGTTTTAAATATTCGAGCTACTGAGGTTCGTAGAAATAAGATGAGTGAGTATGTTTTTAAATGAATTTTGGGGTTTCTAATTCGTGTCGTTTAATTCCCTTTATTTATGTAGATGTGAAAACCTTCATTTGCTTTAATTATTGGAGCAACAGTGTCGAACAAGTATGAGTCATCTATCTACTGTCGTTTCCTTTAAAGTTATGACCGCACTCGAGTTTGACTGTTAAACTTCTATTTCATATTTCCATCTTTCCATACCATCCCATCTCTAACAACTACACTTCTCATCTTCATTAGCGCACACAAAACCTTAAAATTGAACTCCTTCAAAACTTCCATTTATGGCAGATATCAACTTTTCAGGAGTCATTCAATGTAGAAATTCAATTAACGTTTACCGCAAAATTTGCATAAAATCCTTTCCAATTCATTAAGTTTTCATGAGGCTCAATATCGTCATGATTTCTGGGGTAATCCATCGCACTGCGACTGGAACTGGAGGCTGACCGTTGGCCACGTTGTACAATAACAATCCGAAAGACGTTTAAGTCAATTTCTCCAATTAAATAGAGCAGAAAGAGAGTACTACACCCTCCAGTTTCGTCTCACAACATTTTTAAATTATCTCCGATAATTTTGTACTTTTCAGAATTTGGTTTTTATTTTTTATCAATAAATTTCAACTTTATTTTTCATTTCATGGCAATAAATCATTTCGTCCGTATTCGATAAATTCGGGCAATCTGATGGTCGAAATATGCCGGTTCATGAAGATAATTACGCAAAATTTGCTACAAAAGCTGATCGTGCTACACATAATATACTGTCTTCATGCATTAACACATGTCTACATAGGTATCAAAACATGCAAACATAAAGCACACGCAGTAGGGGGTGCGATTAAATTGCACTTGCAGCAGGACGGCAAAATTTAATAAAATGTTCGACTACCGTACAACGTAAAACAATATCCACTCTATGACCACGAGCACCTAGCCAGTACTGCCAATTATTAATTTTGGTTACAACAGAAATACCAACAGCAACAATATATGCTTGTAAAATATTGATGAAGTCGCACAAGAATCGACTACATGGGCTCCTGCTCCGGGATATGGTTGTGGGTCAATAGAGTTTTTGGACCACAAGGAATTCAGGAATTCCTTTATTATCCCGTTCAACGAAGGTAAATATCGCAAGAAGGACAGGATCATGTTCATTTTATTAACAAAAAAAACTTTTGATTGTTTCCACCATATAAATCGCAACTGTGCAGAGGGCCTAGTTTCATGATGTTCTGTAATAACAATTGATTTGGACTTTTTGTCAGTGAGTTTTAGGTCGCTTTAGGGTTTTATTTATTTTGTATTACTTTTCAGGACTCTATTAAAGTGGGTATGTTTTGTTTTAATTGTTGTTGTTTATGTTGCTGGTGGTTGTATTAACATGTAGTTTCTGTTGTGAACAAATGAATTCAGCCAATCTGAAATTTAATTATTACCTTTAAGTTTGAGATAGCAATAAGGCAAATATAAGCATTTTAATGTATAACTTAGACGAATTATTACCTATGAAGTTCCTTGGATTTGGTAACCAGTTTTTGGAAGTGAAAGGTACTTAATTTAAGCATGTTCCAATACAATAGTGCAATGAATTTTATTATTGGATTCGAATGTAAGGAGCTCGCTAAACTAAATTTTCGTATAAAATTTAACGCTTTAAAAGCTATTTGCCAAAATTTATCCTGAATATTAGCGAGACCAGTACTAGCAGCTAAATTTGTTGTTATTGAGTAGAGGTGGGACCAACCAATTTAGCTTGAATTTATGAGCCCGGGCCTTTCTTTACCACGCTAAATGTATTTATTGTCAGAAAATTTATGAACATCTTCATATTGCAAAAGAGTGAGTAAAATAATAAAAATACGTTCTCTTCTTCTTTGCATAATATCTTTTATCTCTGAGTCTCCGCTATCATAATATCTTAGCTGGTAAAAAAAACAGTACGAAATGGAAGTTCGCTAAAATTCTGTTTAACTTGGACCTCAGTACTAGGTTTATAAAGTATATGAAAAAAGCAAATCAATTATTATTTAATTAAGGCGCTGTTGACCCAATTGGTGGGACAAATACATTATGTTCACAAATCAAAGGATAAAGGTATAATTACATAATCGACTAATTTCAGCCAGTGGTGGATCCAGGATACAAGTGGGGGGGGGGGGGGGGGCGCAACTATGGTTTAAAAATGGTATATGCTGAAAACTGAGCAAAAGTTTGAAGACACTTGCCACCACTCGCAAATGTCAAATGCACAAAATTTATCATATAAAAGATACGAGTTAAACAGATTAGCAAGTGTTTGGGGCTACCACTCGCAACGAAGAAAGTTGCTGAAGGTTTTTTGCTACTCCGAAAAGTCAAAGGGGATGATAGATTATTCATTTTGTTTTGGTTTGTAAATGGTGGAAGTGTAAAACTTCCCAATCATTAATTTTAGTTAGTAAAACAAGGGAAACGTACTTTATTCAAATTCACGGATCATCATAAATTGTATCTATGTAAAAGGCAGTAACTTCGTCGGCAAGTTAAGAAAGTGTGACTTCTTGGGTTTTTATATTATTAAGCCAAGCTGAGGAGATATCCTATGAAATGTGATGTGAAGCACAGCATGGCAAGAAGGTGATAAAGAAAGGAATTAGGGAACGTGAGGAAGGTGGCAAAGGTGCTGAAGTATGTCACCCTTAAACTTTCACAGATTGCATGCCGGAGGAAAGACAGAAGATTGGGGACTGTTCCACGTTCGTACGCAATTTTTTGCCACCCCGCCAATGATCTGAAGGCTCTATTTTTGACAATATCCAACCAAGCTAAGGCTCCGCGACCAGCCCCGGCCTACATATGGAAATTGTATTCCATTCTAGGTCTGATGTAGGACTTGTAGAGGAGCGCTAGAAGCGATGGCCTGAAATATTTCTTACACCTTTTCAGAAATCCAAGTTATTTCGTTGCTTATTTGGAAACAGAGAAGTTGTGATCTGTTCAGCTTAACATACTGCAAATATTAATATCAAGAATGCATAAAGACGGTATATCGTCAAGCAGTTCTCCATCAAAAGCTACGGGAATGGAAAAATTATGATCTTGTGTTAGAGAGATGGGACAGTTTTGGAACTTAGATGTATTGAATTCGATGCGACTCGGTTTGCTTCAAGCAAGGATCTTATCAAGGTGGGTAGTCAAGGATTAAATCATGCAATCTAGTTTGACAGATGTGGCATTTCCTCTGTAGTCTCCAAGGGTGTAAAGGAAAGCAGATCATTAATGAAAATTGAGAAGAGAGATGGAGAGATAGCAGAGCCTTGAGGCACCTCGGAATTTATTGACTGAAATTGAGATGACACGTCATCTAATATAATCCATATTAAGTGTTCAGATAAAACACTTTACATTCATAAAAGAAGAGGACGAGAGAGGCCAAGTGCTTTTAGTTTGGCTAAAAGGGCTGAACTCCAGACACTATTATAGGCCTTTGAAATATCTAGGGCAACAATTTTGGACTCACCAAAATTGTGAAGATTACGGTTCGAACTTTCCGTAAGAAAAGTCAGCGAGTCTCCAGATGAGCGTCCAGATGGGAAGCTATGATGAGATGATTAGTTACTAGATACTTCTCTAATTTGGAGTTAATGATAGATTCAAAAACCTTTTAAAGAATCGAAGTGATTGTAATTAGTCGATAATTTGAGGGATCACTACCCTTTCCTTTCTTGGGAATAGGCCGAACGTGAGGTAGTTTCCAAGCAATTGGAAATTTTCCTGTCGAATAAGACAAGTAGAATAGTTTTCGCAGAACTTTAGCCAAAAATGAGGCATAGGTTTTATTTAACGGGGGCTTGAAACAATCAGGACTTGCAGCTGATGGAGACGTTGACCTCTTTAAGGACCTTGAACATATCTCTCGTATGGATGTGCATTGGCTCTTGTACAAGTGAGATGTAAATTGGGTGCAAAAGGAGAGTTTGAAGTGAATCTAACATTCTAAATATTAGTTTTATTCAGGGAGTCAACAGTCACTTCATTATAAAGTAGTAAAGGAACTGCTGAAGTTGCTCCTGATAGGTTTGACCTGGGACGAGAAACCTTTGCGTCTTGCCAACATTCACACCTTCTGGTCAAAAACAAATTTTTGTCTTTGGATAGTGTTTCAGTTCTGAACATGGATGCAATTGATAGGTGCGAAAAGCAAACTATTTCGCTTTTATTGCTTGGTTGTTCTTATCGTTAAACCAAAAGCGGTTTTATTATTGTTAAGATCTGCTGTGTAACTACCGAATGTATTCACGCATGCTCAAGACTTAGAATTGTACTAAATTCAAATGTGCGTTCATCAACATCCCTTGAAGCAAAACAGACCTACCAATCAACTTCCCTTGGATACTTATTGAGACCTTCCCAATCTAAAGATTTATTTTGTTTTTGTTTAACGTTTGGGCTAAGTATTCTATAAAAACTATTACGTTTTACGAAATAATAACAAAACAAAATTATTTTAAAAATTAATCTCTTACTTTATGTAATAACACTCACTACAACAATACGCAATGACTTGTTTGCTGTTGTGTAGTTTCGCTGATTTTCTCCAACAACTACTTATAATTGTTTCTTGCATTGTTTTGCCACGCCACGCCGATAATGTTCTAAGAAGCTTACTTTACATGGAACCCCGTTTCAAAGACCCTCTGGCAGCTGTTTTCAATTAAAACAAACCTTCCATCGCGATAAGCTGAATAGGCTCTATCTTACTTCAAAAATCCCGAGCAAAGCAACGCTCATGTACAAGTATCCGCGCTTCCTGTTTTCTGTATAGGCTTCAACAACCATGACCGAAGGTCAAGGTGCCAGCTAGGGCTTGCGTTCCTAAATGTATCATATTGAACGCTTCCAGAAATTGTTACGTTTTTTGCAAGAGCAGCAGTAGAAGAGATGTGAATCATTTTGTTAGAAAAAAATTCAGAAGATCTACTGCAATTTTTTTCAGTGGTCTTCAGAGGGAGCGCTGGATCCTCCCCTGATTGCAGCTGGTACAACTGATAGGGTACATACAAGAGTAGAAAATAGAAATACAAGTATGGAGGATCGAATTCTTCGGACGATGCCTATAGGTCTATTATGTATCCTGCATACGCTCGTATTACCTAGGGCCTACGCCTAATACTCTGAACCTTAAGGCACTTTAACATCAAAAACAAGAATCGGAAATACATAAACCCAAAAACTCAACTTATTCCACTTTAAAACAAGATTATTGCTCCAATGATTTTGTTGATGTGAAAGTGCCTTTAACAGTAAAGAACGGGAATGAATGTAGGGAATCAGGTAAATGGTAAAATCATTGTTCACAAACGCAACCACTTCATCTATAATTAGAAAATAATGGGGAGCCAAACAGCTCAAGGTAGAATTTCACTTCCCTTCAGGGGGTTTGAAATAATCCAGCTCATAGCTATTTACTGTTACTATTACCACTGATCTTTCGATTCCATATGTATGTCAAGAATACAGCTTTGTTGCTTTTTAAATTTCTTAAACATTTAACTGATAATGTTTTGGAAATCGTCTATTATGATGAATCACTTCGTCTTCGTTGAGAAGTTAAGACACGCCGTTGCTAATGTTGCAAATGGTAAAAGTCTATACCTACTGTGACTATTGGATTAATCAGTTGTGAAGTGACTAATGGCTTAGTTTTGAGGTCGATTTTATTTTTGCAGTTTATTAACGAATTGCTCCACATTCAGACACTAAAAAGTTCATCTATGAGCGAGAATATGGAGGTTAGTGTCAATGTTGCACTAATATTTGCCCGACGCATGAATTTATAAATTCGTAGGCAGTGATCACTAGCCTCGGTAGCTCAGTTGGTAAGTGTGCGTGGGTTCAATTCCACGTAGACACGATACAACACTTTTCTTCTTATCTAGTTTTCCTTCGACTTTTATACTTAGTATATATCCTCTCCCATTTTACATACTACCCTAACTATAAAAATTCACCCCTCCTCTCTTTCAGCAGCAATTAGGGAAACGGAGAAAGATTTTCAGAGGTTTTACTCATTTATAAAGCTTCCACGGTGCACACAGATATCAACCCAAAAGATTGTCTATGACGACAACTAAGAGCTTCCCCGAACATGGTAGTGGAAGTTAATTACTTAGTACCTATTCCGAAAACTGAAGCAAAGTTTCGTATATCAGAGTCAGTATGGAAACTACATGGAAGCTATATATGTATTTCCAAAGAGAGAGCCACTCTTTTCTAAATAGAGTGACAAAGAAAAGAAGAGCATTTATCACTAATGCTGAAGCTACCGAAGCTGTGTAGTTATATTATTTTGGACAGGGTGCACAATAAATAGACAACTGGTTGAAATCAAATTAATGGACAAGCCTTGCTTACTTTCAGTCAAAATGTCTATCCTTCCAGTTATTACTCATGCACAACATATATATGGCTGTTATAACACGGTGTGTGATTGCACAGCCAACATATAACTATATAAGAAAATCTTCATATAAACTCGGATCACTTTTTCAAAGCTCTTTAACTTTACATTCAACCAAAGAAAGCTGTTAGTAATAAATGTTGCGAAGAACATAGGTGGTATAATGGAGCAGATTTCTCCGGCCATTAGCTCATTTTAAAACAAACATTTCGGACCAGTTCTTCTTGAGTTTTTCGATATCTAGATGTAAGTTGTCTCAGGTGCCGCTAAAGTCAATACGTATTGCTTTATTCACAAGATTATGTACTTGCTCTAGAGATTGTGAGTATTTCCGAAGCTGTAACAATATATATACCTTCTTCTCTCCGGCTTCGCGACTATAAGGATCACCTCCCTAAGATGTTTAAAGAATGAATTGGAACGAAAAAGAAGCTCGGTGTTGTTTTTATTTTGCCGAGTATCCACAAGATAAATTAAGAATGGATTGACATAAAGACATTACATTTTTCATATTTATAGTTTAATAATGGCTATTGTTTCGAAACGTTTTCTATTCTTTCGTAAACGTTCCAATTCACACTTTTCCAACTGCTTTACATACAGCTGAGAATGGATTGCGGAGATAATGAAGCTATACATCTTTGTGTGTATATGAATGTCATCCAATCAATTGCAATTCAGCGACTTCGATCTATATTGAAAGACGATAAGAGAATAACTGCAGAGCGATCCAAACTACTTAGAACAGAAACATTATAACAGAATTGACTTAAGTTCCAAATATGAAACAGGTTCCGATGAAGCATTTTATAGTCAAGGAATGGAGATTTGAGTGCGTCATGAATTCCTCACATATATCATAACAGATGACAACCAGCACATAGTTGCGACGGGGTAATATACAGGGTGATTCTGATCAAGATAACTTCCGCTATACCAAAAAGGCGCAGCTAATATATTCTTAGGTAATGAGGTAAATCTTCATAATTACAGGAAAGTGGTAATAAAAGTGTAGTGTGTTGATGGTATCAACTATCTACAGGTGATTCAGAACAAGATACCTTCCGGTATACCACGCGATTCCTTGAGGTAAGATGATCAAAAAATTGTTCCACATACCCCCCTTAGAAACCTTCCTTTAGGAGTTGTGGCCAGTTAAGATTTCGCCAATATTCGTGAGAATAAATGAGTATAACTTTTGAACCACTCTATAGATTTTGGTTATTGTTGGCTTATTAATTAGCCAAGAATAGTAGCTGTCGAAAAGTGTATTACTCTGTATTTTTTAATTTAGCTTCTTTAAATTATTCTCAAATATTTCCAAAATTTTTATTTTTTTACACACAAAACTTTTTGAAATAAATAACGGTATTTGTGAAATTTGTGTGTAAAAAATCAATGTTTTGGAAATAATTGAGAATAATTTAAAGATGCTTAATTAAAAAATACAGAGTAATACACTTTTCGATAGCTACTATTCTTGGCTATTTAATAAGCTAACAATGACCAAAATCTACAGGGTGGTTAAAAAGTTATACTCACTTATTCTCACTAATACTGGCGAAATCTTAACTGGCCACAACTCCTAAAGGAAGGTTTCTAAGGGGGGTATGTGGAACAATTTTTTGATCAGCTTACCTCAAGGAATCGCGTGGTATACCGGAAGGTATCTTGTTCTGAATCACCTGTAGATAGTTGATACCATCGACACACTACACTTTTATTACCACTTTCCTGTAATTATGAAGATTTACCTCATTACCTAAGAATATATTAGCTGCGCCCTTTTATGGACGCTACCCAGTTCATCCCACTGCAGCTACAAAAGAACGCCCCAAACAACCAACGAGCTATATTTGCAAAGTTTGGTAGTGTTGCATAATTACTTCAGCATTTACTGAAAACACTTTCCATGCGTTCCGATCAATGCCCTGTCAGCATAAATATATTGTTGCTGAATGAATTGACTTCGTAACAATGACATACATACATCGTAGATAAACAACGCGAAGTAGGAAATAAATAAATCAATAATTGCGAAAACAATAAAAATCTGGCACAAAATTATGGATAGCCGATTCTGCATTTTGAAGAATAAGTTCAGATTTGACAGTAAAAATGCAAAAGTCGGTCGGGTTCAGTTATAAAGTTAATTGACAACAAAATAAGTAAATAAATTATTACATGAATTGTTGTTATTTTGAACATCCACATTTTTTCGCGGTGAACAAACCCTATAACAGTAGTATTGATTTGGACTCAATGAAAGGTGGAGGTGGATGATATCTAAAACATTAATTAAATAGAAAAAAATATTAATTTGAGATTAGAGAGGGAAAAATGAAAGAACGGTTGTATAGCATGAAAAACTAAAACATACACTTTTTAGTGAGATTAGCGACCTATTTTGACAAATACAACTGTATTCAGCGGTGAAGTACAAGATTTCACTACACATGCCACAGTATGTCTTTGCACTGTTGAATGTTTGATTGTGTCAGTGCAAGAGACACAAAATTGTAAAAGTGACACCTACATGTCAGAACAGCAAATAAAGGGTTTTCAAATGAGAGGTGTTATTTTAATTAAACCGCTATTTCGGTAGATGTCACTTTTGGAGCGGTCATTTTTTGACATTTGACAAGTAGAAACTTCGCCATTAATAAAAATGGAACGATACACGATTCCACAACGCATTGAAATTATTAAAATTCACAATAAAAATGGTGAAAATGTGGCAGAGACGGTTCGTAAAACTCGAACATTTTTGTGTCGTCGTGAAGCACCTTGTCGGACAGCAATACAGAAATTGGTAGAAAAATTCGAGCTGTCGGGACAAGTTAGTGATGTGAAGAATAAAACCCGTGCACGTCGCTCAAGAACAGCCGAGAATATTGCTGCTGTAGCCGAAAATGTTGAAGAAAACCCAGGTTTGTCCATTCCTCGTCGTTCTTTGGAATTAGGCATTCCACAAACGTAATTACACCGTATTTTGCATAAAGATTTGGGTCTTAGGGCTTATAAAGTTCAGTTAACACAAGAACTTAACCCGGCCGATCATCAACAACGTCGATTCTTTGCTGATTGGGGCCTTGAAATGCATGAAAATGATCCGGAATTCCATCGAAAACTCATCTTGAGTGATGAGGCCCATTTCCACCTCGATGGCTTCGTCAACGAGCAAAATTGTCGCTTCTGGGGCTCGGAAAACCCAAGAGTTATTGTTGAAAAGTCTCTCTATCCTCAATGTGTGACTGTTTGGTGCGGTTTATGGTCCCGCGGGGTCATTGGACCTTACTTTTCCGACGAAAATGAGGCTGGAGCAAGAGTTACAGTGAATGGATTGCGCTATCGATAGATGATTAATGATTTTTTATGGCAGGAATTGGATGGTATTGATCTGGACAACGTTTACTTTCAACAAGACGGCGCTACGTGCCATACAAGCAACGAAACCATTGATCTTTTACGGGAAAAGTTTCCGGACCGTGTTATCTCTCGAAGAAGTGATCACAATTGGCCACCGAGATCTTGTGACTTAACACCTTGCGACTTCTTCCCTTGGGGCCATGTGAAAGAGATGGTCTACGCCAACAGCCCAGAGTTAATTCAAGACCTCAAAGATGGAATTCGTGAGGCTATCGAGGACATATGGCAGCCACTTTGCGATTTGGTTATGGAAAATTTCATGAAAAGGATATGGTCCTGTAGGCGTGTTCGTGGTGGTCATTTCGCTGATGTTATTTTCTATTATTAACGGCATACCTTCCTCTTTATAATGAAATAAAGTTCCGATCATTTATCTCAAAAAATGGCATTTTTCTTTGAATACCAAAATAACAGCTCTTATTGGAAAACCCTTATTTCAAATTATTGAAATTTCTAGTTGAACTCTTGGAATTATGTCAATTGTAATGGACTTAGTTGTCTGATTCCCATCAGCTGATTTCTGATGAATTGCTTAGATCCTAATCTTTCAAGTGAAAAAATGGAAAGTGAAGAGCCTGATTACAGTGCGATTGCAATTCTTTTAGTTAAAGGCAAACTTTTCGCAAAAAGGTATGTGACCTCTTGAGACGGCTAAATTAGTGAATCAACAATATAAAGGAATATCTGATAAAACAAAAAATTCCTTGAATTTACTTGCACTGAACCGCGGCTCACTTCTTCCCAAAAGAAACTCGTTCGATGTTACAGAATTGTCATAAAAAATGAAGCAAATTGTTGACATGCATTTTCGAATTGAAATATTCTTTCTTATTATTTTCAAAAATCTTTTATTTTTTTGTAATAAAAATTTACAAATTTACTCCCTTTTGAAAATTTGATACTTTTCCTTGGATATGAGATAATCTCAGGCGCTATTCTAAATCTACTTCTAGTGTATCAGTGTGCCGCATTGAATAAATTAAAAGTACAGGTTTCTATAATGATTACACGCTTCCATTCACGAATTTCTATGGGCACCATTTGAACAATTATAAGTTTTGCTGTGATACGTAGGTGAAAGGAATGGCTTCTAACGAAGAGAAGATTAGAACGTTAGGCATTTTCAAAAAGATTGTTCTGTTCTCTCCTACTATTTGTTAAAATGACTACAGAACTCATCTCAGGCCACTGCGTTTTGCGGAATCTTCTAAATAAGATGGGTTTGTCTGAGACTACATCCTACCGCTTCGCTCAGGATGCTCGTAAAACCTCAGAGCTCCTGCTCAGCAATTGCGAGAGTATTCCACCTCGAACAAGTTTTCCCTCCACCAAACTACGTGTGGAATCTCAGTCTCAGAATGGTTCTGGACTTTATTAACAGTTTATCCCATGGAAGGGAGTAACTTGAACGGGGACTCACAATATATAAATCTTTTAGGTTGCAGTGACCGTAAAAATTATAAATTACATCTGCAGATGCCGTAATTTTTTGATTATTGGAGATATGTTCAAGATAGATTTTAATGAAGAAGCCATTTAATGAAAGTGGCTAAGTCTCTACATAGGTAGTTAGATCTATTTTACTAGATAATAGATCTAGTCTTGCCAGATAAGGAGTAAGTATTTTAGTTTATAGTTCGAGTATTACGACTGCAATTATTAAAGGATTGTGATTAGGATTTTGAACAGCAATACTAAAAAAGTGAAAGAATTCTATTAAAGATATGAGTAATAATCGAAAACACTCAAATTAACATTCTGTCTGTTTCTTCTTTTTAAAATTTGTAAATCTTACCAATACCATTCATAAATCTAATTTGAATATAAAAAACAACAATTAAGCTTAAAAGATCAGAGCATTTTAATGAGCTGTTGAACAGCTGTTTGGAAATCAATAAACTATTCTTGAAGCAATTTCTAATCTGTATTCTTTAGAAATATGCTTACGTGCTTTTTCAGCGCATTCCAAATGTACATCAGTGTTTGCTCAAACAATTCTCGGAAAACAAAAAAAAAATCCTCTCATAAATCAACAGTATCCACAAATTGCAAAGCTCAGTGCTGAATAGGAACAACCATAATGGTGAAAATAAACTCGAATTCATCAAAAACCGGTAATTTTTCAACAGCATTCCTTCCACTTCACGCATATTGATCTAATGGCAACCAAAGAAATTCATTCGCCCCCATCAATTTTTCCATAATAACGCGCAAGTACGGAAAGGTTCCCACAGTGCAGTGCGCCAGAAAAGAAAATTAATGCTTGACAAAAATGGTGCGAGAACCCGAAGACGAAATTCCATTCTACAGAGGATTCTCACAATCGTTTCCGCAAAAGCATAATATCTCTATATTTAATAAATAAACAACATTCAAGGAAATTGTAAGAAAAACAAGCTTTTTGTAAAGTGTAACAAAACAGAAAAAAATGTAAAGCGGGAGGAATAGGAAATCAAAGAATTTAAGCCACATAGGAACTACTCGAGTGGAGTCCAAAAAAAACCGACGCCTGGTCGGAGAGATCGTGGAAAACTACCTCTGGAAAGGGAAAACAAGCAAAAGAGGAAACTAAGGAACGATCAACGTTTTAACAAAATAATCCCTTTCTGAGCAGCGTTAGTTATTCCCATATTAATGAGGAAGGCATATAATCATTTCCTGTGATATTTTGTTATTTTAAGCGAAAGCCTTGCCGATGAATGGGTTATACAACTTCGGGAATATATAAACGGGAAATTTAAGGTTTTTAAAATGTGAATGTTTCATAAATAAATATATTGGGTACGATATCCTATTTTTGCAATATATTATTTTCAAAATCACTTGTTTCAAATAACTGTAACACCGCTTTTTGATTTCGTAAATGTCATATAGACTGGTTCCAAAGCAGATTTTGAAGGCTAAAAAATCAAGACAGACCAGGACCAGCTGGAAAATTTAGTTAAGGTTATAATTCAGAGAAAGAAGAAAAATTAAACACAAGAAAAAGTAAAATTGTGAAACGTGGTGGTGTTTAGGGTTGAAAGCAGTTTTTTTGCGATTTTCGGCGAAGTGTGACCACCTAGCGGAAAACATTCTTAACAAAATTTGTAGATAATAAAAATATCTAAAGCTTCCATATCAGGCATTTTTCAACGTAATCTCAAATTTTCGAGAAAGTGGCGGAAAGCCAATTTTTCGGTTTTTTAGTTATCTTCTCTCATAAAAATAATTCAATTTACATGAAATTTTGTGAAATTAAACATTTTTTTGCATTGAATAAGCATTAGTTTTTTTTCTAGGTATCTATATTATCGGCGGGTAATGCGGACGGGCTCCTTCTATTAGTCCATATATGTATGTTGATATGTAATATTGTAATATTTACATTTCTCGAGAAAAGAAAACCAAAAATCTTCCACGGGAAACTTTATTGGTGTTTTTCGATTTAAATTTCTATGCATTTTCAGCATATCTTAAAATCTTTATCTAAAAATCCAGTGTCACGATGTTTGTAAACGGTAATCTCCGCAACCGCCCAACCGATTTCCGTGAAATTTTGTGAATGTGGTTGGTTGGTTCCAGTTTGAGAGATTCCACAGATGGCGCTGTTGTCGAGACTTAAAGAAGTGCCTGACAACGTGTAGATGTGGAAAGCTGGAATTTGGTACACGGCCTTTTCATAAAAATTGCTGTTCAAAAATGGGCTAAATCTGGCAACACCTTCTTAGGGTTGCCATACAAATATTTCGATTTTTAGTATATATTTGGACAGTGTATGACAACGAGTGCACGACGAGAGCTGAAATTTGGTAGGATGTGTTCTCATAGCAATAGTAAATAACATTTGAAACACAGACTAAATCGGGCAGCGCCTTCTTGGTGTTACCATACAAAATTTTTGTTTTTCATTACATATTTGGAAACTGCCTAATAACGCGTTGACGTGGATAGCTCATATTGTATGCACGGCGTTTCTAAACAAAAATGTAAATTTTGGTTCAAAATGGGACAAATCGGGCAATTATTTCATAGGGTTGCCATACAAAAATTTCCTTTTTAACTATATATTTGGACACTGTCTGCGAGTGGGTCGACGTAGAGAAATAAATTTTTGCACATGGTGCTTTTATAGCAATAGTAAATAAAATTACAAAAATGGTCGAAATCGGGCGACACCTTGTTTTTGCTATACAAAACTTTAGTTTTTCACTATATATTTGGACACTGCTTCACATATCGAAGTAGAGAGCAGCAATGTTGTACACGAGCCTTTATAGAAAAGTGTAAGTTGAGTTCATATATGGGACCAATTGGGCAACTCCTTCGTATGGTAGCCATATAAAAAATTTGGTACGTGGTGTTTCCATAGCAATGGTAAATAAAATTTGAAAAATGGACTAAATTGGGTTATCCCTTCTTGGTGTTGCCATACAAAACATTAGTTGTTTACTAAATATTTGGAAGCTGCCTGAGAAACCATCGAGTAGAAGAACTCATATTTTATTCACGGCGTTTTAATAAAAATTACAAATACAGGTTCAAAAGTGGAGCAAATCGGGCAACCCTTTCTTTGTGTTGCTATACAAAACTTTAGTTTTTCACTATATATTTGGAAACTATATACCGCTTCGACGTAGAGAGCTGAAATGTTGTACACAGGCCTTTTTTAAAAGAGAAAAATTTACTCGAAAATGGGAGCAATCGGCCAACTCGTTCTTAGGGTTGCCACATGCGCGTAGCGAGGTAGGGGCACGGGTCGGCAATGCCCCTCCCAGAGAGGCCCGCGTAATTATTACTAATAATTTGCAATTTTTACTTTCATTCATTCTTCTTTCATGTAGTAAGATATACATACAAGCATAATTGATTTTATTCAATTATTTGCAAAATTTTGAATAACTTCAAAATCCTTTCAAATTAAAATTAAAAATTCTCTCAAAAATGGGAATTAATGGCGACTTTTCCCACAAATTATTATATTATGCGAATTCCGACCATTTTTATCCTAGGTACCAAAAGCATAAGAAATACACCAAAAGGAATAGTGCAGTTCACGTAACTTTCGAAAACTAATTAATTTTTATTGATATAGGAGAGATATCTATAAAAATACATTAGCAACTAGGCGCAAAGTTATCAGTGCTACTACATATTAATTAACTACTTTTCAATATCTTAATGGCAGAAATTGCCAGAATATGCAATTCCCACGATCTCCCAATACTGATAACATCCGCCCTCTTTAGAGCAAAGCGTGTAAACAGAAGCACGTTCTGTTCAAATAACATAGGATTATACAGCAACAACTTTGGAACAAACTTTGGTGACCTCTTTCAATATCTCAGAAAAAAGTGCTTTCAAAAGAGCGCGGTATTACATGAGAGTAAATCTGAAAATTCCGCCACTTGTCATTATCATTTATTTATAAAAATTAATCAATTTGCCGCTCTTTTTCGTTGCATGTAAATCTGCGATATCACATTTTTTGTCTTTATTCGTCAAACCAGAAGGCGACATCATAAAAACTGGAAATTAAAAGGCCTTAACAGGCCGGCTACAGCCGTCCAGTAATAGCTCACTCCTTAGAATATAGAGCAAACAGGAATGGTGAATCGTGTAAAATTAGTGTACATGAGCGTAATTTCTCAAGAGCAGGAGAATACATAGGAATAAGTGAGATGATACAGGAAAGATTTGTCAAAGCTGGGTGCAGAATTGTCAAATGTGATTTTGTTTTGTGAGCAGATTTAGTCAACTTAAAATTCTTTTGCGAAATTTAACAAAAGTACGGAAGTAATTCTTTTCAAAACTATTTATCTTTGAACTTTATTTAATGCAAAGTTTCATAGTGCCACTAGTGCCTGTTAAAATCTTCATATCAATTAAAAAAACAGAAATGAAGTGTTCGGTCGTGCTTGCAAATATAAATTGGATTATAAACTAGGGAAATCCTGTTTGAGGCAACTGCCTATCTAAATTATCTTTTTTGTTAATAGAAGCAGAGATTTATATAAATTAATTATGTGAATTATTTCAAAATAAAGTAGAAGAAGAACGTTTTTTACCACAGATGCTCCGCACAAAACTTTTGTTTACTTTGTGCAAATTGAGAATTTGCTTAGAATATGGATGGCGGGTAAATACATGTAAAAATGGACTACCAACACAACCAGAAATTCATTACGCAAAATCTTGCCCTTAGATATGACAAAATTTTACCAGCAATTTTAATATGAAATATGTATTTGGAGACCGTGTAAAATTTTATTTTGCCAGAACCCGATTGTAGACTTAACCGATATGATAATATAATAATTCAATTCTCATTATATGCTGCGAATTTGTGATACAATTATTATTTATATCAATAACTGTAAGTTGATCAAAATTTTCCTGATGACATGCATCTGGGCATAAGTGTAGTAGAATGATCGTGATTAATATGTGTAGGTTGGCCCATGACACAGAGATAACAAGCTATGGCCGATTCGAAAGGAATTTTTTGTGTTGCTACGTCATGAGGTGACAATGTCATTTCCAGCGAATTTGTTTTGAGTTTTTCGTATTTTACTGACTGAAATATGTTTTGAATATATTATAATATTTATCTAACCATTAGTTTCTTCGTTTAATTCACTTCGGGAAAAGTAATTAATTATGTACTAGTGAGAAAGCAAAGAAATTTTTAGAATGAAATTGAGACGAACAAATTTGTGCCAAAGCAGGCAAGAAACCAATTGACAGCTAATTCGGCCATAACTTGTTAATCTTTGTATCGTCGGTTGGCCCATAAAATGGTATTAAGTTCATTAATGGATGGATGTACATATATGAATTCTATGCGATCCTCTTTTTCTGAATATAAATCATTCTATTTCTATAGTACAGTAACTATAATTTGCAAAACCTTTCAATTTTTCCGCAAATTGGTACGTAGAAAAATAACGTAGAATTATACAACAGTGTATTTTTAATGTAACGGAATATCTTTATAAGACATTGAATCCCACAAGAAGAAAGAAGTCAATTCATTGTATGCACACATTTTAAGATTAACTGAAGATAATCAGCGTGGCTCCTTTATCTATAGAACATTTTAACATTGTCCGACTATTGGTGATTTTACCCTACTTAAACTTATATATCTTATGAGACTTTTAGATATTATAATTATTCTTTTTAGGTATGCTGTTAGCAAAAATTGGAGGCCCTGTTTACCCTATTGGAGTTGGAGGACGAGTAGCAAGCTCTGCTGAAGTGCATGACGATTTTAGTGCCGAATTAGATTTTAATGCAGTTATACTTAAAAATTTAGAAATGGAAAATAAATTGAACCGACAGAGTGCTACGTGCATGTATTTTCAATTGGGAGATCCAAGAATAATAGCCCTAGAATGCCGAATATCAAAAAAATAATACCATTCCTTGCAAATCTGAAGATAAAGAGCTGATTTTGCAGATCTGCAACCTAGAAAGATGCCCCACTAGTTTTAATGGGGTGGTAACTGGCAATGGATATGTTACATTAATCGAATCGAATAAATGTTTCGATAGATATGGCGTTTAATGATTTAATACTGGGAATATTAATTATTTGCGAATGTATGAATTTAAGAAATTGAACTTTGAAGTTAGCACTATTAACTTATTGAAGAATTGTTGAATATGTTTGAACAGCGATAGTTTCTGCAAGAATAATTTAAATCTGTTTAAAGTTTTTTTTGTACGTTATTTATATAAAGAAAATGGATATGTAAATATGTATCTCTAGTAATATTTCTTCTTTATTTTAAAAATGAATAAAAGTACATTTAAATCAATTCGTTGCTGTATCTTCATCTACTTAAGCATATCTAACAACCACTTAACAAACGAATATCTTGCACACCACAACAGTGTACTTTGCATCGCCTTATTCTGGACTGTTTACGGAATATTATACCCTAAATGAAATCTGTTGGGTAAACTAAATTTGTCATTCCGTTTGTAACACACAGAAATAATGAAGGTATAGCTAAATGGATTGGACACCCAAACATAATATTAAAAGTTATTTTAATTTTTGCATGTCTGTCCGTTCTCACGACGGAAATGGAATAAATCAGGCAACTCCTTCGTTGAATTGCCTTGCCATACAAAACTTTGGTTTTCCAGTATATATTTAGACACCGCTTGAGAATGAGTCGACGTAGAGAGCTGAAATTTTGTACACGGCGTTTTCATAAAAATAATGAGTATAATTTCAAAAATAGGATAAATCCCGCAAGCCCTTCTTGATGTTGCCATATAAAAATTTAGGATTTTTATGTACAGGTACTATGAAGACGATCAGTCCGAGATGTTTTTATTGTACTGAAAAGTTCTTCAGACTATGAAATCCTATGAAATTGGTTGCAATAATTTTTACTGTCCGACGAACCGTTTTAGAAATATATGCGAAAAACTCCTTCAAAAATTTGTACAGATACATACGAGCATTCATCTAGGATATCATAAGATTTGGTCTTAGACCAATTCCAGCTTTATTGAAGAAATAATTTTCTAATTTCAGGGCTATTATTGGGATACATTCACAATTTATTAGAACCATGAATTTGAAATAACTTTTTTTTAGAAAACCATATAATTATACGTTAGTAAATTATTCTTATTTTATTCTTGTTTTTAGGAAATATTCTTATTGATGTTTAATTTAAACATACATTGGTTGAAAAAAAAAAACAGCGGTAATCAATGAAATAGTTTGCTTCACGTTTTAGAAAGTTATACACATTTTTGAAAAATAATACTTGCTTGAAGAATATTCTTCTTCATTATTTTGTCAGTCTGCTCCCTACTGCCCACCCCACAACAAAACGCTGGCTACGGCAATGGGTTGCCATACAAAAATTTCGTGTTTTACTAAATATTTGAGCACTATTTGGGAGTGCATCGACGGAGAGAGCAACCCGCTCCCACACATATAAAGTTACACCCCCACCCCCCCCACACCCACAAACACGCACACAGTGAAAGCTAGAGTACGGAATCGCGCGATCGAGTGAGATAAGAGCTTAGATATTATGAATCTATGACCACCGCATCGCACCCAAATAGGTATCTATATTATTGTCGGGCAATGCCGATAGCCTCCATTTAGTCGTCTATGTATGTTGGTAGTTTACTTTTCATGAAATCGCTTAAAATTGAGAAAAACAAAATAAAAGTGACTTATCAAATCGTAAATTTTTTTGATTTTCATTTTTTTTATTATTTCTGTTAATTATGGTTTAACTTTCAATGTCAGAATTTACTTTAATGTAATATTTCTAAAGCTGAACCAATGTAATTGAAGGCAGTGGCGGAAATCATCCTGAAACTTAAGTTTTTCGTGGCAATGCACCATACCGTACTGAAAGTCATAAGCTAGAGTTAAGACTCGCTGGCCCAGTGTGCAATTTTATTAACCTATATTTTACTATTTTCTCACTAAATAAATAGTATAACCATGAATATTTGTTTTAGGTATATTTGAATAAAATAATTTGAATACGTAAGTATTAAGTAAAACAAATAATTTATTAATATATTTTATAAAAATAAAAAATATATAAGGGATTATAAAATTCTAATGAATTTTAGATCTTTTGCATTGTGGTTGTTCTTCTTCTTCATCAGTAAAACTTTAAAATTCCGAAGGATCTTCGAGACTGTCGCCATCGAGCTCTGCAATTTCAAAATCAAGACTTGCTGGATCTTCATCAAATTTCTTTTGTCAAAGCAGACATTTCAATGGTTAAAATGAGTCCATCGAGCATTTTTGTTTTTACTTTTTAGAGAAATGTAAATATCTCGGAAACTACTTGTTTCCTATTCCTTATTCGCAATGCAAAAAAGGTATACTTTTGCAAAAGTTCATGTAAATTGAATTATTTTAATGAGAGCCAAAAACAAAAAACCTAAAAATCGATGTTCCCCCAGTTTCTCGCAAATTTTGAGGTGATGTTGATATGACTTATGTGAAAGTTCTAGATTTATTTATTATCTAAAATAGTTATGAACGATATTTTCTGCTAGGGGGGCCCATTTCACAATTTCACTTTATCTCGTGTTTAATTTTGATTTTCTCTTTAACTAAATTTTCCGGTTGGTCTGTTACAATTATTTTTTTTCTTTAAAAATATTTTTAAAATTAAAATGGATTTCATATGCTTAAAAAAATTGAATTAAAACAAAGTACGGGATTTGATGGTACGAGATCTTCAGGAAATATTACGAGATAAATGGAAAACTGGGTTGTGCAAAATTGGATTTTGAAAACCGATATATTTTTAATAACGCGTGGAAAAAAACGGGAGCATGTCCAAATTCTGATAAAAATACTCTTGTATAATACCGAAAAAATTTGAAAACACAAGATTTTCAAAAACGAGAAATCCTGGTAAAGGCCCCAATAAAATTTATAATATGTAGTAAGTACTTCATATGTGCAGATATATTTAATACAGCTCTTGAAATGAAAATCAGAAGTCTGAAAATCTAAAAAAATTCCAGATTCTGCGGAGTTTTCATTATTCTAAATTTCGAAAATTAGAATTTGAAATTTGAATTGATATTTCCAGAATTTTCTTCCTTTAAATTTTTGTTTTTAAGATATTACGTTTCTATTATTTTTCATTTCAGATTGTTTTTTATTTTTTTTATTTAATTTTTCAACACGACCCTGAAAATGATCAGGGCACCGTAATAGAATCTGAAAAACAAATAGCTGTAAGCTCATATAGAGCTCAATACACTACTCAATAGAAGTGAACGACATCAAGCTGCTATAACTCTCACCCAATCGACCTCAGTGGATAAAATAGGCGATTATCTAATTCGAACCGATAAAATCGACAGAATAACATATGAATTACGAAGGATGTTCGGGTTGACAAATATACTAAAAGTTAGAAGAGGATTTACTCGCCAGCCAACATTTTACTGTTGTGTGATTTTTGTAGCAATTATATGAGATTTTTGAGTAAATGAAAATCCTAATGCATATAACTTATACTAACTGTCTGCCAATCAACCTCTGTGTTGGTAGGGTGGCCTGCCGTTGCAGCAACAACTGCTTTGAAGCGAGGATAATAACCAATCAGTAGTGTAATACTGTTCCTGGTGGAAAATAAGTTCTGGGTTACCGTAGGGCTCAGAGTAAGTCGAAGCGAAGAGCGCACCGCCGCGTGCTGGGCCACACGGCTCAACAACAAACAAAAAAGGGGAATAGTAGGTAAAGAGGCAAGATGCTTACATTTAGAAACAAGTGCTCACACCTTTACTATTAAAAACTATGGAAAATGTTGTGAAGCATATACTGATAACATTACCCTTCCGAGTTGACAACTTTAAGTGCAGACAACTATTTAATTAAAACTATTGAAACAACTCAAAATATTAGAGAAATCAATAAAAATCAAGTAACCAGATTTCTATGTCAATACTGTAAATTTTTCAAGCAACCGCATTTTTTTTACGTCAAGTGCACCAAACCCTTTCTTGTCATCTCTGCACTCGAATTACGTTCATCATGACTGGAGGATCTCAGGTTAACGCCTTGAGTGTGGGTACCATTTTTCGTCCAAGAGGCGGCACAATATCCTGTGCTTCAACCATTGACACAACACACACTAGTGTTTATACAGATGGTTACAAATCGGAGGCAAACGCTGACGCAGACGTTTCATGCGAGGACCCTCGTGTGAGAAAGTTCATAGTATACATCAACAACCACACCACAGTTTTCTAGACGGAAATCAATGCTATCCTGTAAGAGGGAAGGTATTTTCTCAATTCAGATGCTGGCAACAAGGATATTTCCATCTGTTTGGACATTCAAATGGCCGTTAACGCTTGGTTACAGCCTTTGCAACCTTCAAACTCGCGTTCAAATGTAAAACCACACTGATTTTTCAAGCTAAATGAAAACCCTACTGTGTGCAGAGGATGCGAAGAGAAAATCGAAACGTTGACTAATTTTCTCTGTTACTGTGCGCCCCTCTCCGACAGGTGATACAGATTCCTTGGCTTTCACCTCCTGGATAGAAGAACTGCTTGAAGCGGGAGCGTTCGGGCCAATGCTAAGCTTTACAAGAGCGTCCGGCTGAGATTTAGGTATGACCAGTAGCTTATAAATCTGGAAATCGAAAAATGGACCATCTTCTGGCAGAATAACTAGGTTTGGTAACCTCTTTACAATCCATCTATCCAATATTAGATATGCATTAACAAGATAAGTAGGTATTCAGTTTACTTTCAACTGGCCGTGTTGCATCTGCTTGCACTCTGTTCATTCTTCAGATTTACATTTATCAAGTTTTTATTAGTAAACACCTCAATCCTAACGAAAGATCCTACATAAGATACGGATTGAACACACTACAGGAAATTAACCAAATATATTGATGTTGCTATTGCCGAGTTTCTAGCTAAGCAGGGAGACTGGACTGCAGCCTTGGAGCTGACACTAATCCCATTATCTCTGCATCTGCATATAGAAAAACAAGCCCGGATTACAATGCTTATAATTTTGACTGCTGAAAATAATGAGTCGTAAAAATTACTTATTCTGAATTAGTAATAGGCATATAAAATTATCACATCTTCAGTATTATTATAATATGTAACATAACTCCCAAGTGTAATTTCCAGAGCGCGTAAATAGGGAATCAAGCGAACCTATGAATTCATACAGAAATGAGTCTAAACGAAATACACAAGGGAATAGAGCGTAATTGTATGGGGAAAAATGAGAGTCACCGTCTTATGAGTAGAAAACGTAGACATC
Organism: Dioctria rufipes; assembly: GCA_963924295.1. NCBI lineage: Eukaryota > Metazoa > Arthropoda > Insecta > Diptera > Asilidae > Dioctria > Dioctria rufipes. The sequence continues at coordinate 40,483 of CAWUPM010000789.1, forward strand.
GGCTTGCCAGAAGAGTGTTGTAACCCTGCTGACCGTACTTTCGTCAGAGAAGAGCCAGTCAGGGGGAGTTGAGGTTGTATCTTTTAGAAAATTTAAAACTCACATCACTTAGTTTTAAATTTATTTATTTAATTATTTTGTTTTCGCAAAAAAACGGGACTTAGTACTTTATTTATTTAATTATTTTGTTTGAACAATAAAACGAGATTTATTTATTTAATTATTTGTTTGAACAATAAAAAAACGAGACTTAGTACTTTATTTATTTGATTATTTAGAAAAATGATAGGTGCTAATTTGTTCACCGTCTGTACAAAGCAAATGTCGATATCCAACAAGACTTTTTAATCTCACACATTGCCGGGCTCCACTCTTTTACTTGCGACTCAGCACAATTTTGGGTCGTCAACACGACGCAACGGATGTAACTTGACACGTTGATAAGGAGACACGAGTGAAATTAGTGAAATTGTTTATTCTTAAAAGATTTTCTGTTAACGTAGTCAAGTTGATGAAAAATATATGGATTTCAAGTATTCAAGAAATGTTCTTTAGAAATTTTTTGGAAAATGTTTATGCAATGTTTATGCACTTGAAATTGAAAATTTTAAGAATTTGAAATGAAATGGTCATCACAATTCGGTGTGATTTGATATGGGTAGAATGGTCTCAACGGAAATGTATGCTCATATTATACGTGACTATGTACGATCATATTATACGTGACTATGTATGATCATGTAATGTATGATTATTGCGCATGATCATAATATGTATGGTCATGCTATGTGTGATTATTACGCACAATCATTTTATGTAAGACCATAGTATGTGTGGTCATTACAAGAGGAGAGAGAATGAGATTTTTAATATGTGTGATTCTGACTACGACAGCATAAGAAAGGAATTAGAATGACTAACAACTCAAGCCGAACTCAAATCGACGGAAAAAATGGCTGAAAAAAATTGATCCAAAACACTTATAACTTTTAACTGAGCTTCTAGTGCGACACTGTCGCTGAATCCGATTCTGCAAACACTATATTCACAGATGTGAGGAAAAGTAGCAAACTGCAAAGCACCTGCTAGAATGCGAGGTGTTGACATGCAGACCGCATAGCTTCCATACGCAATCTGAAATATCGCAAATCTAACTTAAATAACTATTGGATAATATTTAAGTAACTTTGATAAATAACCAGCGACTATCTCAAAGGATAAATCCAATGAACACATGGAAAAGGCGTTTCGTCAAACTGGTTTGACATTATTATCTTAAGCGCCAAATGCAAGTAACATATACTACAGTATTTTTTAGGATTAAGCCTACTACAAACAAGGCTTTAGAATTATGCAGCGCATTACTTAATTTAGGTTCGGCAGTCAGACTTACAAGTGGCTGAGGATTAGTAATCCTATAATCTGATGAGTCTTACTCGAAGAGTCACTGATAAATAGATGCCACAAATAAAAGTATACATACAATTTAAGAAGAATGATAGTAGTCAAGCAAACTTCAAGCATAAAAGCACCACTCTCATATACATACTTTATAGTTAAACAAAGATTGATTTCCTTTCACTGCGCTAACAAAAATTAACTCCACACGACAAGCTAACAAAACTAAACACAGAATAGGTCTCAATCCCACTCTGAAATTATTGCAAGCAAGCCATGTTGCCCGAAAAGGCCATTATTTAAAAAAAAATGGAAATATTGTCTGTGACAAATCAACTACGGAGCGATCTTTACTCTTCCCCCTTTATATCCTGCAAATGGACCAGAAAAGACAAAGAAAAAATTCATTGATTCAAATTCCTCCCGTTTTTCTGGTAGACTTGCAGAGCCCTTTATATCATGGTCAGGCAACAGTTGCCGCTTCTAAATGAAATCGATAAATTGGTGGAGCTTTATTAAGCCGCATGAGGCGGTGGTATCGGGCATTACCAAAGCATGTATTCCTTCATCCTGAAAATAACTGCAGAAAGACTAAGGGGATGACTTTTATGAGATATGTCTTGGAAAATGTATGCCTATCTGCTTCTATCAAGGACAATGCACGTTTATTTGCATTAGTTTCTGATTTGGCTTGATTCCTATTTCTGTAAGGGTTATTTACGTAACGGGGCGAAATGAAAGTCTGAATACAATTGAAAAATGTCCAGAAACCTAAAGCTAAAATTTGTTTTTTCCAAAGTCCCTTGGGACGATTAAATAGTGGGGGAAAAAAGTCTAGAAACATATTCCAGAGTTGTGAATTGTGAGTTGTGCTTGGTGAAAGTTATCGGACCTTTTAAGTGAAACACATGAAGTGGTAGAGATAAAAAGTTCATCGCAACGTTTTGATTGATGGGCTTTAACGTTTGCTAAAAGTATTCTAAGGGCTTAGTCCGCATTTGGACGTTTCCTGAACAATTGGAATTTGTCCGTGATGAACATGACAACATGAGAATCCACTCCATCGAAAAACGTTGACAATAGAAAATGGTTTCGGGAAATGTGCAACAATTACTCAGAGCGGTTTTTAAGATATATAAAATTGTTTTCATATCCATACATACATGTAGGTAGAACGTAGATAGATGTGTGTATATATTTACTGGAGATACTATAAGTCCACTATAGTAGGGATAATTGGAACGGAACTTTTCATGGGTGCCGTCAAAGCTCCTTAAAACTACACTTATTCATTAGGGAATATACCAACAGATGTTTATAGGGGGATTGAGAATGGTTTCTAAACACATTGAGTAGGTACGTGATGTAAGTAAAATATTGTTACGTGCAATAGAAAAGGACAAGCGACATCTATTGATTCGGACATAAACAACTTTAGGTGCGGAGAATCGATATTTCTGGAATGGAATCATCGGCAAAGTTCTGTGCAACTTGTATAGTATAAATACAGCTCTTGTAATACCTTTCGCACATAGCGTATAGGTACCATAGTTCGGATTCTATTGTATTCCCTGTACCATGTAGGAGACAATCGCATTATAGTTTCATCTGACAGATTTTAAAACATAGAGTTCTGCTTTTCAGGAAATCGTCCGAAATAGATTTAGTGTTAGCTTGAATATCCCCGAAAAGGCCTAGTTGAACAAAAAGTCATGAGCTAGATAAATTTGTCACTACTTGTAAGCGGCGCTGAAATCATTGAAATGCTCCGTACACCATGGAAAAAACCCAAGTGTTTATACTAGCCTCGTATTAGTTTGCTCAACTTATATTATGCTGGTATTCAACGACACACAGATGATTTTTGCGTGTACTATGCTATCTGTACTAGCTGTGTGTCAAAGGTATTACAGTCAGGGGCGAGTCGTATCTTAGATAGTTCAGTGAATACAAGAGAAATCGACTAAATAGAAGAAACTGCTGGATACCGATAAGTTGAAGTACATTGCTAGTGATAATTAAAGGTGTGATGATAATGATGTCTTTCGAATAACGAACCGAAAGCCTATGTTTTATATAATTCAATTTTCAAATTATGAAATAGTGGCTTTAGAAACTGGGAGTTCAGTCTTTAAATTTAGCTGTCCTATTTTTCATTACTTACATGTTCGATCCGACTCGCGAATTAAAAGCAAATAATTGATTTCGTGAATGAATCAGAATTTTAACATCGTGTCTAATTATTCAGAAATGAACGAATCGAATAGATAACTTCATGGAATATATAATTCCACTGCAATCTCATCAAGTTGTGCAAAACCGGAATATTTTCCGGGAATATGTTATATCCCTAAAGCAAAGCAACAACGGATTTGACTGCATTTAGGTTCCCCGTACTTTTTTCTTTTTGAATGCTGAATACCTGTCCCAGGTGGTAGGCTCATACATAATAAAGCAGATGCAAGGCAGGTATTATACATTTGATGCGGTCTTATTAAAAATTTTAGTTTGGTAGACTTGTGTCTGATTTATAATTAGTTTGGTAGGTTTTACTTGCATTATTTGGATAACTTGCGGGTTTCTAACCAAAACGCGATTAAATTTATTCCTGTTTGCCATTCATTTTTGTAATTATTTCTATAGGTAGTCTCAGATGGAGAGGATAATCGTTGACAAGAAGCAAATGAAGTAGGTAAATATGCTCCAGTTGAATGGCTTTGGTGTTGCATGGTTTGAAGGAGAGGGGGGAGGGAGGGGTAAATTCATTATGTATATATTGGGCCATCCAGACGAGTATTCTTGATGCAGTATATGCATATCGGTTTAACAACAGAGTAGGCGCCTCCAGATGGGTATTGTTGCTACAGGCTTTCACTCATATATAAATAGGGGAATGAATGTGTGCGTGCATTATTTCCCAGCGGGCTGGTCAGGCCTTTCACGAGAAGGCTTGTGGAAGCAGTTAAACTTATTGTGCAAATATATGAAAAAGCCGAAAAATTGTCGATCCATTCTACATTAATCCCGTAAGAAGCTTGGTGGAAGGTGCAGTGCACTTTGCAAGCTCATTCTTGTTTTGCTAAAGCAGTAAAACCGTAAAACCTTAGTGCAAAACAAGAAAAAGCTTAAACTGCTTCCTCCCTAGGACATGCCTGTACAAAAGTGCTACAAGTTGTCCAATGAAGAAGCATGCATCCTCGTTCCTTCCAAGGAAGCTAGAGGGAAGCACACGAAAAAGCTTGAACTGCTTCCTCCCTACGACATGCCTGTACAAAAGTCCTACAAGGTGTCCAATGAAGAGGCATGCATCACAACTTCCAAGGACGGCATCCGGTTTGGGTGATAGTATGGGGTTCCATTTCCCGCTGGGTTCATTTCGAGTTGAGAGTTGGGTCGTGAATTTTCAGCCCCTCTAAGCAAGAAATATTTTGTTGCGGTTGTATTAGTGCGGCACAACAAGTGAATATTGTTTGATTTTTGACGCAAAATTTCTCTCCAAAGTGCAGCACAATTGTAGAGATTTCTCTCTGCTTCTTTTACCTCTTTCCTAAAATATCAGTATGCATACTGCATCAAGATTACTCGTCTGCGATGGCCCATTAAGCGGATTTAGTATTATTTCTTCGAAGGTTTTCTGAATAATCATAACTTTAGAATTATAACAGCTTTTTTTGCTATTTTTTTTTTTTAATTTTACTTTTAATTTTTTTTATTTACTGGTTAATTAGTACACAAGATTACAAATCTTATAATTGTACGTTTTTAATTGGTAGGGAGAATTTATTTGATGAAGGAGAAATAGATCCATATACATTTAAATTTAATTAACTAACTATACACCTATAAAGTATACATGGATAATATCTAAATAATATCTAACGTTATGTGAGTTGATGCCAGCGACCTTTTTAATGCGTGCTGACATCCGGCGTACTGAATATTAGGCGCGAGAGAATTCCAGCAGGGGACCACCTGTACAAAGTAAGAGCGCTCACCTGATAAGGTTGTAAAGGATGTTTCAATGTCGGGCCGATCCTAAAAATTACATGCGGTCAAGTAAATAGCTTGGCTCCTTTAATGTCGTCGTTGAAAGCGATATTCCACTTTCTTTGGGATCCAAAATCGAAAATGAAGCTGTCACGAGCTAAGTGAGGTAATACCAAAGATTTTGCAAGATGCATACGCATATGAGTCGATAATATGCCAGAAGAAGCTCTTAACTGACAAAGGCATTCATATACCTTTCCTAGAACAGAAAAGACGTGGTTGCAGCATGTAAGCAGCTGATTTATTTTTGCCTAAACTCGTGACTGAGTTTGCGTATGGTATATTATATATAATATAATAAGAATAATATATATTAAAAAAAGTAAGTACATGATTACAGAAGATCTACAATCTTATATTCGTACAACTAAATTCGAGGATTTAAAATTGCGACTGCGCATAAAAAAACAAAGCTAAAACTAAATACAAAATAAAAAAGGTAACTATTCAGAGTTCACTAAAAAAAGAAAGAGGAAAACAATTAATAGTAAGCATACAAAATGAAATGGAAAACGATACGGAGTAAAGAATAGGTCATGAGAGAGTAAGTAAAATGAAACAAAAATCAAACCTAATTTAATCTAATTTATGCCAACCGAAGGAAGAACTTAGAAGCGATCCCCGAATAACCTCCTGAGCATGTGCATGGAACCAGCGTTTTGAATATTTGTTGGTAAACTATTCCACAATCTAGTATTCTGAGCAAAGTAAGAACATTCAATAGCAGCTGTAGGGAAACGAGGCAAAAGTATTTTGAGTTTCTAGCTGAACGTAGATTTTGTATAAGTGAAAACAAATACCTTAGGGTTTTTGATTTTAGCAGGTTATATAGAAAAATCAGTAAATTGCATTCAAGATATTTGAATATGGAGGAGCCGAGCAAACTATAATTGTAAGGAGAGACGTGGTCAAACCTTCGAAGACCATAGATAAATCTGATGCAATCATTGAATGCGATGTTCATTTTACGGGAGCGGGTACTATCCAATTGCGGATATATTACACTTGTAACAAAGTTACAAATTTGAAACCGAATTAAATTATTTTTACCCGCGACTGGGTTATTAAATTAAAGCTTGAACTTAAGTTCAAGTAACCAAGCCACTGGGCCATGCAAACAAAGCTGCCATAGCCACGCGTTGTATGCTTAGCACGCCAGCACATTTACTAGTCAAGTACAAGAAAAGATTTTAAAAAGAGCTTGAAGGCTTTTCATACTTACGTCAGTAGAAACATCAGGCACTCAGCCACTGAGAACCTCTGACCCCCGTCTATATAAAGTACGCCAATCGCCCACAGGAATCAGTCTGGTCAGCGGGCTCGACGAATTAAGTGATCAGACAATTTTTACTAGGGTGACTAGTGATGTGTGAAATTCCTACGCTAGTGAACACCTGGCAAACCGTTTGAGTAATTCCCGTACATTTTCTCAATAATTACTTGGTACGTCGCGTCGTGTTATTATTCCCCGTACCATCAGTCCTAATCCGTTGTGCTAAGGTCAGCGTGAACTATCCCGCCTTAACATTTCCCTAGTACGCCGTGCGAGCAATCCCCGTACCATCGATCCTATTCCGTTGTGTTAAGGTTAGCGTGAACTATCCCGCCTTAACATGACCCTGGTACGCCGTACGAGCAATACCCGTACCATCCGTCCTCATCCGTTGCGTTAAGGTTAGCTTGAGCTATCCCGCCTTAACATTTTCCTGTACTATCTGCCATACCCCCCACCCAAGTGTATTAGAACTAAGGCATAGGTAAATAGGAGAAATAACCGTACCTCTCCTGAAAATATCGAGGTCCGTGTGAAATATCCCGCCTCCGCAAGTATTCTCTTGATACGTCACCTCGTTTCCCTCTCAGGTTATCTTAGTGTTAAGCCTAGAATTGTTATCATAGTGGTAAGCCGTGTGAAGTTCCCCCAAATACTTAGTACTGAACAAAATAACATAGTCAATAAACTCGGCGATCTAAGCTGATTGTTAACACGCTCTAAATCGGAAGTAAGAAAAAGATCCAACAATGATGGAGTTCATATAGGTGGGCAAAGAATTAACTATATTCAAGCTAAGTGACTGCAACAATGACTGGAAGCTGATAGACTTTGAGTTTCGATGAAGAATGTTAACATTAAAATCACCACCCACGATTACCTACCGATAATTTTGAACGCATTTTGATATAACGTTACAGAATTCGGTTGAGTTCTCAATATTGAAACATTCAGGGAGACAGTATACCGGTGATAACACACCTTTATCCAATTCAAACCTGCAAGGTGGATGAACCTATTGTTTTGATTTATATATGTCTTTTATGTAAATAACTACACCTCCTCCGATACGACTTTTGCGGTCGTTACGGAGCAAGTTATAGAATTAAAGTTATACTAGAGCCTAGGTACATGCTCGTGCAACCATGACTCACTAACTAAAGCTACATCCACATTGGATGCTGCAAAGATCTGATGCAATTCATCAATCTTGTTCCTAATGCTCCTTGCATTTAACAAGCATACGTTAAGACCCACTGTGCGTCCGCAGAAAATATTAAGCTTAGTTCTTAGTTTGTCCAGGGCACCAAGGTTATTCATTAAGATTAAAAAAAACTCACGCTAGTTATGAGAAACATGCTCAAGAGCTGCAACACAAAAACCAAATAAAGGAGCCAACTCAAAGACCTCATATATAATTCCCTCAATCCGCATAAATATTCCACAAAAGATATAAAAAAAGAAAAAGGACTTCTCATGACGCTTTCTAGAGATAGCAATATTATGACTAAAATTAAATGTAAAAATTCATAGAAGCAGAAAGTTAAAAATAAGATAGAGGGTAATTCTACATTACCTAAATTTTCTACATAAATGAAAAGAAATTCAAACAAAATAATTAAGTATAGATCCAAATTATTTAAATTACATAAAAAAGCAATAAACAAATGCGATAACAACATTCCACATTAAATAGCTCAGCCTGCACCGATCACAGCAGCATCCGACACAGCAAGAGTACCAGGGCATAGATCACGAAAGTCCGTAATTAAGTATTATTAGTTATCATTATCGGAGTCAATTTACTAAGATCTAGATATCTCCTGTGAAATGCTACAGAGTTCGACTTGAGCGGATATATCGTTAAGTTGTTACGATCTGCCCAGTAAGATATTTTTACAAATCGTCGCTTAGTCAGTCTAAATATATCTCCACGTCTTCAGCGTAAAAATGGACTTTTGAATCCTGTAATGCCATTGGGAGATCATTGCTCTAAGAACAGAAGAAAAGTGGACCTAATATTAGGGGATCCCACAGCTAAGAAAAAGTGGTGATGAAGTGGTCTTATTCACTTTTACTGAATGACTGCGACATCCCACAAAGCTTTTGATGAAATTAATTGCTGTGCTCGAAAATCTGAAATATTGCTGGAGCTTACTAAGCAGCCTACTGTGATTCACTGAGTCAAAGTCCTTGCTGATGTCGAAAAGAATCAATATTGTTATGTGGTCATTCTCAATGGAGTCAGTTATGTCAGATACTACTTTAAGTAATACACTTTCGGAACTATGACGCGCTCTAAAGTCTGAGGGCCGAGGTGATAAGAGTTGTGTGATGATGATATAATCATCAACATCAGTTTTTTATATTGAACTTAAGAAGACCAACGCTTCATGTACTTACCTATAATATTCTGTATGCAAAAGAGAAATATTTTTGAGTTTCTTGCACATTTCCTCCACCGAAACTGTGCTTAAAAATTTCAGAATATTGGCTACCATTGAGTATTTAGATTTACTACGACCTGTTTAACTCTACCAAAAGGATTTCAGTAATAGAGCTCTTAATCCTCAGCAACATGGTTCTATGAAGGGAAAATCAACAATAACAAATCTGCTTCAGTTTACATCTACTTGTATCGAATCGTTTGAGCATGGTTGCGCAACCCACTGTATTTATACAGACTTCAGCAAGGCTTTTGACAAGCTTCACTCTCTTCTGTTATTTAAACTGAAATCCGTGGATTTACCGATTTGGTTGTTGAATTGGTTATCATCCTATCTTAAGGTGTACTAAGAGTTCTCTCTTTTTGAACATTTTCTCTCGTAAGCGAGTTCCTTCGAATGATGTCTATGTTATGAATGGTTTATTGTTTTCGAAAGTTGAAAAAATATCTGACTTGGGGGTATTATTTGACTCTAAACTCACTTTTAACCTCCGCATTGATCACATTGTTAGTAGAGCTAACTGAATATTAGGTTTTGTAAAGTGCTCGGCAAAGGAACTTGGTGATGCCTACATTACTAAAGCTCTTTTTACTACTCTTGTTAGACCCATTTTGGAATATGCCATTCCTGTCTGGTCTCCCACGTTCAAAAATCATACAGAACGTATTGAGAGTGTGCAAAGGAGATATTTACTTTTTGCCCTAAAAGGTCTCGAATGGAGGGATAGACTTCATCTTCCTCCTTATAACGAAAGATTAAATTTAATACACCTTCCTACTCTAGAAACTCTATATGTGATATAAGCTTTATTTTTCAAATTATGAAGGGTGACATCGACATGCCTTTGATGCTTAATAAAATTAAATTCAATTCACGAACTCGACACTCACGATCGAATGATTAAGAAAAAAATTTAAAAATTAATCTGTTTTATAGCTTTTACTTGGATACTGTATTTTGGCCATTGTAGCTAGCATTTTTAGAGAAATAAATAAATAAATAAATTGAAGTGCGCAGTATATTTAAACATCCGACGACAAACTGGATTCGCTTTCCAGTCCAGATACAATTATGTACATAGATAAATATGTTGCTACTTAAGGTAAATAAACAGCAAAATTGAGTGAGATTACGCATAATTTCATGACTGAAAAAGTACATATGATGTACCAATCTTTTAGTACAAAAATTTTTTGGACATTTATGAGACCTTTAAATGATCCGAGAAGTGGGCTGAAGGCTATATAAGAGACTTTCTTACCAAATTTATGAAATCAGAATATGATAATACCCCCTTATCATATTCTGATTACGTTTCAAAGCTGTGTGCTGAAAAAAATTTCGCGCAGGTAATACTGTTCTTGTTTTTTTTTTGTTTTTTTTTTTTTTTTGTACGTAATAGTAGGTTATAAAAGTAAATTAGTCCTCTCTGCTTGAAATAACCTAGGATTGAGTAATCTAGCAATTTTGTGTGGTATAAGGTGAAACATCGTCGAAACTATGAAGTTCATAAATGAGGCGGATACAATCATAAAAGGCAACTGCCGTCCTTCGAAGACAAAGGCTTTCGAGTGTAATATAAATGAAACTGGCAAAAGTAAAGCAAGATTGAATTAAAATTTTGATTAAATTAATTTTGAGCGGATTTAAAAAAATAATGTGTAAGCGGAGAGCCAGAACCTAGGAGATTCGGTATAAACCTTACATTAACTTATAACTTTATGTTGTTCCAGCATTTTGATGTTGGTTAACTGTATGTACTAATTCCAAAACTGTACCATTCAAGACTACCAGAGGTGAATAACACGCGTCGAAAGTGCCATTTGAAATATAAACAATATATTGGGACTTATCACGACTTAAGTATAGGCTGTTAGTTTTGGGCGATATATGAATTCTTTGTAAAACGAGCTAACAGGTCTGCTTAAGTAGACTTATGAACCGTCAGGGTGGGAGATCGTATAAAACTAAATAACAAAGGGCCCAGTCTTGATCCCTGCGGAACGTCAGGAATATCAGGGGGAGTAGAGAGGGTACTGGAGGTCTTTCAATCCAATTTTACTACTTGCTTTTGATCGGTCAGGAGCTCGTGGATAAGAAAGGCAGCGAAGGGTTTAAAATTAATCCAGGAACTTAGTATCCAAAGTAGTTTCTTGAAATCTACGCTTTGGAAAAATCAAACAAATAGGGATTACAAAATTGTTCTGGTTTATCTCAGCTCTGATATCAGCGAATATTCACAGTACAACTTTCCGCACTTCCATAGGATGTTTATAGGTCTCAAATCAGAATGGGTTTGAGAAGAAGATTTTTTTGATATAGTGCATTACATTAAGGGGCGAAAACGAGTTTTTGTTTTCTTTTTTTTTTATATTACCAGCCAACAACATGACTAACTAAATCATGTAAAAGAAGCATCAGTTGTTTTTTCCATTGATTTATACATTTCCGAGCTTATGTGATGTAAGTCCGCATAAAAATATAAACGATAAACAAACCAATTAACACAGAAATGCAGATTTTGTATAATTGCAAAAATCGATTGACTTGAAATCACAAATCATCTCTCAATTGCGTTAATCACAATAAATGTGACACAATAATGTTAATTAATTATAATCAAAATATTCAACTAAATGCACGTCACACTCGAACAGTACGTGATTGCAATTGTTTACATGTTTTGAAACATACTTAACACAGGTCACGCTGTTGTAAAAATATTTGATGACACTCATCAGCTGTAGATTTTCATGCTGACCTATTAAGGGCCGCTATGAATTGTGTGACTATGAGGTAATCGCAATGCATTTGCGGAACTGAATTATATATATGTAATCACAGTGACCACGAATTTAACCGACACTGTTTCGAAATTGTTCACCTGCGGCCAGTGAGTAATAGTTATTATTCAATGGCCCGAGTAGTACAAATTAATTATTATTGTAATTGCAAAAAGGAAAAAATAAGCGACGAGGCAGAGGTAGGCGAGTAGAGAAGTTGAGTTTGATTTAGACGATTCGCACAGTGACAAGTGTCACATTAATCGCCGTGATTTTATAATTAAAATATACAAACATAGAAATAAAAAGCTTACTCATAAAGATTTTGTGTTTATTTCGCCTGTATCGATTTACTTATATTAAATTGAGTGTAAGCAAGATAATAAATGATAAAATCAGGTAGTGTTATATTAATAAATTGGTCACGGTAAATGAAGCACTGACTCCAGTGCGGAATAATCTCCAGTATTGTGCATGTAAAGGACAACAACACGAGTTGCATCACACCAAAACAAACGTTAAGCACATCAGTGCAAGCAAGTGATACTACTTAACCCTTTACCTCCGAGAACACTTTTTCTGTTCGATTTTTTTAATTTTTCTGTGAGTCCAAAAAACACTTTAAAAAAACAAATTTCAGGTTGGAGCTACTAGTTTCAAAATTATAGCCATTATTGCCATATGGCAACGCTAGGCGTTTAACAGGACAAAAATTAACAAATTAAATTTTACTTTTCAAAGTATACAAAAGACTTCAATTTACGGTTTTTTAAGAAGATAACAAACATAAACATTTTTTAATTCCTTTAAGCAAAACAAACATTATACCCAAGAATTTCCATTAGTTATTTGACACTGCGTACGTACAATGGAATTAAAAAACTGTCCCAGCACATCGACGTTTAGTAGAAGAATGAATGAGGAGATTATCTAAACGATCAAAATGAATTTCATCTTGAACACGGCAATTCGTTGAGCTAAAAGTAGTTCTGAACTTGTCCGTAGGACAGGTACCAAATCGAGCTAAATACGTCGTGGTAATAGCACGTCTGAAAGTAAGTTGAGAAATATCCGCAACCGATTTTCGATATAATACCCATGCATTTTGTATTGCGACATTTAACAACCATATAAATTATGGCCACCAGAGATTTTTTCACCTAACAGATATCCTGTAATAAGTAATATTCTCGTCCATTCCATCAGTGCCTCCCATGAATTTATCGTACATTTTTAGCAGATGAGGACGAGAGTCCTGCTTTATTTTCTTTTCAGATGGTGAGTAACTGGCAACGTTACCCAAGGGCACAATACCGCATTGTGTTGAAGCGACAGTCACTACGTTATTATCGAGTCAATGGGCAACAATGACACCTTCATTAGTTGACCCGTAGTCATAAGCGCCTTATTCTTTCTTCTTCATTGCCTTCTTCGAAATCAGGCCACAGTTTTTCGGAATTATATTTTCCTCCATAGTACCTGTTCCGTCATAACCTGAGGTTTTTAAATGATAAAGGAGAGGTAAGCCCGTGAAAAGATTATCAAAATAGAAACTATAAGGTAGATATTTTCCTCTTCGGGAAAACAATCAATCATCTAAATTAGAGGAACAGCAGCTTTTCCGAACTGCACCTGATAGTCTTCGTTGTCTTCTGGATCTTTGCTTGATACACTTGAAAATTTACTAAATATTCGCTTTGAGTATTGAATGATCAAACTTCATACCCAAACTGTATGGGCTTGCCTCTGATAAATTGGCTACAAGATGCCTACCATAATAAGAAACCATTGACTCATCATAGGACAAATTTTCCTCATGTATACAATTTTTAATTAAATTCTGTGCAATTTATCGATAAATGGACCTAGTTCAGTGAACTTATCATTCTTGTCGAGAAGATTGTTATCAGCGCAGTGAATAAAGCGTTTTATTTAAAAAAATCTGTATCTACGCATTGCATTAGCCACCATGATATTTTTCATATCGTCTTGGAAGTCCCAATAATCTCTCTCGCTAGTTACGCTATTATATCCAGAAACTATTAGGATAGCTATAAAACATGGTTATCTGTGGGGTCTGTACAATTAATAAATGAAGCATATTTGGTGGATTCTTCATCCATAAAACTTATAATGTCGCCATCTATAAATTTCTCGAACATTTCAACTGGAGAAAAATCCCGATACTTTGAAAAATCAGGTTCAGGAAACCGTTTATATTAGTTTGTATTTGTTTTTTATTCCACTTATATACCTTCCTTTGCTTTGCTCCCTTTGACTTGTTATGAGGTGGCTCATCGCCTACCTCCTCTTCATCCTAATTGTGCTCTTCGTGGTATTATTTATAATAAATTCAGCAGGTGCAAATAATTTCCTTCCATTCAAATTTTTTATAATGAATTGCGGTACGTCTTTATCTCCAGAATCTTCATCAGTAAAGTCGCATACATCCGGAGGCTCAATATAAATTGCTGCATCTGCCATGCATACTTCTTCTAAATAATCAAGAACTTCATTGATTGTCAACGATCTATCAGATAATACATAATACATAATAATACATAAGCATATACATACAACCCCCTAACAACAAACCTCTTTAAAATTTCCATGTGTCATGTCACATGATAAAGTGCCTATCTGCTTTTCCTCATTAAAAAGTACATGTATCCAAATTTGTAAATAACCAATAAATTTCATCGCACTTACAATTCTTTCTGACTAACGTCAGCGATAAATCACAAAAAGACAAAGTCATGCACTAGTAAAATGCATACACTTGTAACTTCAAATTACGAAAAGCCCATGTGTATCTATGATAATTGTGCAAATCATAATAATTGTGCAAATCATAATTAAGATTAGGCTAGCAAATTTAGGTTTGTATAAATATAATCTAAGGATAGTTCAATAAAACACAGTCGACTTCGTTACTTAGTGTAACACAGTCGAGACTTTCATTTTGGTTACTGCTAGCCTTAGCTGCACCTCATCTTCATAGCCATTTGCTAGTTCTACATAGATGTGCCTACAAAGAGATCTGCTCTCTTCTCTGAGCTTCTCTTACGCAGATCTGATTTATTAGCTGCCTCCTACGAGCACTGCCTAATGGCTGACTCTGATCATCCTTAAACCAATTTGGCTATCCTGCGAATTAATTACCACATGACGACAGTATCATAATATTACATGGTGACCATCATAAATCATATTACTAAAATATAGCACGAAATTTTCTACTACACTCATTAATTTTTAAAATAAATATTAAAAGCAAAATTATGAATTATAAGTGTAATTACAAAATATCAGACCAAAAATCTTTTCAATATATTTTGTTTGCATTGATAGCTGCTTGTTGTTTTCATTCTCCGAGCTTTCCAAATGAATGGAAAAGACATCTGTATGTATATGCAGATATATGGCATCATTAACATAATGTATGAATAAAATTTGAAATTAAGTTGAATAGGTTCAATAAAATAGTTTAACAGAGTTTATATTCAGCTGTGAAAATATCTAAAAAAAAAAATTACAAGCGTATTATGGTATACCTTGCAAATGCTCTCATAAATTTTTTTTATTCTATTCAGAAAGCAAATCATTTTGAGCAAAATTAACCTAAAATTATGAAAATGATTGTCAATACCAAAAAGAACTTAAGCCAAAATCCAATATCCATTACAGAAATAGCACGTGAAATATTGATTAGAATGTGTATTGCCTAAAAACTATAGTTAAAACTTTGTGCAAAAAGCCTTCGAACTCAAGAGTTACATGAATTTTTGTTTTCCTTCTTCTTTTCTCTATTTGTACAAAAAAAGCACTGAAAAGCTCACCTGGGATGAATTCATAAAATATAATCGAATTCCCTACTATGAGCAGTACGAATATGTGCTTTTGCTGATTTAAAATCAAAAGTCGCCAGCTAAAAAAAAACCACAAAAACAATGTGCGGAAGCTGAAGAGAAAATTCAAAAAAGTTGAAACACATAAAGAAAAATTGACAAAAAAATTTAATAATTGTGATCATGTACGAAGAGATCAGATATAAAAAACCAGCAGCAATAAGAAAAAATAAATAAATAAAACAAATGACCAAAGACATTAAGTGAAAGGCGCCACGTTAAGTGTAAACATTAATGAAGAAACAAACACAGAGCGAATGATGGGTTCGCAACAAAGCAAATTAAAGAAAATTGTGTGAAATCAAAATCTTCTTTGAGCTTATCCAAAGATTTTTGAAAACATCCGCATCTCTCACCTGTCAGCTGGACAATAGTGCCTTAAAGTACGGCATCTTTCGGACTGTCATTGTACGACTGCCAGAATATGGAGAATGTGGAATGGTGCAGTATGTGGAATACCGTCTGTGGTGGTTGATTTAGTTGAGACAGTGGACGGAAGGAAATTTTAGAAACGGAAAACATTTTGTTAGTTTAGCTACAATAACAAAACTATCAAAAAGGATAGCAGACACGATAACTGATTATATAATAAGAGGTGTTATTTTAATTAGCCCGCTATTTCGGTAGATGCCACTTTTGGAGCTGTCATTTTTTGACATTTGACAAGTAGAAACTACGCCATTAATAAAAATGGAACGATACACGATTCAACAACGCATTGAAATTATTAAAATTCACTATAAAAATGGTGAAAATGTGGCAGAGACGGTTCGTAAAACTCGTACATTTTTGGGTCGTCGTGAAGCACCTTGTCGGACCGCAATACAGAAATTGGTAGAAAAATTCGAGCTGTCGGGACAAGTTAGTGATGTGAAGAATAAAACCCGTGCACGTCGCTCAAGAACAGCCGAGAATATTGCTGCTGTAGCCGAAAGTGTTGAAGAAAACCCAGGTTTGTCCATTCCTCGTCGTTCTTTGGAAATAGGCATTCCACAAACGTCAATACACCGTATTTTGCATAAAGATTTGGATCTTAAGGCTTATAAAGTTCAGTTAACACAAGAACTCAAGCCGGCCGATCATCAACAACGTCGAGTCTTTGCTGATTGGATCCTTGAAATGCATGAAAATGATCCGGAATTCCATCGAAAACTCATCTTGAGTGATGAGGCCCATTTCCACATTGATCGCTTCGTCAACAAGCAATTTTGTCGCATCTGGAGCTCGGAAAACCCAAGAGTTATTGTTGAAAAGCCTCTCTATCCTCAACGTGTAACTGTTTGGTGCGGTTTATGGTCCCGCGGGGTCACTGGACCTTACTTTTTCGAAAATGAGGCTGGAGCAATAGTTACGGTGAATGGATTGCGCTATCGACAGATGATTAATGATTTTTTATGGCCGGAATTGGATGATATTGATCTGGACAACGTTTACTTTAAACAAGACGGCGCTACGTGCCATACAAGCAACGAAACCATTGATCTTTTACGGGAAAAGTTTCCGGACCGTGTTATCTCTCGAAGAGGTGATCACAATTGGCCACCGAGATCTTGTGACTTAACACCTTGCGACTTCTTCCTTTGGGGCCACGTGAAAGAGAAGGTCTACGCCAACAGCCCAGCGTCGATTCAAGACCTCAAAGATGGAATTCGTGAGGCTATCGAGGACATAGGGCAGCCACTTTGCGATATGGAAAATTTCATGAAAAGGATATGGTCCTGTAGGCGTGGTCGTGGTGGTCGTTTGGCTAATGTTATTTTTCATTATTAACGGCATACCTTCCCCTTTATAATAAAATAAAGATCCGATCATTTATCTCAAAAAATGGCATTTTTCTTTCTATATCAAAATAACACTTTTTATTGGAAAACCCTTTATATTTACTGGACAGGATATAGTAACCCAAAGGCAAAATATTCTACATACATGTGGGATTAGGTATGGGTTTTTCAGGTATAAAAACTTAAAAGATTTGTGCAAAATTTATTCACAATTTATTTAGTAAATCTGACAATGATGTTGTTTGGCCGGCAGCTAATACGAGAAGAAAAACTTTCGCTCCGGCAATTTTAATTTGTCTCTTTTGTGTAAAACTCTGGTGTTGCCAATTATTTAGGAAACTTTATGTGGTATTGGCGTATTCAGATCTCACAACTCAGCCATCATGGATCATATTCGCCCCTAATATGTAATTTATGCTCTAGTAAGTCATCACTTCGCTGTCTATATCACTAAGCTCGTTGAAACGTCCCCAGGGCTTCATGTAGTCTGTACTGGTAGATGTTGACCTAGGACCGTCATGCTCGCTTACTTTTATCCCGTCGTAGCGCTTGTGATCCTTGGTCTGAACAACTCTATAGGGGCCTAGAAATTTTAAGGTTAGAACCAAGCTGTGTTCTTTTAATGGCGACTAATTCGCCAGGACTATAGGAAAAAGCCGATTGTCTTCTTTTATTAAATTGTCTTGTGTTTTCAGCTTGGATTTGTTGAATTTTCAAAGCAGCATCGGATCTTCTCATATTTTTTCTGTCAATGTTGAAAATCTTTTCGATTTCTTCCTCCATCTGTTCGATCAGGTTTATATCTTCGGATTTCCTCATAACGATACCAAACATTAACTTGAAAGCACTTCTGGAAGTACTTCTTTGCCAGGAAGAGTTAATGAACATTTGATCTTGATTGACATTCTTGTACCACAGCTCTGGTTCGCTCAAAGAAAGCGTCGTTAACATCGGGATGGTGGCTCCTTCAGTCTTTCAATTTGTCTATTACCTTTCGGTACGCCTGTCGTAATACACTCAGAGAAAAATGTAAAATCGAAGTAAAATGACTTCGAAGCAAAGAAAAACAAATATGATTTGGCTTCGAATGCATATTACTTTATTCCAATATTACCATTTTTTAAATTTATCTAAAACTGTGCCATTATTGTTAACAATAACGACATATTTAATTTGATTCTGATAGTTTTATTATTTTAAAAATGTTCACCTTGAATATTGGCTTCAAAATTAACTTAAACATAAAGCCAAACAATTTGTTTTAATAATATGGCAATATTGAATGTCATGTGACATTTTTGGATTAAATATGTTGTACTTTTACTACTTTTTTAATTTTATGGAACTGATATATATATATACGTTTTGTTTTATTTAAAAAGTATTCAGACAAGTTTCACAATATTTAAAAAGCTTCGTATGACATCTTCCTAGAAAAATCCTCTCATAAGTAACAAGAGTGGTATGTACATGTAGTGTTTAGTTATTACAACCACACATTTAATTAACATATTACACTCACACACAGTCAACATACGTTCGGCTTGACGTTAACTTCAGTCAGTCAGCCAGTTAGTCTTCTGTAGATCGCCGCCGTGATTGTATACCGCCGCAGTACTTTTAGTAATGTAATCCGCATTATAATTATATCTAAGTTAGTTCTTTAAATAAGTAGTGTTATGTAGAGTTATGAACAATGAATAAACTTCATGAATTATATACGCATTCTTTAAAATCGTTTAACCTTACAAACACAACAGTACATAAGTAGATTTATGAACGTAATTTTAGTACCTGCACAAATGTATTCAATTGCGTAAAAATTAGAAAAATTATAAGTAGATTATTTATATAAAGACCAATATATATTGCGTTTAGTTTAAAAATAATATAAGGAACATAAATTATTCTTGCGTTACTCTGCAGCACTTAATTGTATTTTAAGAAAATGGGAACATATTAATTGCATTTAATAATAAGAAAATAATAAAGATTTATTATATACATAAATCTGAATAGAGTAAATATGTAAGAGAAGGTATCACAAACATATATAAAATATAAGGATATGTATCATGTTTAAGCTTTTGAGTTTTCTTATAGCTAATAAAAAACAAACATTTCCGCATATTTGACTGATTTCTGATTCTTATGAATATATGTACATTTGAATCTATTCTATCGACAAATCTAATTGAGCAAAGCATATTTTAAAAATATAAAAACTCCATCCGGTAAAAAAAATAGCCTAATCATAAATATTTATTTCTTAAATATGTTTTGCAATTATTTATTTCATAAATATGCAAAGAAGGACTATTGAAGCTTTCTATAGCTTTCGTATCAAAAATATTATTTTCAGCTGATTCCACTTCGTAGGATTGAAAATTACTGTTAAAACTTAATAATTTAATTTTACAGCAAACCACAAAACTTATTATCATGTTTTATAAACAACTTAATCTTGTAGAAATATACTAAGTCCTCTGACACAATGCTTAAATAATAATTTTGTTAGTAAATTATAATTCTAAAAATGCAACTATACATATAACCGATGAGTAATTTATTCCATTTAATAAAATAAGTTCTTTGTAAAAGTCGCTTTTTGCTAAATCAATAATTTCACCTTTACTGAAATCTATTTCGCTCTTGAACCCATTTTTATAGTCAACTAAAAATTTTCTAAACTTTAACCCAGGCTTTTTTGACTTGAATTAATAATATTACAGTACATTTTTGACTATTTATGCTTTGACTCTAATCTAAAGCTCCATATATCTGTTAATGGTCCAGCGTGTTTTATTGCAGTGACGTAGTGCAACATAAAATGGTGTTTGGGCTTAAGAGTTGGACCAAAAAGAGATAAATGCTGACATGGTGGTTTGTAATTAGAGCATCTAGAATGTTTAGGTCTTCCTGTATTACTTCGGGTTTTAAAAGAATGTCTATGACATCTACTATTAGTAGCAAATAATTCCCCAGCTTTCATTACCGCGTGGAATAAGATTTCCTATCATGATCGGTAAAAAATTAATATAATTCCAGCATTCACTCGCTGGTATTTAAAGATTAGAAGATTTTAACCTCTGCATATCAGTAGATGGGGATATATTTCCTACTTCAATTTCACCATATTGAAAATAGTACATCTGATATTTTTAATGTATAGAGAAATAATTTTTTCATGTATAAGTGACAATAAAACTTTTCACATATTTTGAATACATAGCATAGTTTTCAACGACATGAAAATTTGGCAGAGAATTAAAAACTGAATCATGTTTCACACCAGTTTCTGAAGGATCATTTTTAGCCAAGTCTAAATGAAAATTTGTTCTATCCATCTTTTTCATGGCAATAATTTTTCATTGCACTGCGCACACGTCGACATATTCTACAATATCGTTTCGAATTAAACGAGGTTACGTAACCGAGAATTCCATTCAAGCCCAAATTATCCCCAAGTACTAATCCTAAAGTGAAATAAATCTTAAAGGAACCATTGCTTGCATTAAATACCATACCTTCCTCTTCTAAAATCCTTAAGTCGTTTAACATTTTTTGGAGTGTTACATGATATCCAAACCTTTTAACATCACGAGTTTTTACATAAATATAATTAAAAATAAAATCTAGTTTTGATAACAGATATTGTGGAACTGTCGGTAAGAAGTAATAGCCAGCGAAAACGGGAGAGGTATGGCTTCCTAATGCATTATTAATTTCATAATCATCAAAATACAAAGTAGTGGAATGATAATCTTATTTTTAAATTGCTCCTTTTTTTTAAGAATGTATCACCATTAAAAAAGTTACATATATATTTTTTTTAAGCAACCGTTCCTGATTCTCCAAAGTTATTTTCAAAACGTTTGGCAGGAATTACTTTATTTGAATGTTTATTGGTAAAAACTATGCTACACTAACATTTTCATCGAGTGTAGGATTTTTTTTTTTTTTTTTTATATTATTAAGCCAAGTTCAGGGGATACCCTATGATGCAAAGCACAGCGTGGCAGGAAGGAGATAGGGAAAGGATTAAGGGATATGAGGAGAGTGGCGGAGGTGCCGATGTATGTCGCCCTTAAACTTTTGCAGGTTGTATGCCGGAGGAAAGGCAGAAGATGGTAGACTGTTCCACATTCGCACAGTTCGGGATAAGAAAGCATCACGGAATTTAAGTGTACGGCCGAAGGTAATTTGAAGGGTAAAAGGATGAGCGCGGGATGCAGCACGGGTATTGCGTGCAGGAACTATTTTACAAGGGATCAGACTAGATATTTCATCAGAACATTGGCCATGCATATAGCGATAAAGGAGCGAAAGGCATCCAACATTGCGACGGTGCTCGAGCGAGTCGATATGACGAGTAATTGCCACATCGCCAATGAGCTTGCAGGCTCTCTTTTGGACAATATCCAATGAAGCTAAGGCTGTGCGACCAGCCCCGGTCCAGATATGCGAATTGTATTCCATTCTGGGTCTGATGTAGGATTTTGATATCAATGCTTGAGTTAATTCAGCAACAAATGGAATAATCATACAAGCCGTCTCTTTCAGAGCTTTAAAAAATTTATACTCTGATTTTATCTATTGAAAAGGATCCTGACAAAATCCTAAAATGCTGTCAATACTTTGCTGAAATTCTAAAAATTTCGTAAAGAAACCGCTATAGAAAAATCAATTTCTTTACTAGATTTTGTATAACAATAACATCTTTACGTGGTAAGCTACTTTTGGCGTATAATTGTAATGCAAGTCTTAAGGCGTTTAATTTTAGTTCCTTTATAATCTCGTGGCTATCATTAAAACATTCTGCGGATAAAGGAATTGGACTTGTATCTTGTGTAGCCAAAATTTCAACTAAACTCTTTTCATTTTCTTTTTGCATAATGCATTCTTCTCTTGTTTTAGATATACATACTAGCATACTTGTGTACTCTATTTAAATGTGATTTAAAAGCTTTAAAATTTGAAAATAGCTGATTACATTTGAGTTGCTTGCATTCAATTGTTACATTAGATGGCATTAAATGTAAATATTTCATATGATCAATAAGACGATTTACTGTTTGAGAAACGAATGAACACTTAAAGCATGGATATATAATTAAGTTTGACTATTTTGTAAGAAATCAATAAGAGAAGTAAATGAAGGTATGGACTTATCACTGAATATCGTAAATATATTTTTGAATAAATTGCCATACAGCGAAACAAGTTTTAGAATAATGGATATCAAGGCATTGACAAATCTTAAAACAAATATCAAAGAAAGCTAAAAATGAGTCAAATTTATACAGAGTTCTATCAAAAAAGCCATAAAAACAATTTAACTGAAATATGTCTGATCCTACCACTATAATCATTGGCTGTACCGTGAGACCTGCATTGTAATATTTTTGCTTTAGTTCAATTATTTTTATACCCTAGATGAAATCATAGGGGTATACTAAGTTTGTCATTCCGTTTGTAGCACCTCGAAATAATGATGGTAGAGCAAAATGGATTAGACACCCATTCATAATATTAAAAGTTATTTTGATTTTTGCATGTCCGTCCGTCCGTCCGTCTGTTCGTCCGTCCATCCGTCCATGTGCACGATAACTCGAGAACGCGTATACTTAGAGAGCTGAAATTTTGTGCTCGGACGTTAAAAAAAAATGTAAAATTAAGTTCGAAAATGAGACAAATCGGGAAACTGCTTCGTGGGGTTGCCATATAAAAATTTCGTTTTCCGCTATATATTTGGACACTGCTTGTGAACGCGTCGACGTAGAGAGCTGAAATTTCGTTCATGATGTTTTTACTACATTAGCAAATAAAATGTCAAAAATGGACTAAATCGGGCAACTCCTTCTTGGTGTTGCCATATAAAAATTTAGGTTTTTTACGTATACTATGAAAACGATCAGTCCAAGACATTTTTATTGTACTAAAAACTTCTGCAGAATACGAAATCCTATAAAATTGGTTTTGATCATTTTTACTGTGCGACAAAACGTTCTAGAAATATATGCGAAAAACAACTTCAAAATCAAACTTGAATAGAATGGTGACAATACGAAATTTAATACGGGCATTCATCTAAGGTATCATAAGAATTGGTCGTAGACCAATTCTAGATTTTTTTCTTCTTTTTCTTTCATAATCGTTTATATTTATCAGGTGCAGTATACAACTATCTTGTGCGTCTTTAATAGATATCTTACGTTTCTTATTTCGCGTTTCATCTTTAAACCGCGCAGAAGGTAATATAACAGAATTTAGTAATGACATGAAAACTGCATCGATAAAGTCTGAAAATATAGTAATTTTATTATTGTATTCAAGTATTTTATGTACTTACTTAAATTTCTTATCTCCTTGCATTTTCGAAAGTCTGCTTTACACTCCTTATCTTTTATATTAATTTCGAAGTAAGTACTAATTTTCCTTTTGAATTCATCCCATTTTTTATAAATTACTGTTTCTTTTCCGGGATACAAATATTTGAAATCAATTTCAATCTGGAATTTATGAATTTTACTTAAAAATTAAAAATAATTAACACTTTGTCTTACCAATTCGTGTGCTTTGGAATGCTTGTACAAAGGCCAATCGCTAAAAATGTAAGACAGTTTGTAGATTTTTCATTCAGAATTTCATTTCGTCTTAATACAACAGTTTTCTCCCAGTGACATTTTACTTTTTCCCAATCGGAAATGTTTAAACTTAGTGATTTCTTCAAACTAACACATATTGTTTCGTTAATTTCTTGAACAGTCGAATGGTGGACAGGACTGCCTTCTTATATTTTTTCAGGAGATAGTCGTGGATTTATTTTCCTTAAGTTAGTTCTTAAGTTAACATATTTGAAATACAGTCGACCTCCAGGGTTGCCCTTCGTCTTTCTGGGTGTATAATAATACTCCTAAAAAAGAAAATATGAATATATATTAAATGTACGTAAATATTAGATATTACCTGTTTTTCAGTAGGAAATAACTCAATTATTTGGTTCGCAATCGGGGGAAAGTCGTTCGGCGATAATTGAATATTGTAAGAAGTTACGTGTTCAATTATTAAAGTTACAAGGTTTTGTCTGTATTTTTCTAATAAGAAATTGTTTTTTTCTATAAGCAAGTCCTTTTGTATTTTCTTTCAGAATTGTAGAGAGATTAAATCATATTGAACTTTCAGATTTAGGGGAGTTACTTGCTTGAGGTGAGCTTACACATCCATTATTTTGAATCAATTGTCCAATTTTTGAATTGATTGACAGAGTTTCACCATCAATGCCAAACTAATAGACAAAGGAATATATGAAAAAATAGATGAACACAATAATAACATAAGTTATTTAAATGGTATGCAATATTAAATTTATCGAGTCAGTTTGCTTACATGATTTTTTCTCCATAGAAATAATTTTTCCCGAAATTCAGAACGAAATCCAACATTTTTAATAACGTCTCTAATATCTTCTTTTGACAAATATTGAAGGCTTCTAAAAATTATCCCATTCTCTGAAAATGCAAGTATATTACGCATTTTTAATGATTATTTTATATTTGCAATAATACCGTATAACTCAGATAAAATAGGAGAAAGATTTCATTCTTTAAGCAAGCTCTCAAGTTCAATATCACGGGTGTCAGGCAAGGTGTAAATAATTACATTATTACATGAATCATTAATACTAGTACTTGGAGTATTATTACATGCAGTATTGTTGTCTAACGAATTACATTCGATAGTCACATTTCTTTCTACATTATATTGATTACAAGGTATTTCCCCATGTATAAGCATACCATTTTTATCGAAAAGGGTGAGCACTCGTGGGGTTTTTCTGATTTCCAGCTTCCATTTCAAAAACACAAAAGCGAGGATTATGCAACGAATTACTTGCTTAAATGAAATTATTCGAGTCTTATGTTTATTTATTTCGAATGGAGCAGGAAAAATTATTTTATTAGATTAGGAGGTAAAATACTGTATAAAAATATATAAAACAAATATGATATAACACATCCATAACTTTTAAATAATAATTGAAATAATTTTAATTAAATAACGTTGGCGTTCTTGTTAACATGTTGAGCAAATTACCACTAACTTCAATCAATTATGCCATGTTTAAAACAAATTTATTTCAAACCATTTCACCTTATCCCATAGTCACCTTTTGGAGCCGTTATTATCGAATAACTAAATTTTCGTTTAATCAGTAAATTAGTCAGTAAAGTTTAAAAAAATTTATATTATAAGACGTGCACTAATTCACACTTAAACATACTGCACATACTGCATATAATATATATTAACTTATCTTTCTGGCTTTACATACGAACTGAGACTGAATCACTAAACGCATTGGCACACTGCAGCACACGTTTTATTTCAAAAATGGTTTCATTCATAGCATTTTTGCAGTAAAGTTGACATTTTTGAATCAAAGTCTCTCATTTAAGAATTATCTCATCTAATACGTGGAAATATTAGAATTATGTGAATTTAATATCGGAATACTTGAATAAAAAATGACAACTTCATTTCAAAATTCTACGTATGAAACCAAGTTCGAAATTATAGCTTTGGGGTTTCCAAAAACTGCCTTCTGAATATTCAACTTTTGCATTACTTTTTCGGTTGCCGTGGACTTACAGGGGTATAGCCACACAAACTTTGTAAACGAATCCATTACGCTCGGTAGGTATAGGTAATGCCTTTTCGTAGCGTCAATGGCCCCCAGTGATCAATGTGATAAGTTATCAGTGGTTGATCTCCTTTTGAAATTGGGTGCAGATAGTCTTCTTGCTTACCCTCTTTTCTTTCAGAAAGTATACATTGCATGCAGCTCTTTCGTACTCTGACTATTTTCTCTCTAAGCTTTGAGATGTAATATTCTTTCTGAATAATTTCTTCCAACTTCCAACACAAAGTAGTTTCGCACACTCTGCTCGAGTCTTGTATAAAATTCCGGCTTCGACAAAATAATGTTAATATGTCTCCTTTTTTCAAAAGTTTTACTATAGCATCTATTTCCTCTTTATTTAAGTTGCTCTGCGTGTATAGCGTGTATAAATTCAGACACAACTGTCCGAACTACTGGATTTCAGCTAAGCACATAAGAATGCTTCATTCGGTTCCCACTTCTGTGCTCGAGAACATAATCGTAATCCTCAGGTAACAATGTCCAAATGGCTATTCTAGGAACTAAGTTTTTCTTTTGCATTGTTGCCTTGAATGCAGCGCAGTCAGTTACAATTCTGAATTTGATCCTAGGAGATAAACTCGCAGCTTCTTAAGTGCAGCTACTATAGCCAAAACCTCTAAGTTATGGCTACAGTATCGTTCTTGCACAAGTGTCGCTTTTTTACTGAAATAGTAAACTGGCTGTAAAAGCATGTCATCTGTATTTCTTCGCAGGAGTACAGCGCCAAATTGAAATTTAGACGCGTCTGTGTGTGGCTCGGTCTGTGCGTCTGGTCGAAAGATATTTAAGACAGGAGGTCGGACCAGGCTGCATTTGAGCTTTTCGAATAATAAATTTTCCAATTGTCCCCACTGAAACAGTTTTTTCAACGTGACTAGTCGCTTAACGGCTTTACAATAGATGAGTATTCAGAAATAAACTTCCTAAAGTAGTTAGTTGGTCCGATGAAACTTTGAAAGTTCTTGATATTATTATGGCGCGGGAATTTTTTTTATAGCCACAACCTTTGCCTGGCAAGGCTTTATTTGACCTTTGGAAATCTTGTATGCTAGATATTCAATTACATCGCATAAAAATTGTCATTTCGACCATTTTATTTCTAAACCACATTTTGAGGCTAACTGGAGAACTTCACGCAATCTGTCAAGGCATTCTTCTTCGTCTTTTCCAGGGACAATCGAATCATCCATATATAGTAAACCATGACTTGACGCTTCAAAGCTAACTTACGGGAAAATATTATTAATAAATTATTAATAAATCTTTGGAAAATAGCTGGGGCATTACACAAGCTAAAGTGTACTCGCAAAAATTCGTATTGTCCTGAAGGTGTTACAAAAGCTGTGTATTTAAGGTTTTTTCCAATACAGGTACATGGAAGAATCAATTCGCTAAATCTAAAGTTGTGAAAATTTTGACATTATGGAATTAGTCTATTTGATCTCCTATCAGCGGTAGGGGGTACCTCTCCTTCACCATCACCTTATTTAATTTACGGTAATCTATACATATTCTCTTCGATCCATCTCTTTTGCTAACTAGAACAATCGGACTAGCAAATTCGGAAGTACTAGGTCTTATTATCCCATCCACTCGGGGATTTGGTCATCCACAATATGCCTCTCAAATGGATATAATCTGCGAGAGTATTGACAAATAGGGGTTTCATCTGTAGGTATGATATTTAGCTTAACGTTTGAAGTCTGCGTTTTCAAGGGCTTGTAATTGCTAACGATACTTAAGAATTTGGCCGCGTATTGAGTATTTCCCATCACCAACTTATTGGAATCTGTTTCCTCAATATTGAAACAATTAATAAACTCGCCCTTCAATCTGTTAATTTGAACTTCGTCAGCCCTTATAATGACTTGCGTACCTCATAAAATATCGTTACCTATTTTCATTTTTATTTCGGTTGCATTAATTAATTAATTGTTGAATGAAAAGAACATAATATTTTCAAGGTTGTTAAGGAGATGCCGCGAACATCAATTGGGCTTTGCATTAATTGTGGCGCTCAAATTTTCATTTATTTGTCGTATCGAATAAGCTTTATGACGCTCCCCGTATCTATAAGCGCGTCTACCATTTTATCTTCAATCTCAATAACTTTGTATGTACCTTTTCTTTTTCCAATACTAGAAGTATTGCTTTTCAGTGTCGATTGTTTCATTTGGCAATTTGCAGACTTGTGACCGTAGTTACAATAGTTAAAACATTGAATTCCTAAAGTTTTGTTTGGACACGTCTTTGCTTTATGTCCCTTATTGCCGCAGTTAATATAAATTTCGTCTAATTTTTTTAGAGGCCGCATAGTATGAGAGTCCCCATTCTTTGCCCTAACTTCTGCGTTTAGTTCAAATTTTTTTTGTTCTAGATCTGTTGTCATGCATGCCATCCACAAGATATTGTACAACTACATTTTCTTCTATATTTCCCTTTGCACCGATCTTTTGCATCTTGAGGTAATAGCTCTGGTATGTTTCATCCCTTCTCTTTTTTCGTCGGCATAGCTCTCAATGTATATGAGCACTATTACTTTTCATCTTAAACTCCTCTAACAGAAAACACCTAAGTTTAATTCACGAGTCTGTATCGCACCTAGCACGCAGGGCTAATCTCACGGTACCGATTAATAACTTCCGGCAGTGGATTAAAATTTTCAGAGGTTCCCATTTTAGTAACTTAGCCATGCCCTCAAAATCTTCTAACCATTTATGAATTGTATAGCTTGTACAGCTTCTAGAAAAGTAATAGTCCTATCACCCAGTGAATGTTTCACTTTAAGTAAAATTATCTCGGCTCTTAAGAGTTCGATCTCTTTTTCTTTTATAGAAAGTTCGTTTTCGCGTATTTGGTTTAACTTTAACATTTTTTGTTGAATTATTTTGTCTTTCTGCTCTATTTCAGCATCTAGTTTGCGTAAGATTTCAACAAAAGTACCTATATCAAGTCCATTATCTACTCACGTACTTTGGTGTTCAAAACGTGAGACCTTATCTTTTTTCGGCATGTTTATTTCCTAAAATGTACTACTTTAAATCGAAAAATTTGCTAACATAAGGCATTAAATTTCATTCAAGGTCAATCAAACTCACCATTAGAGTCATTTAGTGGAACAAATACTAACATTTATATAAAAATCAAATAGTTCAAAATCAAATAAATATAAGATTAATTTTAATAAATTCAAATACTTAGCCTAAGCTGACACAATTCTTCCAATATACAGAATTTACGGCAACAATTCAAATTTTTTACGTAGAGTTATTCATCGTGAATTTTCTTTGTCTTCGCATAACTTTACCATTGTGAATTTTCTCGAACTAATACAATAAACTATTATGGATATCGCGAAGTCTCGTACTTATATTTTATGCTAGAGTGTCCGATTTCCGCCTCAAATTAACACATTAAACTATTATGGATATTTGGATATCGTTGTCTCGTGCCGGATTTTCCTCAATCATTGAAATTTCCATTAAAATATTAGAGAAAAATTTACCTTGATTTACTGTGTTCTCCTTATTCACGTTTATTTGTTCATATAATTACTTCCAAATATACGAGTAAATATCCTCAGCGTATTGGATACCTGTTATTGTTACTAAACCTTTGGCATCAGCAGCCCCTTTTCAGCTGGCGTGTGCGAGCATGCTTCTTTCTTTGTTTGAACCTTAAGCACCACAATAATTTTGCCCATGCGGGGAATACTTTACTGCTTCTATTTGCGAAAAGTAAATCCTTCGTTTGCTGTGCTTTCGAATGTTGTACTTTCCTCGTGCTTCTGCTTTTAGCTGCCGGCTATGAGTTGTCGCTTTTGCAATTTAATGGCAATGAAAATATTAACCCAATTTTGCAGATCCCTAAATCCGGGTTGAGCGCCTAATTAACGATGTGGGATTGGGGATGTGTTTTTCAGATATTAAAACTTAAAAGATTTGTGCAAAACTTATTCACAATTTATTTAGTAAATCTGACAATGATGTTGCTTGACCGGCAGCAAATACGAGAAGAAGGCGACTTTCGCTCCGGCATTGTTAACTTGTCTCGTTTGTGTAGATCTCTGGTGTTGCCATATATCTGAAAAAGAAATGTAACCTGTGGACTACCACAACAAATTTCCTAAATAAAACAGTTGGTAAATTAAACATTTTTTGCCTAAATTAGCTGTGTTTACATCTGTTATGGAGGCTATTAATCTGTGGTCCTTTTAGAATAAACTCAAACTTAATTCGTCAAAATTTAAGTATTTATTGACTCATAGACTGGAACTTAATACTTATGGTTGCTATTAATAATACTGCTAGTCCTATTATAGATTAAATGAAATTTCTTAGCGCGATGTTCAATAAATAAAAAGTTAGATTTTCATATCAATTCTATCACATGTAAGTAGGATATATGTGGAATTTTATCCCTTTGAGGTTTCAAGTCGTTTTACATTGCTTTGCTTTTTATGAGCTAAAGATGTGAAGAAGTAACAGGAAACGAGATCAAAATTCGCACTATCCGGCCGGGATGGATTGGGAGTCATTATCGACTGGCCGATTTCAGAACTACAAAGACGTGGTTCTGCTTATGAGAACTTGAATAAAATGTTTGACTTTCTCATGAAGCTATATAGGTTGGAATCTCAAGATACTCGCTAGGGCGTATGAAACTTTAAAGCATTCTACCTAGAACATTTAGACAAGACTTTGAAAAAAAAGTGTCTGCACTTGAGAGCTAATTTGTCACCGTTGAAACTATACGGGGTTTATTACTATCGGCCCTGGAGTAATACAAGTACATCCTGGAAAAAGGATTTTTGAACATTTATCCAAATATGGAAATAGCGCTGCGGTTGTTGTTGTGTCCATTAGGGTCAAACTTCTCGGCAGATCGGTAGTTTGAGGCAATAAAACGAGTGACAAACTAATTAAGATCAACTGCAGAGGAGATCAGGTTAGATTCCCTCTCTATACTGTTCACAGAGTCAGAAATAATGCAATCTGTGGTGTGAAGTATAGTGAGGCGATCCCTCCCTTTGCACAGCAGATAGTTCGTCGAAAGGCAATCTAAGCGTATGTTTACACGCAACGAACATTCTTCTACATATAATTTCGTACTTATTTGAAGTCTAGAAGTCTACTTGTTTATTTTCTAAGCTAGACGTACGTTAAATAAATGAAAACAACGGTAACATTTTTGTGTTATTATATTATTTTTAAAATGTGCTCTGGGACTCTGTTAACAGTCTAGGTGCCCTGGCTCTAAGTCCGGGCCTGGTCAAGTATACGAACAGTATCAGAAGATTGGATCGTGTTCCTGAATGTAGGAATTCAGTTTTGCATAAATAGTTTTTGTTTTATTTCCTTCTACAAATAAAAAATATTTGCATCTTAATTGTATAATTTGCAGCGATAAAATAATTTTTTAATTTTAAATAATCGTTCAGTACGTTTTATGTAATATCCCGCAAATGGAAATTTGTGAAAAAAAGAAAAGTGACGATAAATTTCTTTAAATTTTTAAAACGTCCATTAGAAATTAATGTTGATACATTTTTTTGAATTATCGATGTTAGATGAAGTTAAGTTGTGTGAGACAACATGTGCACCATTAATTATTCGAAACTAATGAATATAGAATACCAACCTTTGATTGAATTCACATCTTTCGACTATCGAAATTCGAAACTTAAGTTCGGTTTTTATTAAAAATTGTGAAGAAATCATCATAGCGATTTAGATCCCAGATAAGCTGAGTTACGATATTAGATTGAAAAAATTGAGATGGTCAAAGAAATCGGGACCAATTCTTCCTTGGATATTAGAGAAGGAGGAAAAGATGTAATTTCCAGGCTGACTAGGTTTCCGTCCGTATCATTCTTAGTATTGGAAGGGAACCTGTGTCAGGCAAAGGCATTGTTTCAAGAATTAGTCAACATTGCGATAACTGCTAAGAACACTATCGCCTACTAAGGCGCGGAATCGCGTTTAGTCTACTTACAAACGAAATTTAACTTTTTGAGTAGATCAGAGCACCCTCCTAATTAGCTTCATTTGAAGTTGTTGGAATCTGTGACCTTGGCGCGAGTGAGAAAAGAGTTGGTCGCAAACTCGAAGGATGTGCTAATTCCAGAAGCACAGGTTAGAGTAAGAAAAGCGACAGTTCAAGATTTGCATGAAGAAGGAAATAAGTCAGTCACAGCATCTCAATGTGCCGCTTGGATTGAATGTACTTCGCTGCCTCTCTTCAGAGGAGAGATGTTTAAACCAGATTAAAATAATATTTATACTCCCGCCGTTGGCAGTTAAACTGTGATCGTACCTGAATATGGAGCACCTGCAGCTACTAATAGGGTTAACCTTAATCAACCGCGAGTCGCAGCGAATCTTAATGTCACAATCACGTTCTCCGCTAATCGCCCAAGCGACTCACACGCAGGAATAAAAATCAGAAGGCCTAGTCCATTTCTTGGTATTAGTCAGAACAGGACTTGTTCCAGGGTACAAGTGGACTTAAATAAAACCTATCTCTGGCCAGACAGGATAACCTCGCCCTAAATTCGAGCAGTGGGCCAGGTACTGTATCTTCCGCAATGTTAAATTCCCAAGACGACCTTTATCATCTCTTCTCAAAATCCCTTATAAAAATCATGATGATTAGGATTTGTCCTATACATACATATGCAAGACATTCAGATTTTAGTGATGTTCTTAAATTTCAGAAATCTCGGCTGATCATATTCCTTCCCAGCGAGCAGAGACTCATCAACAACAGGGTCGTCAGTCATTACAGTATCCTCTACCATCTATTTAGCAGAACTCTCTTAAACATCCACATACCTCATCCCGACGAAGAAGTGTGAGCCCAGCTGAGAATTGGCAAATACGCCTTGATGGATTTCCTAAAGGCTAGCGATAGATGATTTCCTGTTTAGAGACCCTTGTGAGGGAATATGAAGAATTCCACAAGGTTCTAGCGTATACAATCCACCAACTTTTAAACGTCCGAGCTGCCAAGTGGTATTGGCAGTTCTGCATAAGATTTCACACGGCGAACTGGCATCAGATGTGCTAGTGCCTGAGGCGAAACTTAGAGGATAATTTAAGTGATTACGATATGAAAAGGTTAATTTAAAACAGGAAACAGAGACATAAAGAAAGATTTAATGATTTCCGATAAGAAGTAGAAAGTCTAGCGCTAAGGTTAAGAGAACTCATTGCGTTCCGGGCTACGTAAATACACGTATGCTGCATGATTTCTATAGCATAGATGAGTTGGATCGTATTTACCGAAGAAATGAAAAGATATGGCTTGAAGTGGGCGAAACTGCCGACGATCAAGTCTGAATTCATAGATAGAGTTATGACGATTACATTATTCATGACTTAGCTGGCCATTCCTTCGCCTATGCTGAGAATGAAATTGTTAAAAATAGTTATTTTTCAATCTACAACAGGAATTGATCACCTTGACTACGCAGGTCCATTAGACATGAAAATGGCCAAATATAGAGGTGCGAAGATATATAAAGGATATATTTGAATTTTTGTCTGCATGGCAACTAAGGCTAATCACCCTCGGA
Organism: Dioctria rufipes; assembly: GCA_963924295.1. NCBI lineage: Eukaryota > Metazoa > Arthropoda > Insecta > Diptera > Asilidae > Dioctria > Dioctria rufipes. The sequence goes on from CAWUPM010000789.1 coordinate 74,400, forward strand.
TTTGACATCTGAAGCCTTTTTGTCCGCCTTCAGAAGATTCACAAGTGGACGAAGTCTATACACACACTTGTATTCCGATAATCGTACAACATTCGTAGGACCATATAGGATTTTGAAACAAACCTTAATCTAGGCTATTAAAGAGGCAAATAAGCATACTGCATGAATAACCGCCATTGAAGGTGTTAATTGACGCTTCAACCCCCCACTAGCTCCACACTCTCGAGGACTTTGTGAGGCCGGAGTAAAAAGCGTGAAACATCATTTAGAAAGAAGGATAGGTTCAACATTGCTAAACTTTGAAGAACTCAGTACTCTATTAACACAGATTGAGGCGGTGTTAAACTCACGACCACTGTGTAGTATATATAATGACTCAACAAGTCTTGACGAACTCACACTAGGACATTTTTTATTGGCAAGGCAATAACATCACCAGAAGAAGGTCATCTTATATACGAAAATATAGGTCATCTTATAGACGAAAATATACATGCATTAAGAAGATGGCACGCAATTCAACAGATGTAACAAACATTTCGGAAACGATGGTCTCTTGAATACTTGACCCAATTACAGCAACGGAAAAAATTGAATAAGACTATGGAAAGCATCAAGAAAGGCCAACTAGTATTACTAAAGGAAGAAAGACCTCCTCTTGCTAAATGGGCTTTAGGGGTCATTGAGGAAATTAAACCAGGAGACGATGAAAAAACTCGAGTAGTCACAATAAAGACCCAATCCTCAACTGTCGAAGGGCCCATAAACAAAATCTCTCCTTTACACATTTAACTATCCTAACTCCCCATAAATATCAACCAATGTAATATCTCATCTTGTTAGTGTGCCTAGTCCAGAGTATCCTTTTAGTATCCACTCGCATTTTATAATTAAGTATTTAATCATATTAGTAAATAATCTTTATTCGTTTAGAAGACAGAGCACAAGACGGAAGACATCCTTGATATAAATACCAGCGAAGCTGTCCTGGTTACTACACCAAACTCTCCACGGGCCCTTCAATTGATGTCAACACCCCAATTTTTGGCACACCAGTTGAGGGACATCCAGGAGATTTCTCTATTAACCACCCCAGACAGAGGTCTGTTTACAGGCCCGCAGAAGCCACACGTTGCAAAAGCAGAACCCAGGTGACGTTATTCGGTGTAGTGCTCACCTGTAACACCAGAACGGTCAGCTTAGATGACGACCACAGCACCTAAACCATCATCATCTAAGGAAAAAGTAACGTCCACATCAGGATTCATTATGAAGGAAGTAAAGGCATTACCTCCAAAGCGACTGGACGAAAAAAGTTTGACCTAACCGCAGCAGAAGGCCAGCCCTTCCAAGTCACTTACGGACAGATGCAGTCAATTCTTTGGGATGCCATAAGAAGTGGGGGACAGAAGCGATATAGGTTGCTTTTAGGGCCACACAGCATGGTTCGCCTTCGAATAAAAAAAAATAAAATTATGTGGGATAATTAAAAATTTAATACATAATTTCTTAGAAAACAATTTAAGATATACATGCTCTTTTTATTTTGATGCGAATATATCAATGGGTCCGAGTATGTTGCAGCTATCATCTGCATACTAAATTAAGAAACAAGCTAAATTAGCGAGTGCTCAACAGCATGCCGAATTTAACTAACGATAAACCGCTATTGTTGACTCACAGACGGCGTGAACATCACAATGTCGTAAACTCCCGCAAGTCAAGTTGGCATTGACTTTGATTTAGAATTGATTCTGTGCATTGGGGGAACCGCTATGAAGCAAGCTACAGGCGTTTGTTTTTGGTCAATCTGGTATAAGCCGTCTGACGTGGAGTTTGCCACTTTTTAATTGTTCATTATATCAGAACAGTGGAATTTGCCACAAAATAATTGGTAAACATAAAATAACTAATTATTGTCTATTTTTCTCCCTTCTCATTCAGAATTTTCCTGGTTGTCTGGAACTAGTGGAGGGACGTGCATCCTTATAGGGTTAGCTTTGACAATGGGATTTAACAGAGGTTTTTAGTTTAGATTATTTTTGTTGAGCGCGAGTGAAGAAGCCTTGTATAAACACCAACTTGGACGTCAGCATCAACATTAGGAAGCATGCTCATGAATACTATGGACATAAATCACATTCTTCAACGCTAACATAAAGTTTTTGTTTTATTACCTTTGTTCGGTAAAGGTCAGATTATTTCTGGTTGACTAATTAACGGAGCAGTAAACATTTAATAGTTTGTTGAATTTAGAGTTAAATATTTTACTAGAATTTTGTGAATTGTTCAGTAGGAAGAATTTATAATTAAAAATAAATAGAGTTGAACATTAAGAGGATCGGTATTTATTAATTATTAATCGTTTTTATATTCATTGAATCAGCCCTAATTCTGATTCGGGAGGTTAGTGACGACCACAAGCGTTGACACAATAGATAACTTCTTGAGCAAGTGTTTCGTATAACTCCCGAGACACCATCATTATGAGAAACGCTGGACTTGGTGATAAACAGGGGGACATACTCCCCATGTATGTTGGAATTTTCGTTTCTCATCACCGAGCGCTAAGGTTCTCAGTCTCATATCTTAGATTGGCGGATGATCGTCTAACTATTTACAAGGATTAGCATCCTTCATTTTAGTATTTCTCGTTCTGCCGAAAAGTTTTTCCAAAAGTTTCATTTAGTATCCAGTAAAGTTGGCAGAGTATAACACTTACGACATTTGTAAGTAATAAAAAAGTTTTAAGTGGGGATTAATGTTATCTTGTTGCAGATATTCTCACAATTTAAAACTTTGAAAGATGGCAACTTGCACAGCAGACAGACTAATAATTTTCGATATTTAATTTGGTTATCTTTATGTGGTGATTTAGGGAGAGAGAACAATTGAATTGACTGTGATAATATGTTTGTACACTTATATTCCGTATACGATTCTTACACTATTCTCTGCCCCTACAAGCAATCCTATTGCAATACAAGATATCGTCGAGATATACCCCAGGGTTTTTGCCTCCATTCTTAAGCGGACCGACGAGATTTCACCTCGATTTGCACTTTAAAAACTTCAAGGAGTAAAATCCCCATTTTAAACTAATTAAATGGATTTCGCTATTGCATTTCGTAAATTTTTTCTATGACTAATCCAACCCTGTATTGCAATGAGACGAGCAATATACATTCATTTCTTCTTAGGAATTTACAGAATATATTTCGGCAGATTTTTCATTTATTTTGGTGGTCGACTGGAGTTACTTCCTGTCAAATTTTGCAAAATTTGATTGACTTTTCTGCAGAATTTGTTAGTTTCTGTCATTTGTTAAGCGCAGTGTAGAAACTCGTTGAAACACAATAGAAGATGCGGTGACTGCTGAAAAAAAAACTTTTATTAAACATACTAATAAATAAAAAGAGATTACTCTTTTGGACTTTTTACCGGGTTAAACTTAATTTTCTTCAAGAAAGAATTTTTTGGGATATCTCCGGTATATAGCAAAAGCTAAAAAAATGTTCTAATTTGTTATTTCATCACACAATCCATTAATTTTTTGGTGACAAGTTTCAAGTCTTGGTTTGACTCATCAACAGGTCCCAAATAGGCGAAATTGGGTGATTAGAAAAACAAATGAAAAAATGAAAAAAGAAGAAAGAAATGAAAAGTTTAAGAAAAATAGAAAAAAACAATTTTTTTATTTATTAAAAAAATTTAAAAAATTTTAAAGAAACAGATTCATTCGAAGCGAATCGAACCTGTATACGCCACGCAGTGGGCTGAAAAATGAAGAAGAAAAAGGAAGAAGAAGAAGCGTTTCGTGTCAGCAGAAAACCTTCCACTCATCGGTGCAGCTTGGTTTTCTGCCTGCTGCAGACGCTTGAAATAGATCAAACCGATCTCTTCTCATATAAACTCAGAATAAATTCTGGGTGTGAATTATATGAGGAAAAAACACTCCTATACAAGCCCAGGAGGAAAAATAAATAAAAAGAGATTACTCTTTTGGACTTTTTACCGGGTTAAACTTAATTTTCTTCAAGAAAGAATTTTTTGGGATATCTCCGGTATATAGCAAAAGCTAAAAAAATGTTCTAATTTGTTATTTCATCACACAATCCATTAATTTTTTGGTGACAAGTTTCAAGTCTTGGTTTGACTCATCAACAGGTCCCAAATAGGCGAAATTGGGTGATTAGAAAAACAAATGAAAAAATGAAAAAAGAAGAAAGAAATGAAAAGTTTAAGAAAAATAGAAAAAACAATTTTTTTATTTATTAAAAAAATTTAAAAAATTTTAAAGAAACAGATTCATTCGAAGCGAATCGAACCTGTATACGCCACGCAGTGGGCTGAAAAATGAAGAAGAAAAAGGAAGAAGAAGAAGCGTTTCGTGTCAGCAGAAAACCTTCCACTCATCGGTGCAGCTTGGTTTTCTGCCTGCTGCAGACGCTTGAAATAGATCAAACCGATCTCTTCTCATATAAACTCAGAATAAATTCTGGGTGTGAATTATATGAGGAAAAAACACTCCTATACAAGCCCAGGAGGAAAAATAAATAAAAAGAGATTACTCTTTTGGACTTTTTACCGGGTTAAACTTAATTTTCTTCAAGAAAGAATTTTTTGGGATATCTCCGGTATATAGCAAAAGCTAAAAAAATGTTCTAATTTGTTATTTCATCACACAATCCATTAATTTTTTGGTGACAAGTTTCAAGTCTTGGTTTGACTCATCAACAGGTCCCAAATAGGCGAAATTGGGTGATTAGAAAAACAAATGAAAAAATGAAAAAAGAAGAAAGAAATGAAAAGTTTAAGAAAAATAGAAAAAACAATTTTTTTATTTATTAAAAAAATTTAAAAAATTTTAAAGAAACAGATTCATTCGAAGCGAATCGAACCTGTATACGCCACGCAGTGGGCTGAAAAATGAAGAAGAAAAAGGAAGAAGAAGAAGCGTTTCGTGTCAGCAGAAAACCTTCCACTCATCGGTGCAGCTTGGTTTTCTGCCTGCTGCAGACGCTTGAAAATAGATCAAACCGATCTCTTCTCATATAAACTCAGAATAAATTCTGGGTGTGAATTATATGAGGAAAAAACACTCCTATACAAGCCCAGGAGGAAAAATAAATAAAAAGAGATTACTCTTTTGGACTTTTTACCGGGTTAAACTTAATTTTCTTCAAGAAAGAATTTTTGGGATATCTCCGGTATATAGCAAAAGCTAAAAAAATGTTCTAATTTGTTATTTCATCACACAATCCATTAATTTTTTGGTGACAAGTTTCAAGTCTTGGTTTGACTCATCAACAGGTCCCAAATAGGCGAAATTGGGTGATTAGAAAAACAAATGAAAAAATGAAAAAAGAAGAAAGAAATGAAAAGTTTAAGAAAAATAGAAAAAAACAATTTTTTTATTTATTAAAAAAATTTAAAAAATTTTAAAGAAACAGATTCATTCGAAGCGAATCGAACCTGTATACGCCACGCAGTGGGCTGAAAAATGAAGAAGAAAAAGGAAGAAGAAGAAGCGTTTCGTGTCAGCAGAAAACCTTCCACTCATCGGTGCAGCTTGGTTTTCTGCCTGCTGCAGACGCTTGAAAATAGATCAAACCGATCTCTTCTCATATAAACTCAGAATAAATTCTGGGTGTGAATTATATGAGGAAAAAACACTCCTATACAAGCCCAGGAGGAAAAATAAATAAAAAGAGATTACTCTTTTGGACTTTTTACCGGGTTAAACTTAATTTTCTTCAAGAAAGAATTTTTTGGGATATCTCCGGTATATAGCAAAAGCTAAAAAAATGTTCTAATTTGTTATTTCATCACACAATCCATTAATTTTTTGGTGACAAGTTTCAAGTCTTGGTTTGACTCATCAACAGGTCCCAAATAGGCGAAATTGGGTGATTAGAAAAACAAATGAAAAAATGAAAAAAGAAGAAAGAAATGAAAAGTTTAAGAAAAATAGAAAAAAACAATTTTTTTATTTATTAAAAAAATTTAAAAAATTTTAAAGAAACAGATTCATTCGAAGCGAATCGAACCTGTATACGCCACGCAGTGGGCTGAAAAATGAAGAAGAAAAAGGAAGAAGAAGAAGCGTTTCGTGTCAGCAGAAAACCTTCCACTCATCGGTGCAGCTTGGTTTTCTGCCTGCTGCAGACGCTTGAAAATAGATCAAACCGATCTCTTCTCATATAAACTCAGAATAAATTCTGGGTGTGAATTATATGAGGAAAAAACACTCCTATACAAGCCCAGGAGGAAAAATAAAAAAAAGAGATTACTCTTTTGGACTTTTTACCGGGTTAAACTTAATTTTCTTCAAGAAAGAATTTTTTGGGATATCTCCGGTATATAGCAAAAGCTAAAAAAATGTTCTAATTTGTTATTTCATCACACAATCCATTAATTTTTTGGTGACAAGTTTCAAGTCTTGGTTTGACTCATCAACAGGTCCCAAATAGGCGAAATTGGGTGATTAGAAAAACAAATGAAAAAATGAAAAAAGAAGAAAGAAATGAAAAGTTTAAGAAAAATAGAAAAAAACAATTTTTTTATTTATTAAAAAAATTTAAAATTTTTTAAAGAAACAGATTCATTCGAAGCGAATCGAACCTGTATACGCCACGCAGTGGGCTGAAAAATGAAGAAGAAAAAGGAAGAAGAAGAAGCGTTTCGTGTCAGCAGAAAACCTTCCACTCATCGGTGCAGCTTGGTTTTCTGCCTGCTGCAGACGCTTGAAAATAGATCAAACCGATCTCTTCTCATATAAACTCAGAATAAATTCTGGGTGTGAATTATATGAGGAAAAAACACTCCTATACAAGCCCAGGAGGAAAAATAAATAAAAAGAGATTACTCTTTTGGACTTTTTACCGGGTTAAACTTAATTTTCTTCAAGAAAGAATTTTTTGGGATATCTCCGGTATATAGCAAAAGCTAAAAAAATGTTCTAATTTGTTATTTCATCACACAATCCATTAATTTTTTGGTGACAAGTTTCAAGTCTTGGTTTGACTCATCAACAGGTCCCAAATAGGCGAAATTGGGTGATTAGAAAAACAAATGAAAAAATGAAAAAAGAAGAAAGAAATGAAAAGTTTAAGAAAAATAGAAAAAAACAATTTTTTTATTTATTAAAAAAATTTAAAAAATTTTAAAGAAACAGATTCATTCGAAGCGAATCGAACCTGTATACGCCACGCAGTGGGCTGAAAAATGAAGAAGAAAAAGGAAGAAGAAGAAGCGTTTCGTGTCAGCAGAAAACCTTCCACTCATCGGTGCAGCTTGGTTTTCTGCCTGCTGCAGACGCTTGAAAATAGATCAAACCGATCTCTTCTCATATAAACTCAGAATAAACTCTGGGTGTGAATTATATGAGGAAAAAACACTCCTATACAAGCCCAGGAGGAAAAATAAATAAAAAGAGATTACTCTTTTGGACTTTTTACCGGGTTAAACTTAATTTTCTTCAAGAAAGAATTTTTTGGGATATCTCCGGTATATAGCAAAAGCTAAAAAAATGTTCTAATTTGTTATTTCATCACACAATCCATTAATTTTTTGGTGACAAGTTTCAAGTCTTGGTTTGACTCATCAACAGGTCCCAAATAGGCGAAATTGGGTGATTAGAAAAACAAATGAAAAAATGAAAAAAGAAGAAAGAAATGAAAAGTTTAAGAAAAATAGAAAAAAACAATTTTTTTATTTATTAAAAAAATTTAAAAATTTTTAAAGAAACAGATTCATTCGAAGCGAATCGAACCTGTATACGCCACGCAGTGGGCTGAAAAATGAAGAAGAAAAAGGAAGAAGAAGAAGCGTTTCGTGTCAGCAGAAAACCTTCCACTCATCGGTGCAGCTTGGTTTTCTGCCTGCTGCAGACGCTTGAAAATAGATCAAACCGATCTCTTCTCATATAAACTCAGAATAAATTCTGGGTGTGAATTATATGAGGAAAAAACACTCCTATACAAGCCCAGGAGGAAAAATAAATAAAAAGAGATTACTCTTTTGGACTTTTTACCGGGTTAAACTTAATTTTCTTCAAGAAAGAATTTTTTGGGATATCTCCGGTATATAGCAAAAGCTAAAAAAATGTTCTAATTTGTTATTTCATCACACAATCCATTAATTTTTTGGTGACAAGTTTCAAGTCTTGGTTTGACTCATCAACAGGTCCCAAATAGGCGAAATTGGGTGATTAGAAAAACAAATGAAAAAATGAAAAAAGAAGAAAGAAATGAAAAGTTTAAGAAAAATAGAAAAAAACAATTTTTTTATTTATTAAAAAAATTTAAAAAATTTTAAAGAAACAGATTCATTCGAAGCGAATCGAACCTGTATACGCCACGCAGTGGGCTGAAAAATGAAGAAGAAAAAGGAAGAAGAAGAAGCGTTTCGTGTCAGCAGAAAACCTTCCACTCATCGGTGCAGCTTGGTTTTCTGCCTGCTGCAGACGCTTGAAAATAGATCAAACCGATCTCTTCTCATATAAACTCAGAATAAATTCTGGGTGTGAATTATATGAGGAAAAAACACTCCTATACAAGCCCAGGAGGAAAAATAAATAAAAAGAGATTACTCTTTTGGACTTTTTACCGGGTTAAACTTAATTTTCTTCAAGAAAGAATTTTTTGGGATATCTCCGGTATATAGCAAAAGCTAAAAAAATGTTCTAATTTGTTATTTCATCACACAATCCATTAATTTTTTGGTGACAAGTTTCAAGTCTTGGTTTGACTCATCAACAGGTCCCAAATAGGCGAAATTGGGTGATTAGAAAAACAAATGAAAAAATGAAAAAAGAAGAAAGAAATGAAAAGTTTAAGAAAAATAGAAAAAAAAAATTTTTTTATTTATTAAAAAAATTTAAAAAATTTTAAAGAAACAGATTCATTCGAAGCGAATCGAACCTGTATACGCCACGCAGTGGGCTGAAATATGAAGAAAAAGGAAGAAGAAGAAGCGTTTCGTGTCAGCAGAAAACCTTCCACTCATCGGTGCAGCTTGGTTTTCTGCCTGCTGCAGACGCTTGAAAATAGATCAAACCGATCTCTTCTCACCTAATCACCCAATTTCGCCTATTTGGGACCTGTTGATGAGTCAAACCAAGACTTGAAACTTGTCACCAAAAAATTAATGGATTGTGTGATGAAATAACAAATTAGAACATTTTTTTAGCTTTTGCTATATACCGGAGATATCCCAAAAAATTCTTTCTTGAAGAAAATTAAGTTTAACCCGGTAAAAAGTCCAAAAGAGTAATCTCTTTTTATTTATTTTTCCTCCTGGGCTTGTATAGGAGTGTTTTTTCCTCATATAATTCACACCCAGAATTTATTCTGAGTTTATATGAGAAGAGATCGGTTTGATCTATTTTCAAGCGTCTGCAGCAGGCAGAAAACCAAGCTGCACCGATGAGTGGAAGGTTTTCTGCTGACACGAAACGCTTCTTCTTCTTCCTTTTTCTTCTCCATTTTTCAGCCCACTGCGTGGCGTATACAGGTTCGATTCGCTTCGAATGAATCTGTTTCTTTAAAAATTTTTAAATTTTTTTAATAAATAAAAAAAATTTTTTTTTTCTATTTTTCTTAAACTTTTCATTTCTTTCTTCTTTTTTCATTTTTTCATTTGTTTTTCTAATCACCCAATTTCGCCTATTTGGGACCTGTTGATGAGTCAAACCAAGACTTGAAACTTGTCACCAAAAAATTAATGGATTGTGTGATGAAATAACAAATTAGAACATTTTTTTAGCTTTTGCTATATACCGGAGATATCCCAAAAAATTCTTTCTTGAAGAAAATTAAACATATTAAGTGCTTTGGAAAAATTGATATCTGAGCAATAAAATATTAAAACGAGATGCAGTTCAATCTTTTTCTTTTCTGTGCTACCTCCATTTATGGGAACCGTCCTTTTGGGAATTAATGCCGGGAAATAATACCTGCAAATAAAGGGATTAAATATCTATGAACGTGATTTAAAACTGCATTCTTTACAAATATATTTCATTGGACAAAGGAACACCCTAGTACAAAAACAGTTACAAGAGCCAATAAAATATCTGAAGGATAGGAGATATTCACTGAGCGTCGAGTTAGAAGGAAAAAAGTTACGAGTGGTGAAGATTCTCGAGACGTGGGGCTATCTTTTGAAGAAGAAATATAAAGAGACATCTTTTTGTAATTGGATAGAGTTATTCAGGAAATAAAAGTACGATTAGAGCAACTACATGTCCTTGCAGCGAAGTATTCGTGCCTAATACCATTTAATCTTTTAAAGGAAAATTTTGAATGTTAAGTAAATAACTTTGTTCACATTGACGAGGAACAATTTCATATTGAAACAAAAACGATCCAGAATTTTATGTCTCTACCTGATGTACAAAAGCTTGGAAAAACGGGGAAGGCCTCTTGATCGTTTAATATTTATCCAAAAAATAGGTTAGAAAACTTTATTCCCAACATAGTAATATTACTAAGATTTTTTTTTAACAATAGCCATCAGTGTCGCTTGTTGTAAACGGAGCTTTTCCAAATTAAAATTAATTAAAAATTATCTTCATTCCACAATGGGTGATTTAAGATTACGAAATCTAGCGATATTGCCCATAGAAAGAGAACGAACAGATAATATATATTTTGAAAATGTCATTCAAGACTTTTGTAATAAAAAAGCAAGAAAATTAAATATTTAAATATGTGTAAAATCTGTTTAAACAAAATAAATAAATGGGTTTACTCAGTTATTTATTTATGTTCTATAATTGTTAATAACCACTCAAGACTTTGATTAAGCTTAAAAGGGCGGTAAATTCGGGACCGCCCCAGGAAGTGACATAATTCCAGTTTTATTTTTAAAGTGACATTATGTTAGAAAGATGCGCGTTGATGAATACCGGAAAAATGTCCGAAATCCTAACCGGTGCACATACAACTTGGTGGACACCATATTCTATAATACAAAAATATTGCAGGCACATTTTGTAATTAGTCCTCAGTTGAGAAATTATTAAAACTTTGCATTGTATACGTCCTTCACTAAACATGAGCACAACAGCCTGGACCTGATGAAGAGAACCCCTCAATTTTTTCTTAAAAATTTACTGAAAATATTACCATTCTAATTTGTATACAGTATTGGAGACCGACAGCAATGCTTCGCTCCAATATAAAATCAACGATGTCTCGACCTGTTATAGAGAAAGCCTCAATTTTTTCCTTGAAATTGAGTGGATATATTTCTTAAGAATTTGTATGCATTTGGACGACAACAGGTGCTTGGTAGGAGGCTAATAATTTTTATGTGCATGGATGCTAGTAAGCAACAACAAAACCCTTGAGAATACTCCCCTAGCCATGAAACATAAATCTATATGTGTGCGTTGGGAGTCCGTTCTCTAAAACATTCTAACTTATAGAAAAGAGCCAAACATTGCCATTATATATGCTATAGAGCAGGGGTGGCCAAGACGTCGACCGTGGTCGATCGGTCGATCGTGTGGCCATTTTTGGTAGCCCGCGAGAGTAAAAGCAATTGAACAAAAATTACAATAAATTGCCATTTTCAGATAATTGCGCCGCCTCACGTGAATTGAGTAACAAATAACCAACCCCCCGCCAGCATGGCGCAATTTCTTCACCTCACTTACCCATCGCACTCTCTTTACATCTCTCTCTATTTCTTTTTATCTCCTGTGGGGTGATTTTGTGGGTTTTGTCGAACTTGAATGCCAAAATAATCGACTAAATGAAATGAACTTTTCTATTGATTTTTTCGTGTTTTTATTCAGGTCAGCAACCTTTGCATGACTTAGAATGAACTGAAAATATCACTTCACATTACAAATTCAAAATAATATTTTGAATTTAAGCACTTGTAATGCTCTAATTAGGCGTAGAATTTTTATTTACCAGTGTAAAATTTTTGTCACAACCTCTGGGAGCAGTTGGCTAATTTGTCGATTATTTAGTCGTGTTTTTTGACGTTTGTTCATCGAAAATTCATTATAGTTCATTTTGTGGTAGATAATAGTGAAGACACAAAATGAACTGTGTTGAAGAAAAAATTCGACAAAATATGTCAAAATTCACGACTAAATAGAGCGACAAAGAGCACAGAATCACCCTACTGTACTAATAAAAAACGCGCCAGTCAGTATGGTCAGCTAGTATTTAGTTCTGATGATCTGTTGCGTGGTGATAATAATAGCGACTAAAATGAGCGGGTAAGGTTGTCAAATGCGGAAAAAGGTTACCATTATCAGAGGAGTTCTCTACCGTTATGTTCAAAGATAAATGTTTTTGCCTTATTTGTAACTAAGGAGTTGCACTACAAAAAAAACTGTCAAAATGTCGAAAAGCATTTTAAAACTACACACACAGAATACGTCATTCCGGTTGGAAGTAAAATCTGAAAACTAGAAGTACGCGAGTTAAAAACTGGCTTATGTGCACAGCAATCTTTTTTTACCAAGGAAGGTACAAAATCGAAAGCAACGACATTGGTATCGTAAAAATAAAAAGGAATGTCTTTTGTAAATCAACGGCCATTTCGCTGCCATGAAACACTATTATGCGCCGCCCAAGTTAGCAAATAACTTTGATTGATATGAAAAGTTTAGTTAAAACATTCAAAGAAAAGATTCAGGTGCATGCATCCCAATAGGGGAATTGAAGAATTACCAAAAACGTGGAAACGGGAATCCCAAAGTTTCGCCGAATAGTTGGTGAATTTACACGAGGAGTTCAAAAGAAGCTTTTGTAACTCGAGAAGAAGTCATCAGTTTGATGGTGTTCCCTTTTAACGAAGGCGTTAACATTGACAGAGTATCTATAAACATCGGCCAATTAATTGATGCTGAATTTTTTGTGGCCGAGGAGTAATTTAAAATTAGTGCGACATAAGTATTTGTCAAATCTGGAGCATTCGAAAGTGCCTACAGATTTGTTCAAGAAAAGTTTTTGCGTTTTATATAAATCTGTTGCTGACAGTAGACCGCTATGATATTTTGAATTATAATGCAGACCCCGTGCTTTAAAAGTTTGGCCACCCCTGCTATAGAGTCTAAACTACTATCCATGCAGGAAAATAGTCTTCTAGTGATTTAAAGCTTCGTTCTTTATGTTCTGAAAGGCTACACTCGCTATAAACCTTACTTAATAAAAAAATAAAATAGTTTTGATTTCAAAGTAACCTTAACAATTTACGCTCCCTAACTCTCAGCTGTGTAATAACTGCTTGTGTGTATGTGCAGCCGTAATCCGAATCTTTAGGCATCTACATTCGCTTTCATTAGACCACGGCATGCCATGACGGCACAGCGGTTAATATGATTTTAACTCAGCCGAGAGTTTTTGTTTCGAAACCGTATTCAGTTTAGTTCAGATAAATTTTTTAAATAATTTTGTTAGGAAAGGTATAAAAATTTTATTTCGGTTCGGGAGATAAGAAAGCCAGCCTAAGATTATCAGAAAATCATTTGTCTGTAGGAATAGTAGTTTTAGATGTAAGAGCTATTCAAAACAAACTTCTGTCAATCTTCCATAAGAACACTGCAAATATTTTAAAATGGTAGGGCTCCGTTGGAGCCCTCATGTGGTAGTGAGGGAATCTGTTTCATGAATTGTGAAGTATTGTCGATGGTTTTGGCAACAAGCATTCATTTCTTCACTTCCCTTTCACAAATTCTAATGAAAAAATATCCAGTAAATTTCAAAGAAAAGAATGAGGGCTTCTGAGGGTTGTGAAAGATTGTGGAGTTTCAAATATTCAATATTATTTTAGGAAATTGAGTTCTGTAGAAAGGCTATATCATATGCCTGCAATATCTTTGTATTATAGAGTCTTTGGCTGAGCCTATGTTAACGAAAATTATTTCTTTTAACCGAATAGATCGCAGAACAGTTTCGGTTTCCCTTTCTTACTACTAAAATGTTAGCATAACCATTATTACCTATATGTATATGTATCTATATATTTTTGGTGATTCCTTTCGGAAATTTATCACCATCACGCTATAGCCTCAATTTGTTGCTACTTTCTGACTCAATAATAATTATTCCTCACAAGTTTCGATGTCCAACTTATTCACTTTTCTAGTAGAAATACACTAGTACTCAGCCTATAGTAAAATTTTCGACAAGACATCTGTTCCATATAACAAGGACCACTTATTAAATATCCAGGAAATCTGATGTATCATATGAGAGGAGTCAATATTTTTCTCTTTTCGTTGGCATTTGTAATGAATTATCATCCCCAAAGCTTAAAATGAAGACAAAAAAATCGTTTTTGCTTAGCAATGATGATCTGCTGTGACATAAAAGAAAAGAAGAAATAATGATGAGCAGACATAGCTGCATATCCTGACTAAGCTATAAACCACGGTTTTTTGCGTACCATGGGTCAACAAATATTTGGAGTCGAAAAGAATTCCAAACCGGTTACACAAAAGCGACCTCCTCCTCCTCCACTGCCTAACATAATTAGCAGGGAACATCACATAAATTTTTCCATTTGTTATCCTTTTATATCACAGCTAAAGAATTTTCTCTATCATTTAACGTGGCCATTATGCAGCAAGAAAGATAGTCTCATACCCACCCGGCTCCTATATTACAGCCCTTAGTAGGTATGTATGTGTAAATGAGTAGCTCTTCATAGACGATTTTTTGATGGCGAGATAAAAATTATTTTTGTAGCCAGTCTTACCTGTCCTTCATACGTTCTCGCTGCATTTTCCATCCCCCAGAATTTTACAGAATTAACTTCTTTTTTGCAAAGATTTATGAGATTATCTGGGAAAACGGACAACATATCTGGAAATATGCACCTCAGCCCGTGTTACGCAAGATTGAATGGCAAAAGAATCCAAGAAATGGAAAATTTTAATGCAGTCGGCAAAATTGGTGTAGGGCACACAGCTGATGCAAGGTTTTCAGAGAATGCAGATGGTAAGTTTGGCCAGTAATAGTTACACTGATAGATATCTGCGCTAAGCTATATAGATTTTTATAGACTTAAACAAAAAAATGTGGACTTATATTGCCAGTTATTACAGCTAACACCCCTAGTCATGAATGATAGTGATGCTTGTTTGATTTTGACTCATTTCCGTTTGAATCAAGTATTTCAAAGTAATTTAAGGGCACCAAAGGATGCCTTCCTTACACCTATTCAAATTCGGCTATCTTTCAGATAAAAATCAACTGAACTCCACTAGTGAATCACCTGGAATGCAGATGTACATAGACACACTTAAAGTATTACTTGTAATATTCTAAAGCTAGTGCATGGCAAGTTTAAGATGCTTACCACAATATTCGTCGCAAATCGTTGCACATTAGGAAGATAACCTCATGAGGAGATTCGAAACAATGGCAGTCGACGGGTTCGGATCTATGGATGGAAGATGGAAATTGTTGGATTCTTAGGATATAGGATATTACAAGTTTTAAGGAATAAGCTGTTTTCATTAAGCATTAAGCGAAAGCATCGCTGAAGCATTTAAAAGAGCGATAATGGAACACAGTTCATTGTCGAAATTTGAATATAACAGTTCATGTAAAGAATATTCGGCAAACTTAAGATGACGTACATATAAAAGGATCATCGTTTTATCGTCCAAGTAGAGAGCAAACAGTGTTTCGATGAACCGTCATTTCCTGAACAGCACTAAAAGCGAACCAAAATTTGCAGTGGAATAAAACAGGATGAACCCTGCATCGTCTTAAGCCAGAGGGTCCCCTGAATAGGAAGTCACATCAAAAGAATCACCAACAACTTCCATAGGTATTCATCACATCTTGGCTCCATCGTCATACAATGGAACGAAATGCGAGCAGCATGAGCCATAGTTGTATTATAATGTACAATATTGAGATGAGTTATCAGAAGAGCCTCACACTTTTATGTGTTTATCGGAAAGCCCATGCAGATTTTCATGAAGATTCTCGTGTGATATAAGATATGGATGCTGGTCGATGACTTTTTGTGAATTCGAACCTCTAGATATTGTAGATATGGTAAATAAAAATGGAATTTCGTTAGCTTATATTTTATCCGTGGTCATATCCGTTGACGTTAAAAATTATGTTGCACTACATTCCCGAACGGATCAATCTTATAATAATACAGAAAAAAGGAGAATATTTAAGAAACGATAATCTTTGTAAAATTAGTTAAACGATAAAATAAAATTATCCACCAGACCCATCATGATTCCTCCGGGTGAAGCCCTGCGGATTTTGCCTTTACGTCAATATTTAATTCAGCTGTACTTAATCTTATATGGCACGTATACACACCAGCATTCATAATCGTAATATGTAATATCCTAGGAGCACCTTTTTTCGATATCTTAAATTTCCTAGACTTCGCCAGAGGTTTGTGGTACTTGCTCTACCGAATTTTCGTGTCATTATTTTTACGGGACATTTGCCTTTCACCTGTGTGCCGAAGAACACCTCGGCGGCCTCATCGATTTCTAAATTAATTTTATTCTGCTTCGAATCGCGCTGTATGTACGTGGAATTATTAATCACAATTGCTGGTCTGGGATTATCAGGTGGACAGGGTTTCACAACACATAGTTTTTTATTGGCGAGACGGGTACTCGGGCCTTTCAATTTTATTCTCTTGTGCCATTATTTGCTTGCATTCGACTCGACTTTGCTTAATTCCAAATCCAAAATATTGGGATCACTTGGACCATACTGAAACTTCCCACCTTATAGAACAATATAGATCATTGCAATATTTTCGATCCGCCGGTGGAGGTTGGAGGAAAATATTAATCGATACCACTATCATATTTTCACCACCCCTTGTAAGATCGTGTAAGCACTGTACCCCTCTTCTTTTTGTCCCGTTACCACAGGATTTAGAGCATAGCGTATAATCGGAATAACTCCATTGTGGGCGACATGAGCGAGCATTGTATGTACGGACTTTTACTTCAGGTTTAATCTCCGGGGAGCATAGGAACGGATACACAACTTTTATGTTATCCTCACGTACACAATTTATAATAAGTTCTTCGACTCCACCCATACATGATGCACTACAACTGGTATATCCCTGTTCACGCCATTCGTATGACTTTCACGGCTCCAAAACTCCCACCTTAATAAAATCCCGAGAATACGCTTCATCATAATCAATGCAAAGATTCTTCGGCACACCGTTCAACTGCATTCTGAGGTTTTGGTCCTTCGCAGAGAGAGTCATTTACCGTGACAATCGTCTTGGAATATTCAAAAAGGAAATTGCATTTATACGATTTCCGTCGAATACGCTCCTCACATTTTATACTGCATGACTCTAAATCGGTCTCTTTGATGTACCTGCAAGTTGATAGAAAAATAAAACATTCTGCTTTATACTCTTTAAGGTTTAAAATAATTTACTGAAAAAATAAGTATGTTCCACCAAACTTTCTTATGAGAGTGGAAAGAAAATTTCGATGCATTTTCATATATGGAGTCATCCAATAAACCTTCCCCAATTCTCTTCGAAAGGCATGACATTTGCAGAACTCCTTATCCTTCATCTTCCAAGAAATGCTCATTTTAGTTTTTGCTATCATCATAAAAACATTATTTATAAGATTTGCTTATGTGCAAAAATCCTACGCTCATATCCGGAAATGTGCAAGAATTGAGTGTAAAAGCTTGTCTCGAAGACACAGGGACTACATAAATCTCGGAAACCATCGGATTTATGTATTCGCTTCTATTTTTCCGTGCCGAACACGAATTGAGTTCAATTCAAGTTCTAGATGCAAGTCGAGAGATAGATGGAAAGTTTTCGATTTTTGTGATATTTCTTCATGAAATGTTTAAACTTATAGTTGCCGGAACATTATACCTGAGAAAGTATAGCAAATTCGTATTTGTCCCAATGCAAGCAACTGTTGAAAATTAAGAACGAAAGGCTTCAGTCGGAATGTGTGCAGGTATTGGGTGTACATTTTGTAATTGAAACAAATTTTTCTATATTTTAATCGGCCGATACACTTCGCCCATCACCACTGCACTACACGGCAGTTGAAAATATTATATTTACTGAAGCTATTACTAATCCACTATTATGGATGCTTTCACTGCTATCAAATTGAAGAGATTGAAAAGACTGCCACAAGAGTTTTCTATCCCCATCATTTGGTGCTTTATTGTGGACTCATGATGAGGACGAACTACTTTGGGCAGGACTATGCTGACAGCAACGAAGTTTGAAAACCTTTTCAGAAAGTCCTAGATATGTGTAGTTAAAAATTACTCTATCATGTCCACCCCAAGGTCACTATCTGTTGCATTTAAATATTATATAATATAGGGACAATCATAGTCTACAGGCAAAATATATGATTGTAAAGACAGGTTATACTGGAATTTGCGCTTCTAGGGGGGAAAGCCCGTTCGTCATGGTGGACTTACTGGAGAGCATGCAACGCGACATTGAATGCAAGTCCCGAGGTACCTATTCCATTAGTATGAGTATGTTTTCATATGGGGTGGTTACATGATGGCATAAGGCAAAGTTCAAAATGGAAAAAAAAACAGGAATTCACTTGGATACAAATAATGGTCCATCTAAAAATTTGTTTCATATAACTTCCTTGGATTCGAACTAAGAGAGAGGGGCAATATTTACGAACTATTGCATACAATCACTATGTATCAAAAAGCAATAGCGAATAAGCTAGTTTCAAAACCGCGAATGATATTCTAAATCAACTTTCACAATTTCAGGCAATGAAGCTGTAGTGTGATCTAATGCCATGGATTTTTAAAATCATTAGAAAATGCATTGAACCGATGCAGCAAATGCGTGTTCTCCATATACACTGCGCATCAATTCTCATTCAGAAGGGGGCGGCAACTGCGGCCCTGAGATTACACTTTATTCACAATTAGATTCACCCTGAAACAAGAATCCCATATGAGTCCAGTCTGTTGAGCCACTTAAATTCATTCCCGTAAAAACTAATGATACAAATATCGCAGACCTTAAAGTACTCGAACTCATAGAGAGTTAAATGTTTCTTTACAAAAACCAATAACGCCGACGTAAACAATTTTTATTTTGAAAGTGCTTGAACTCATACAATGTATGCTATTAGAAATGAATTCTTGATGAGGATAACATTTTGTTTCTACATTTTACATATTGAAAGAATTTACTGGTGGATAACTTTCCAATTATGCATTCTCTCAATCAATCGATAGAGGGGGAAACCAAATAAATTTAGATGGTGTAACTGATAGTCCAAGAAAATCCCAGAGTTTTTCAAATTATCAATAAATTAAGAGATCGGAAGAGTCCCTCTGCCAAAGTTAAGGCCTTCAGATCGTTAAAAGTGAGAATTAACAAAAGTCCGAATGAAGTGCACACCGTAAAAAATCATGAACTAACTTTGTGGAAAATTACTATAGTTAAAATAGTCACTACCGCTTAAAATGTATGTATATACACATAATCAATAAGAAATTAAATACTTTTGATGTAATCTGAAAACTTCCTACTTTTAATTGTAAAAATAAGTAAAGTAAGTAATTTTTTATATAATTTATGTGATTTTACATTTAATTACATGAACATTTTGTATCGTACCGTAAATTTGTGTAAAATTCCATACAGTATGTAATTTTATATGTAATTACACAAACATTTTGGATCGTACTGTAAATTTGCGTAAAATTCCATACAGTACTGTGATTTTACATTTTATCATACAAAACTTTTGTATCGTACTGTAAATTAGTTCAAAATTCCATAGAGTACTGTAATTTGCATTGAATTTCGCATATTTAAAAAGGAAATTTCAATAAAACAAAAGTAATGACGTTTGCATATATCTCAGAAGGCGGTCGCCGGTCAGTGTATTGTTTAATTTTGTGCAGTGCAGTTGTGATATTACAAGGTGTTTCGTGTGTATTCTGTTGCAATTTTCTACAATACCTCTGAGGAAATACTTAAAATTAAACCAATAAAAACTTCTTTCGATTGAGCTCTGCTAAGGGTAAGTACATACCTACATAAAAAATATTACTTTGACAAAATGAAACCAAAAGGATTAAATTTTAGTTCGCAATGATTACTTGCCTTGTGTGCCGGCATATATGTAACAGCGATGTATCCTACCATCGACATCTCTATATACATCGTTTTAAAAGTAATGCACGGTTTAGGTGTGTGTATTGTGGTGTCATTCTTTCAAAATATAGTTCATATAAAAGCCATATGTACCGGAAACATACGAAAAAAAAAACAAATTATAAGTGGGAAGATTTATCAATGCACAGTGCCTCAATGCACGTATCAACACACCCTATTTTATAAAATTGCAACACACGTTCAAAAACATATCGATTCTGATAAATATGTTCAGTGTCCGAAAGAATTTTGTGGAAAAGTCTTTAATAATAAAAATACCTTTAGGAGTCATTTGTATCGCGCACACAAGGAGAAATATAATTTAAGTGCTTCTAACAAAGTTCCAAATTCTGTAAAAACATACGAAAATTTTAATAGCACTACTACTCCTGAACTTCCGGAAAATCATAATGTGGAAGTTTTTGTAGATCATTTTGATAATGTAGAATCTATAGCGCAATTACTGCTAAAGCTAAAATCCCAATTTATTATCCCTGACAATGTTTTGAATTTTATTGTTGAAGAATTTAACAACATTTTTAATAGTAGTAAGAATTCTACAAAGCTATTAATAAAGAAAATTTGTGACGAGCATGGTATGCAAATTCTCCAAAATGCTTTTGATAATGAGGTGGAGTTAAACAAAAACTTATCTGCTTTAAGCTCCTCCTATAGAAGGAAAAAATATTTTGCAGACAATTTTAAATTCATAAATCCTGTAAGAATAAATTTAGGACGTGATAACAATCATAAAAAATGTTGCTACTACTACTACGTACCAATCCTAAACACATTAAGAATTTTGTTGGAGGATCCTACTTTTGCTGGAAGTAGTTTTGAAACCCATTTAGAGGCAACACAGCGTATTATGGATTACCGTAATGGAAGTATTTATTTGAATCAACAATTTTATTGTCATTCTGAGAAAAGATTGGAAATTCTTGGATGAATTTAATTTGTGCAATCCACTAGGATATGCTAAAAATAAGCACAAAATGTTGGCTGTTTATATGATGCTAGGAAATTTGCCTGTTAGTAAAAGGGGAAAAATTAATGATATTCAACTAGTTCTATTATGTAATCAAAAATATGTGAAAATATTTTCAATTAATAAAATTTTGGAAAAAGCAGTTGAAGATCTGAAACTATTGGAAACAGAAGGTGTGATAATATATAACACAATAAGGTATTTTGGTTCTGTATATTTTGTGTTATAAGTGACAACTTAGCTGCACATCAGGTAGGTGGATTCATGGAGAATTTTAGTACTACCGAATATTTATGCAGATTTTGTTATTTCACAAAAAAAACTTACTTGACTATGATTTGAATATCAAAATACTTAGAACGAAGGAAACACATAAGTGTGATTTAGAGACACTTGAAAATACGTCTCATGGACATGTGCGAGACATTAAATTTGACTCTATTTTTAACTCTTTGAAGTATTTTCACATCTCTACACCAGGGCTTCCGCCATGTATTGCACATGATTTATTTGAAGGTATCATTCCACGTGATATCCAATTACTGTTAAAACTGTTTGCAAAAAATGATGTGATAAGTAATGAAATACTAATACCCACATACGACCATGTTCGTTCTAAAATGGGCATGAGTATATTTATAACAATTGATCCAAATACTTTCAAAATCAGGGGTAAAGCCCATGACGTCTGGTATTTTTTGATTATTTTGCCCTTATGTTTTTTAAATACAAATGTTGATTATGACAGTTCTGAATGGCGTATGCTTACGGTTCTAATAGAAGTATGTCGGCTTATTTGCTCCCGATCATTTTCATCTAGCCAAATTATTTATTTAAAGGAATGTATATTCGAATATCTGGCAATAAGAAAATCGATTTTTCCAGAGAAAAAATTAACTCCAAAACATCACTATATTGTGCACTATCCGGACCTAATAACAAAGCTTGGACCTCTTATAAATTTGTGGACCTTACGATTTGAAAGCAAACACCAATATTTTAAAAATATAATCGCGCACTTAAAGAATTTCAAAAACGCTGGAAAAATGTTAGCATATAATCATCAGCTTCTTCAAGCTGGTCTATTTGGGAATCGAGACGAAAGTCTCGTAAAATGTTGTAGCGCTGTTCCTCTATCGAGAAATATGTTCAATATAGTGGTGCCAAATGAATTTAAATTTGTGACATTTAAGGCTTCTTTAAATGGTATTACATATTCTTGCGGAAAATACATTGTTGCACAATACACCCCCTTCGAAATAAAAGTCATGCAATTGAAACACATATTCATAAAGAAGGATTTCTCGTCACTTCTGTTTTATGGGCAAACTTTAAATATGTGGTACAATTATAAACTGTCACTTTACCAAAGCTCATCTGATTTTAGCGATTATATGTTAATAACTTTTGAAGATATTGGACACTATAATACCGTTAATATATATAAATATAAAACCGTGCATTACTTACCCCTGCCTTGGGCTCTTGGAGGTATACCTCTCTCAATATAAATATTAGAGGAAACAACTTATACCTTGCTGTATCTTTTGATTATTTTATAGATGGCGATGAAAGTTTGCTTTAAGGTTTGGGACTGGTCTCGGACAGCCAAAAAATTTATTTTTAGTGAACCTACATTGGAAAGACTATTCCAAAAAGGTAAATTATAAAAATATTTATTTAAAATTATCATCTATTGAGTTGTATATTTAGCTAGCTCATATGGTTTAATTGGTGATAGAATAGTACTTGAATCTGACGGAACTTCCATTGAGGATTCAGAAACACTTGCATACTGTAACACCGAAACTCTTATGATCTTAAGCCATGGAGAAGAGTGGTCTCCACAAATTCAAACTATTCCTGCTTCAAAATTAACGGAACTTTTTCTTGATATGCCACCGGATAATGATGCATTAAATAAAACAAAAGAATTTGATAGCACTTCTTTAAATACCACGCTTATAATGTCCAGCAGCACGTTGTCTAGTGACAGTCCATTTGCTATAGAATCAACAAACACTCGTTTCTCTAGATTTGAAATTCCGTGGGAAAATCTTCCTTTGTATATAAAAGCAATTTAGAAAACAAAAAGAAAATTGGTATACACATAAATGATTTTATTCATTTTATTGTGAATGAATTGCGACGACTTTCCATTTACATACCACTAACCATTTTTAGAAATATTGTTGAAGGTATAGCAATGAAGTATCCAGATAGTTTTGCCACCAAAGATGAAAACGGAAGAATTGCGAACAACAGTTTTATACATATAATAAGCAAAATGGTTAATCATAATAACTACTTAAATCGTACCTACGCAAAATAATTACATTGGCCCTAACATTCCTCTGAATAAACGTAAAAGCACAAAAGTCTTACAGGAATCATGTAAGAATTGGCAGCCCAATCCACTTCCTGAAGAGGAAAACATAGAATCTATTATGGAGAAAAAACAATGGCTGTTGTCAGTAAATCATATAGAGCTGAATGAAAAAGAAAAAAGAACTGCCAAATCTTATATGAGCGCTTGCTTTGGTACCATAAGATTATTTCTTAATGATCAAACAAATTCTCCCGGCCTTGCAAAAGTTATAAAAGAATGGCCATTTTTAAATAAAAGGGAATTTTTATTTTCTCATTTCAACATGCTCATGGAAAAAAATATTTGTGTTTTCACCGAAAACTTTAATAAACACATTGATAATATCTTAACGTACGGAAGAAACCTGAAGACAAAAAAATGTATTGAGTTTTTTGCCCTTCATGCAACAGAACAAAAGGAATTACTTCTTATTAAATTTATATGCTTTTATTTTAATGAACCGGAAGAAAATATCTTTAAGAAATATAAGGTGGATAATGCTTTTTAATGACTTTTCAATGGATAATAACATTTCTTTTTTAAAGTTTGGAACCCTTCTACCGGAAGTGGAGGCTGGGGTGAACACCCCGTGGATAGCAATAATTGGTTAGTATCTACACATTATTTTTTGAGTATGTCCTTGCTTTACTATTTCGTCCGACATCTCTCAATTATATAATAATAATCTGTTTCTTGAGAATGGTACACTATGAGATAAGCTTATAAAGTACGTAGTCCCGTCTAGTCTTACTTTCTTAAGTTTTTATCCAGGTCTTCATTTGAGAGAAGTGTGTTCAAGTCTTCCTTCTGAAATCTTATCCCCGCACTTCTTGCTTGACCCACAATACATAATACATCGACCCATAATACATATTATCAGCTTTCAATTTTACAACTAGCGATAAACTTTCTTTTCAGATATATCTCCAGATGAAAAAAGTCAGATTTTCTATTTATACATCGAAAGGCAGCTTATCAATTCTTCTTCTACCAGCTTTATCAATGCACTACAACAGCAGTTTGCAGCATACTATACTTTCAATATGAAATATGATGTGAAGACATCTTTAACGATGGAATTCATTCAGCAGTTTTTTGTAGAGATTTTGCATATTGGGATAAGAGGTTGCAAAAGGCATATTAATAGTTTGAATAAAGTTCAATCCTTAATAAGAAAACTAAAATAAAAATTAACACTTTTCTTTGCTAACCTTTTGAGTTGAGGCCATAATTGAATAGTTTTGCTTTCATTTGATATAAAATGTTGTTTACCCTAAAATTGACCACTTTATGAAAAGTGCTTTATTTTTATTAACAATAATAATATATATTTCAATTGATGTTTATTAATCTTTACTACTCTTAATATATGTTGGGGTCGAGATTGTAGCCATAAAGTGTAACAGGCAAAATGTTTTAGGCTCAAATCTCAGTGGGTGTTTTGGACTTTTTGTTTGACATCTTAAGATTACATGCATAGCTCTCTTAATCAGAAAAGTAGATATCTGAAACTTAGCAGATTGCAATTCTGACAACATTACTTCACTGGATTCCTTTGTCAAGAAACAGACTTCAAAGTCTAATTTTTATAACCGATAACCTATGAAAAATTCAAATGTGCAAAAAGCAAATGGATTTCTTTCACACTAATTTGTGCGAATATTGAAATGAAATTTACGCAACGGCGCAGTATTTCTGCAAAATAAATTTTACTTGCAGGCATAGTATGAACAAAATAAAGCAGAAAACCATCGCATTAATAAATATAGATTAATAACCATAAAACATGTAAAGAAATGTTAATAGTTCCAATCCAAACAGTTTTAAAAAGAAAAAACATTTTTTGGTACGAAGTATTTTTATAATTGAATTTCACTCAAAAAACCTCAATCATATAAATACTACATACCTAAAAATATTTATTGATTTTTAAAATGATGAATTCTTATGTAGCTGTTAGCATCGAAACTAGTATTACTTCTTTTACGTGTTGATTGTTAATCCATACTTATTAGTGCCATGAATTGGTCTTAGACCAATTCTAGCTTTTTTACTTGTTTTTTTATGTAATTTATTAATTTCCGTACGTAACATTACATAATTATATTGGCAATTGAAATAAATTACATAACTATTGGTAAATTTACACATTGTGTACTTTACATACGGAATTAAAGAATTCATAAATAATGTAAAATTACATACAACTTATGTAACTTAGTTCCACAGCATGATGTAAATTTACATATCGCATTTTACATCGGAAATTGAAAAATGCATAAGCAATGTAAAATTACATACAGTGCGAAATTGCTTTACATAAGGTTATGCAGTGCGCATAAAGTTGTGTAAATTTCCGCTACCATTGTTGGCAATTTGTTGCCTATTATAGTAGCGGAATTTTCAATAGATATTTTTTACGGTGCAGTTGTAATTGTAGAATAAGAAAAGTTTGTGAGTAAACCATAAGTGAAACAAAGTGTTACTAAAACTGGGACTGGGTAATCTTTTTAAAACACTCCCCAGTCCTTTGGTAGAAATTACGCCCAGAACAACCTCACCCTTTTCACAAAATCCTCCTAAGGGGAGCCTTAACAATGGAAGCATATTGATGCGGAAATGAATATATATCGCAAAAGCTATTTCATTGTCTGAGCTACCTGTAGCTGGCGGGTCGTAGTAATATGACAGGAAATAAAAAGGTTGATAAACTTGTATATCAAGGAGCAAGCTCGGATCCTCAACTTACTGCAATTCTAATTGCCCCAAGATATATAGCTTCCACTTTTGTGACTTGTTCCGACTGCCAGCATAGTGGACTATTGCTCCATGATGTGATGATTTTACGGTCGAAACAATTAAAGAACGAAGAGGAAGCCCTAGAATTCCCTGTAAAAACTCTGATGTTCATTTTCGCTAGATACTTCTCTTCCAGAAGATACTTGAACATGTTGAGACTAATTTATGATTGAATTCATCCCTATGCAGAGTGCCGAATGAATTAGCGTGGCACCATCTTTAGAGCAAAACTTTGGAAAGTGTCATCAAATTACGATGGTGGATTTAAAAATATGACAAAACTCGTCACAGTACTACAGGTATCTAAACATCGGCCCGCTATTCTTAAGGTATATATTTCAAGCACAAACTGACTACAGAATTCAGATAAATCTAAATCGCTGATAATGTGTAGATATATAATATGAGAAATGACACATAATTTCACCACACTCGGAAGCTGCTGTAAACTTTACAGACGGCCACCGTGTATCAAAAAACGGAGTTTAGATATTTTCCTCTTAAGATTAGGCAAGAAAACTTGGCACTATGTCTTTAGCAAGAATGTCCAATACACGCATTAGACAACGATCAGCTAACACCTCCAGAATACGGCTCCTAGAAATACTGTCAGCTAGTTGATGAAGGAACACTTCGCTTGGGACACTAAGGACCACCAATACTGGTGCACCTAAAAGCCGGATACACCATAGTTAAACAGTTACCTCTACATAAAAAAAGTCTGTTGAATCTAGAGCAATCTATTGTTGGCCGCTTCTGAGCAAAATTCCTTCAAATTTCGAAGTCAGTGTGGAGTGAATTCGCGTCAAAGACCCAAAACGGTCGCCTGATCGACACTGTCTCTTTCAGGTTTTAACGAGCTCAACCGATTAAGGAAGTATGTCCACTACGTAGACTTTCTAGACAAGTATGGAATAACTGCGATTGTGACTAACCACGTGAATTAAGCACGAAGCCCGGGCTAGGTTAGCTAAAATCAGATCTTATGTTCAATATTGTTCTTGCTATTGGGTGAATGCATACTTTTTTTCTTTTGGATTCATCCCGGTGGCAGGTGCTGGAAATAAATACAACTCCAATCGACTTAAATTCATCGTAAACACAGGGTAGATATAAAATTACAGTCTTTAATACCCCTCCACATAGCAAGAGTCACCCACCTCAGTAGTGTTTTCAATAAAATTAAACCTTCGTACGACAATGAGTTTACAATATTTGCAAAATCTGCGTATTACTGTTAAAAATATTTTCGAATTAACCCTAACATTTAAAGCTACTACCCCTGTCGAGTTGGTTTTACCTGTCATTATCAACCTCAGTCTCCAAGATACGACATCATCGTTTTGGACCGCAACAAGGTAGAATAGCTTGCGCTACATACACTCGTTTATCCATGGAGGTTTAATTAGTTTACCCATGGGCGGGTGGGGGCGTGTATTGTTCACACCACGGCTAGTCACCTTGGAAATTCCCCAGAAGTTAAATATATTGAAAATGATAAAGGAGTGAGAAAAAGGAGGCAGGGAAGCCAGAGGAAAGTTGTTTTGTTTTGTTGATTTGATTGTGCCGGTTGGTAATACAAACATTAGTTACAAGTGAGAGGAGTATGAAGTTGGATGACTATTTTTTTTCCGTTTTTTTTTTTGTTTACGTAAAATTTATTCCATTAATTATTCACGCCTTTGGATTTCAATAAATATACTCAGGTGGAGAGATGGTGGGCTACTCTACCACAACAATGGATACTGAGAGTGAAACGAAACTCTAAAGGTTATGTCTGGTTAAAGGCAAGTTCCAGTGAGTTCAGCTCTTGCTCTTAAGAAACGAGAAATGATAAAAGGATGGCGGCGCCACTCTAGAAACTTTTAAGGTTGTGGATACGGATCAGAAACCATCAAATGCTCTGATGAACGGAAAACCAATGTGAAGGGTGGTACTGTTGGTAAATAAATAGTTCCTTTACTTTCTAGGAATAGCTGAAGTACACCCAACTACTATACACATACGCTATTCACCATTATTTCTTGGAAACATCCTATTCCACATAGTTTGAATGGTCAGAAAAGAAGTATTTTTGACCGCCTGAGATTATAAAAGTTTTGATTGATTACCTCGGATTTCTGTCACGTCAGTTCTGAGTTCTCGTTAGTGTTTTTCTGAAAAAAAAAAAAAAAACGTGTAACTTCCACTCTTAAAAGAACTCAGGAAGGAAAGTCTAGAGCTGGACTCATCTGTCGAGGGGAGTACGGGTTGATGGATACTTTTTACACTTACATAGGGTAATTAGATGGCCGAGTTTCCCGACAAGTTGTTAGTTCTCATTGTGGGCATGATTTGATAGTTGGTGTGAATAGAACGGTTGGTCATTGTACCAGATTTGTTCGAAATCTTTCTCCTCACTTTTGCTTGCTCCTTTTTGTTCTTGTAAAATAAATAGAAGAGTGAATGTAAAAGTTGGCATACATACATACATATATAACATGTGCATATATTTTAACAGAGAATTTTTCCAACAGCGGCAGTTTTGTCTAGATTATATTTTCGAATTTTGTGCAAGCGAAAGCTGTATCGGCTTTTAACATTTGAAATTTTTCATCAGTTTCCCTTTATTATTGCGATCTAGTTTGAGTAAGTTATGAATTCTATTTGCAAAAAGATTTTTTGGAGCAGGAAGATTTTTTATGGACTAAAATCTTTTCAACTGAATACTTGGAACTTACATACATCCTCAACTTTACTAAGGAACAGGTGGAAATATGGTTGGATGACAGAAACAAAAAGAGTCGATACAACCGACAGTACGTACACCTTATGACTAAGAAAATTCCATATCTATTACTAATATACGATATTTATGCGAGTAATTACCACTGTACCGTATAACGATCATATTTGGATCGTATTAACTTTTTGTAATAGGTCTAGTAAGCCATATATGTACAAGCTTCATCCTTCCCAGCATTCTTAACTTCCAACGGGAGAAACTGTTACCCCGAAGGTAAAACATCTTGAAGAAACGAATGCGCATCTTCTACGCGATACGTTAAAGTAATTTGCCAACAACCCTTCCTGGCGAGTTATTTTCATATAATTAATAAGAAACGTATTCGTTTCTTCAAGATGATTCGTTTTCTTATCGTCTAAGCAAAACTTTCAGGAATCGTCGAAATAAATCATTTTGAATTTGTAGTAAGGAATTAAGAAGATACTTCTTTAAAGTAGGTATATATTTATTTAATTAATTTTGTTTTTTTAATATTAATTGGTGGTATTAAAATCACTAGTGAACTCACAAATTGATTACTGTCATGGAGTCTAATGACACGTTATTCTAAATGATAAACTCGTGTATCATAGAGATGACAAATAAGCGAAACTAATTTCTTCTTGCTTCCTCATTTAAAATCAGAAAACAAAATTGTTTGTAATTTCATCTTTTTTTTCGTCTACGCAAGACAAGGAAGAAATCATTTCACAGTATTTGCTTTAATTTCGTGTGGAAGATATTTTGGCAATATCATCCACATATCGCCCGGAAGATTTTTCATCCAAATGTTTGCTGGGTTCAGTTACATGGAAAACATACATACAAAGAACTGCGTACATGTATGGAATTCAGTTTTGAATCCAAGCAATACCTTCGTAGATTAAGATTTTTTTGTGAAATTTCAAAATATGGGGGATGGGACTCGATAGTCTCAAACTTGAACGTCAAGCACACGTAAATATTAAACAGTGGAATGTTGACAGAAAAAAAAATTTTATTTTCATTAACATTTGCAGAAAAATGAACGCCATAGAGAAAAATATTAAAAAATCTGTAAACTCTACTGCGGCTCTTTTATTACTCTGCGGTGGAACAATAAAACACTCTGTTATCACAAGCCTATGTGCGTGCTTTTATAACAAATACATGCATGGCTTCCATAAGAAACTGAAAGCCTTCGATAGAGTCTGGAATCCTCCACTTTTAGCTAAACTTCAAGCATTAGGTCAAGGCTATCTTTTCCTAAAATGGATTGAAAGTTTCCTTTCCCTCCATTAAATTCAAGTTATATTATATAGAGTGTCTCCATGTCTCTATAAGTAATTCCCCTGGGAATGCTATTGTTTGGCCCACACAAATCCATATGAATTTCCTGCTCCGTAACCTCTTTTCGATCTATATTCAAGTTCCTAGAAATAAAAATAATGATACTCAAATACTTATCTGAACATCCACCATTATAAAATCCTCCTTATAATTAATAGCTTCAATCTGCCTGCAGAGAGACGTATTGTTACCATATGAAAAATCTAAAAATATCATAAAACTTACCGATTCTCAATTAAATTCCTCGTACCTTCATCAAATGACATTACATTAGTCGGCTGCCCGTGTACGAATTAACGAAATCAGCGTAGCCAGGGCAACCCACCATGAAACAGAGACCTAGGAATTTACTCCTACTGTAGAAATTTAATTCGGATATACATTCATCCTTCACCTTAACAGGAATTTACTCCTGCGGCAGAAATTTATTTCTACTATACTTTCAGCGTATACACCGTACTTTCATACTTTGCAGCCTTACACATTGCAGCGTACATATAGCAGCTACACGCTGAAACACTTGGGATTTTTTACAGAGGCATTTTGTTTGCTGCAGCTACATGCTACAGGCCTCCATTTTCCAAAGGCGCTTTTCCTTTGCATTGATTTATAAATTAATGGTAGATTCTCTTCTTATTCTTTACAGAAATGAAAGGAGCAGAGCCACAGTGGCGGCACATTTTATTGAACTTCTGAATTTTACTTGAATTTTAATTTGTTGTGACACTGAATTTTAATTGTTATATAATAATTTAGGATACTTTAACTAATTTAAGAATTGATTGAATTTTTGTGATATAGCTTTAAGCATTATATACTGAAATTAAAATTATATACTTGAATTTACAAAAGCTGTATTATCCTTATAAACCGGCACTCCCTTCGTTTGAGCTCAGATCTGACAGATATAGTTGACAAGCGAAGCCCCATGTTTAGTTCACTAAAATATGACCTTAGAACAATACTTGCTTATAGCAGAGTGAATCGGGTCTTGTTTAATGGTTCCAAAACGCAATATTGTCTGTTATAGCTCAAAAGTACTCAAACTTCCACTCAACCCATTTCCGTCGATGGAAAAGATAGATCGAACTCGCCATCTCTTAATAAAGGCATTGAAATATCCAACAATCTTAGTTGGTCCGATCATATTTTTGGCCAAAAACGCAATGAAATGCCTGGACTGCTTGCAAGGACGAAAGAAATATTTTACTACATCAGACTTGGCGCAAATCCAAAAGTCTCATATCAGGCCTTGATTAGAATATAATTCCCATATTTGGGCACAGGTTGGATGCACTGTCCGTATTAGAAAAAATCCAAAAGACGGCCTTCCGGCTTATTAGCGATGACATATCACTAGCAACTAGTGACTCTCTATAGCAACGGCGTATCGTCGGATGTCTATCTCTCTTTCATCGCTACTCTTATGCTTATTGCTCTAACGAAACCTCTATTCTGATCCCTTGTAGAAGTCTTCCTATGCGACCATACGTCCTGTAACCAAGCTCACCCTCACATCTTTGAATTCAAATTTGGCTAAACTGTGAAATTCCACGAATCTTTCATAAGTAGAACAGTACGAATGTGGAACAATTCACAATCCTTTATTTTCCCCCGCAGCTATGAGCTGCAAACATTCAAGCGTAATACACACAGGCACTTCCTTGGCTCAACCCAAAAATCCTCAATTCCGTACCCCTTCTAAAAAAAACGAACACTTTTGGCCTAGTAGGTGTTGCTTTATAATTTTGTTTAGAAGCCCCTGTTATGTACACCGGAATTCTATCTAATTTACCTATTCAAGATTATTCTCTTCACCTTATAATATACAATCTCACATATAAGTAGACAGGCAGTAATTAATTCTCAATTACTTATCATATGAAATTTCCGTACGCTAATTATGCATAAAATCTTATTCATATTCTGGTTTGATATCAATATTCAAATAATCTATGTGCAATTTTAAGCGTTTTTAAAATTTCCTGTTCGACGAAAAAGAAATGTATGTAAATAAAAGAAAACTTTACTTGAATTTCTTTATTATAAAACGAAAGAACTAGTACAATGAGATAGACGATGTGATCGATAGCGAGAAGTACGAAAGACTAAAAATCTATACAGCTTTGAATGATCATGAATTCTAGTTTGGTATTTGAATACAATGCAAGTACAGTTCAAAAAGTTGTAACAATAGCCATATAACGTTACAGAGTGATCTAAAAGTAACAACATTAGAGTGAATTTAACTGGAGAATTTAGATTTATGTAGGTGAAGTCTCAACATTCTCCCCGCCGTGAAAGTGGTCACCTTCACCATCTGAGTCCTCGATCGGAAGAAGGCATAGCTTGGCTATAGCCCGTTTCAGGATTCCATTAGCGGTTCTCACTGTGGCTACTCTGACATGCCCGTCCTCACCAACATGTACATTGAGGATTCTCTCTAGCTGCCATTTTAGAGAAGGTAGATTATCATCCTTAATGATTACTAACGAGCCAACGACTATATTCTTGTTAGCGAATCTCCTTTTGTGTCGTACGTGTAGAGTCTGAAGATATTCGTGACTCCATCTGGACCAGAAGTGTTGTTTTGCATAGGTGATCCTCTGCCTCCTTGTTAACCGATTGACGTTGTCACCTCTTCTGTCAATTTCAGGAATTGAGCATAATGGACTTCCTACTAAAAAGTGACCAGGCGTAAGAGCCTCCAAGTCATTTGGGTCGTTCGAAATTGCAGTTATTGGCCTGGAATTTATGATTGCTTCAGCTTCACAGGCAAATGTGCTCAATTCTTCTAACGTGAATAAGTTTCTAGATCCAATACGACAAATGAGATGCTTCGCTGATTTAATTGAAGATTCCCAGAGTCCACCGAAGTGCGGAGATCGCGGCGGAATAAATTTCCATTCAATGCTATCTTGGAGACACATTTGGTGAATTTGTTCATGGTGCCCATTGGATGCGAAAAGAGAGCGCAATTCCTTTAATTTATTGTTAGCTCCAACGAAGTTTGTGGCGTCGTCTGACCAAATACGGGATATCTTTCCTCTCCGAGCGATAAATCGCTTAAGTGCGGCAATGAAAGCATCCTTGGTTAAATTGGACACAACTTCGAGATGGACGGCCTTTGTAGTGAAGCATATAAAAAGGCATATGTAAGCCTTCGTTGGATTGCGTCCTCGGATGAGATGACTGACAAAAAAGGGTCCACAAAAGTCTATTCCAGTGCAGTTAAAAGGCCGAGATGGTTGAACCCGATCGATACGGAGGTCTCCCATTATTTGCTGAAGAGTTTTAGGTCGGAATCGGAAGCACCTGATGCAGCTATGTAATATTTGCTTGACTGTATTTTTGCCTCCAATTGGCCAATATTTCGTACGTATTATAGTAAGAAGAGTTTGACATCCAGCATGCATGTTTGTGCGATGATAATGAGATATCATGCTTTTAGTAACAGCATGGGATTTAGGTAATAATATTTGGTGGCGTGCATCGAAGCTCAAGTTTGAGTGCCTTAGCCTCCCTCCAACTCTTATTAAGCCTTCATCGTCCAGAAATGGTGATAAGTCCTTTAAAACACTGTTGCGTTTAATAGGAATCTTCTTCAAGAGCTCCTGGTATTCGGTAATAAATGATGATTTTTGAACCATTCTTAGGATAGCCTTAAGTGCGACATCCATTTCAGAGACTGACAGTAAGCTTGACGTCTCTCTTTTCTTAATTCTGCAGTTTTTGTAAAGTCGAAATATGTAGCCAAAAACATTTTGTAATTTAGCGAAAGAATTTTTGTAAGTGCAATTTTCGATGAGATCTTCTCCCATTGATACGATGAGTGAATTTTCAATTCTATGATTAGAAGGTAACTGCGATGGTATTGTTTCTGCTGGTGCTTTAAGCAGCTCTTCTTTATTTTTTAAGAAGTTAGGGCCTGTAAACCACATACTGCATTTTAGCATTTCTGCAGCATTAAGTCCTCGACTAATGAAATCGGCTGGGTTGTTGTGTGAATCAACATAGTGCCACTCAAAATTTTCTGTTAAAGCCTTTATTTTAGATACCCGATTGGACACGAAGATCGGTTGCTTAACGTTTGAAGAGGATGCGATCCAAGATAAAACGACTTTGGAGTCAGACCTTGGAAAAGTTCATGCGGAGTATAACTAAAACACGATTTAATAGTTCTGATAACAATAGTGCTGCACTTAACTCAAGACGCGGTATCGTAATAGGTTTTACCGGCGCGACGCGTGACTTAGCTGTGAGTAAATATACCGTGTGGTTGCCCAAAGAGTCTATAGTTTTTGCGTATATGCAAGCACCGTATGCTTTACTACTCGCGTCCGCGAAACCGTGTATTTCGATAGTTGAATTCCGATCGATAGCATGACGTGGAATTCTGATTGTATTGATTAGTTCCAATTGCTTATAGAACATGATCCATTCAGTTTCTAACTTTGATGGCAATGATTCATCCCAAGCAACTCCAAGTGACCATAGATGTTGCATAAACAATTTAGCCTTTAGAATTACAGGGCCTATTGATCCCAGCGGGTCAAAAATCTTGCAATTGATTACAAGACTGTGCGTTTAGCAATTCGTGTTTGGACATCATGTCCTGTAAATACATAGCGAAATTCATCTTGCATGGGCGCCCAGATCAGACCAAGAGTTTTGATAATTTTATCTTCATTAATTTGAATGAATCTTTCTAAATCGGTTTCAGGTGATGTCGCTAATAGTTTCCTACTGTTGGAGCACCACTTTCGCAATTTGAATACTCCTTTATTAAGAAGATGATTAATCTCTTCCAATAGCGCTCTGCATGGAACAAAATGTCCATTTGTGGCCTTAATTTTTATAAGAGCGGTTGCCATAAAAATATGTGCCCTTGAACCCCTATTATCAGATGCATTAAGATTAGAGCATTCCCCGAATAAAGCAACAGTTGTTAAAGAAGATTTGTTGGGTGATAGATCACTCGCCTCTTTATCGAATTGTGTTGCGACGAAATGTGAACTGGATGTACTAGCTACATGCGGATTGAGCATAGCATGATCTTGAGATGGCTGCGCCATATGCAGTAAAGTATGATGTTTGAATGTGCAAAGCCGGCACCTGCCCGATTTGCAGGCTTTAACTCCGTGACCACTTCTAAGACAATTAATACAGAGGTTTAAACGCTTGGCCTCATTAAAACGAGATAGCGGACTAAGAGCATTAAACTCTGGGCAATTTTGAATTGCATGCTCATTATTCTTACACATTGTGCATGCATTCTTGATATTAAAGGAAAGTAATGTCGAGCTTCTAGTTTTAATTTGAAATTGCTTATTACAGGCTACGTTTGCCTTTGGGCATAGCTATCTACTGATAGCAATAGCACTAATGATAATTTAAAACCTTGGGTAAAATTGCCGTTTATTGGGAGAATTTCGTATAAAATTAGATCTATTATACAAAAAAGACTAAATGTTAGAGTTTCGTTTTATAATAAGCATACTTTAAAAAATCTTATTGTAAATTCCAAAGATAAAACTGATAATTTCGCTAAATCAGGTGTATATGAAATACCTTGTGAGGATTGCGAAAGTAGTTATATTGGACAAACTGGTAGAAGCTTCAATACAATATTTAGTGAACATATAAGATCTTTTAAACTTAACAGAAATGATTCTGCTATGGCCAAACATATGAACGAATTCAGACACACTTGTAAGAAAGAAAACTTAAAAATTCTTCATGTTGAAAATAAGGGGAAAAATTGAATATTTTAGAAAATTACGAAATTTGGAAAGCAATACAAGGGGGAAAAAACATATTGAATGAACATCTCGAGCCAATTCGCTCAGTTTTGTTAAATATGTTCATCAATAGACAATGATTTTACCAGATTCAGCTACATTCGCAATCCTCTCTTCATAAACATTTGATGGACATATGTGTGTGCATTTTATTGTATTTTATTTTTATTTTAAGTCTAGACGAAGAGATTCTCGAATTTGTAAATGTATACCAGTAGCACTTGTCTATTCTCCGATGATGGTCCAGTTGGACGGAAACAGCTGTCAGAATCAATAAAAATCTTCAAATTGTGAAAATAAAGTACATGTACAAAAGGCTACTAGTTTCACTCAATTCTGTGTATTTGTTTTATGATATGATGTGTTATCATAGACAGTAAATCTTAAGTCATTATGAACATGGCTTGATTGAAATAAGATCTATACATATACTTGCAAATACGGTTTCGTTTACATCTTATTAATATCTTCCCTTCTATGGAAGCAGGCTTACCTACAAATTAATTAATTAATTTAATTCAGCAAGTATTCGGTAAGCTGCTACTCTGCTTTTTGGTAAGCTAAATTTTCTTAGCTTATTGAATAAATTCTTGATTCAATTGAAAACTTATTTTGTGGACAGATCTCTTTGATTTATATTTAATAATTCTCTATTTGAGGAGATCTGTAATCCATCTGGTGTCCACACGAGAGTCCCATGAGTCCTTTACTTATCATTCTGCTCCTTAACGATCTAAACTTTGTTTATTTCTCACTAAAGTGACTTATTTTCGTAAAAGTTCATAAGAACGCTACATGTAGGTATGGGACAGTCTTCTAGAAAACTGTCATTTACTTGACTCCAATTCGCAATCTTGTACCGATTATTAGCGGTATTGATATAGTCCACAATATGTGACAAATGTAAAAAAGACAAATATTTGGATAGCAATTAAAAAGATATCATAAATTCTATGCATGTCCAAGTTAGAAATTTAAATTTTGTTCGGAATACAATCTCAAGTATGACAGTAGTGAAATAAAAAGGTTGCAGGTGAATTTGACAATTTAGTTCATACGGTACTGCCATACTGTGTTTTGCGCAAAATTTAAGTACAATTTTTTGAAGCAATGGTTTTGTTTAAGCATTATACATAGTTGGGTGCAAAAATTCAAAGACCCTTATATAAGTTATAAGGTCAGCTGCCTCTACCTGACACGCGCCGTGTTCATTTCCTGTCAACAAAATTATAAAAATCCTATTTAGCAGAAATAAGCATTTTCGAATTTTTGTTAAATATTTTGTGTGAGCAATTTTCTGCATTCGTTTATCACATGCTTCTTAAAATATTGCAAAAAACTTTTAGAATAAATTGAGTAACTTATATATTGAAAAAAATTCCTTTTTGTGTATTTTTTATATCTATTTCTGATTGTAGCAGCGTTGTACAGTTTGTATAACAAACAACGGACGAATCGAGCCCACACGCGCTTATTATGTGCGGTTCCATACGAACAATTATTACTATTTACTTATATATATTTTTCTTTAAATTTATTTTCTTGTCTTCGTACGATTTTTATACCCTAGATGAAATCATAGGGGTATACTAAGTTTGTCATTCCGTTTGTAACACCTCGAAATAATGATGGTAGAGCAAAATGGATTGGACACCCATTCATAATATTAAAAGTTATTTCGATTGTTGCATGTCCGTCCGTCCGTCCGTCCGTCCGTCCGTCCGTCCGTCCGTCCGTCCGTCCGTCCGTCCGTCCGTCCGTCCGTCCGTCCGTCCGTCCGTCCGTCTGTGCGCACGATAACTTGAGAACGCGTACACTTAGAGAGCTGAAATTTTGTACACAGACTTTAAAAAAAAAAGTAAAATTAAGTTCGAAAATGAGCCAAATCGGGCAACTCCTTCGTGGGGTTGCCATATAAAAATTTCGTTTTCCGCTATATATTTGGACACTGCCTGAGAACGCGTCGACGTAGAGAGCTGAAATTTCGCACATGATGTTTTTACTACATTAGCAAATAAAATGTCAAAAATCGACTAAATCGGGCAACTCTTTCTTGGTGTTGCCATATAAAAATTTCGGTTTTTTACGTATACTTTGAAAACGATCAGTCCAAGACATTTTTATGGTACTAAAAACTTCTGCAGAATACGAAATTCTATAAAATTGGTTATAATCATTTTGTCTGTGCGACAAACCGTTCTAGAAATATATGCGAAAAACAACTTCAAAATCAATACTTGAATAGATCGGTGACCATATGAAATTTAATACGGGCATTCATCTAGGGTATCCTAAGAATTGGTCTTAGACCAATTCTAGCTTTTTTACTTGTTATGTTCCTACTTGTTCAGCCACACTGAAGAACAACCTAAAAGCAATAAAAGAAAACACAAATTAGTAAAACATAAACAAAAAAAAACATATTCTCAGATCATTCATGATCTGGGAATATACTTAAGCTACTTACACAAACACTAGACACTACGCCCATCAACATCAAAGAACCTAAAGAAAAAAGAAAAGCAACATTAGATAACAAAATTAAAAGCAATTATTGAATAAAAGCACTTACCATTAGATTTTCTATCACCAAAACAGCTGCACCAATACAATTGTCATCAGCATTAATCATGACGACGTGCCTTCCCTCTTTACGCAGAGAAGCATCGCCAGTCCTCATACACGCAACCAATTCCAAATTTTTTCTAAAGCCCCATCTAACCTGTAGGTTTCCACAGTATAAATAGAACGCTAGGAACATGAGAAAATCATTGGGTTCTGAGCCATGACTCGAGACAGATCGGCAGTTCTGAGGCCCACTGAAGTCCTGAAATCATCAAACCAAGGGGAATTCTGAACCTAGTAAATTGTATTAAGGCAGTTGACTTTAATACTTAAAATCAAAAATACTAGAAGTTGTGTCTAGTTTTACTGGGAGCATTGTGCCTATTATATTTTCGTATATTGCTTAGCAAATATACATCAAACTTGCTAGTACATATATACAGCATTTTTTACTAAGACAGCTCATTGTGTTATGAGCTCTCAAACAGGACAGATTGGCAGCTCTGAGACCACTGTGAAGTCTTGACCTCCAAGACCAGAAGCATTAAATCTGGTATATACTGACAGCATTGACTTCATTGTATTATTCGTCACTGCTAAAATGCTTGTTTTTAGCCTATTTCACGTGTTAAGAATTTTCTCCTAACACATAAACTAAAATTGCTAGACATATTGAATCCAACGTATTAGAAATAATAATCATAATACGTCATACAAAAAATCACTATAAATACTGATTCTGGGATTACTACAAATAAAGTCCTACATTTGTCAGCAAATATACTACTGTGCTACTCGCACACAGAAGCCACTCGGCTCGCATTAACTTGGTGCCTGCGCGCACGGTGCTGCCTAAGCTCCTTCGTGTAAGAACATCAGTAACTACACTGAGCTGTTACGTGTTCGTACCCTTAATTGCAAACGTAGTTACTACGTATACGTGCGCGCCACATTAATTCAGTAGTGGAGAGATTCACTGCCTGCACACATTCTCCAACATTGATTACATTTTTTTAAAATAACATTTGTTTGGCTATGAATTAAACGTTATATCTCGTTATTGCAGATTAAATCAACAGAAAGGTGAATCGCGTTGGAGTACTCTGTTGGATTAAACTCGTAATTTCGTTGGATTTTTTAATTGGAATTTATTATTTTAGTTTGTTTATTTTTTAATTTTTAATTTTTGGACTTTTTGATATACTATTAAGGCATAATACGTAAGTGAGAATTATAACTGAGAGCAAAACAAAAAATTGAATTTTTTGACTTCACAATCTTCTTATCATTTCTACAACTTTCCGATCCGGTACCTCATTCTATTTTTATGACAAGACCTGTCATAGTTTTAGACACTACTCTTTTATTTACGTTTGATTTCTAATCTATTATTTGAGGGTTTTTTTATCATTATTGGAGCCTAAGGATGTTTACCGTATGTAAGTTTTAGTCCGTTAGCCACTTGGAGCTACAATATGTTTCTATTCACAAAATTTTATCCTGTGTTCAAATCAAGTATATAAAAGGAAGGAGAAGTTGAATACGAATTAAGTCTAGTTATTTAAGGCTATTTTTTTTATATATGTAAACAGATATCACGTAAGCTTATGTAAACAAGCAGCCAAAGTGGCCTGCTTTTCTTTGATTAATGAAAATATTCGTTAAGTTTTTCTGGTGCTACAGTGACAGAAATTTAACTTATACGCAAAACAAACATAGTTACCTACGACTACATACATACATACATATAAAAAACATTTAAAGTGGATAACAAAGTAGAAAAATATTTTACACAATTAGAAATAATGGAATCCTAAAAAACCGATCTACTAAGCATTTGTAGAAATATTAAGAGATGAATGTATGAAGCAAAGGATGCAAGCATATTTTTTACGATTTTGATAATAAAGTGTTTTGTTTTTGTTTTTCATTTTTCGCCAAATTATTTCCTGAATATAAAATACAGTGTATAATAAATTTTATCATGAAGTACTTATAAAGACACCAGACCCATGACTAAAATTCTGCATTTCCATTCCTAGTTACTGTGGGCATTACATTTAATGAAACTATTGAATAAAAATCTTAGCACGGACAATTAAAAGACTTATATACACGAATATTTGGAATAAGTAT
This sequence comes from Dioctria rufipes, assembly GCA_963924295.1. NCBI lineage: Eukaryota > Metazoa > Arthropoda > Insecta > Diptera > Asilidae > Dioctria > Dioctria rufipes. The sequence continues at coordinate 115,322 of CAWUPM010000789.1, forward strand.
AGTGAAAAAAATTATATTTAAAAGAAGTAGTAGTTACGCTATGGCGCTTCTGCGACACTTTTTCCATACAAAACGTGTCCGGAAAATTCGAGCTATTTCGGTGGTTCTTGACCGGGTTGTCTGCCACTGAGGGGGATTCCGTCTAGTGGTATACGTCACAGGGCATGCCTGGGGAATTCCTTTCCTACTGTCTGGCTGACCAGGGGATGACGTCCCCGTCAGCTGACCAAGCTCTGTCTTAGCTGATTTTTAATAAAGTAATGCTGGCTTTTGTTGGAATCGATCCGAGAACGCTTGGTTTTGTAAAATCCGAGGCGCTCTACCATCAGGCCATGTAGGTGTTGTGTGAATTTTCTTTAAACTTGCTATATACGCTTAGAGTTGTAAGGACAGAGATAGAGACAGGATACTTTTGCGAGGCTGGACAAACACACACCCAAACACCCTCCCCCCCACACACACACACACTACGTCATACCAAAAGGTTTTCTACCAGGCGATATTCCGTATTGCACCATGTTATTAAATTAGCAACAATAAGGTATGCAGAATCACAGTCGAATAATGTAAATTAAATTCGCACAGACCCGAGTAAAGTAAACAAATTGAACGATTTATGGAAGATTCCAAATTTATTTAGCTGGAAAAAAACAACTATGAGTAGTGGAAGTTATAATTGAAAATTTCTTTTGTTAATAAAAAATCAACAACAACTATAACGTAAGTTGTGGTCTGTATGTATCTTTTATAAACAAGAGTGATCTTGATATTCGATATCTAAAAAGAGATCACGGCTGCTTGGGATGGTAAGAATGGAAATTAAAGCCATATCAGAAAATTTTCGGTGTAGGGGTGTGCGTGTACTGGAAAGTCTTATCAGAAATCCTCTACAGGCTATGGTTTTTGTGATATTAGCGATCATACCTTTTCTGATGTAATTCATATTACTAATAATTCAAGTCTAAGCTATTTTTGTAAGCATGCTTTAGTGAATACCGTACTTTGAAACCATCTCGCTCTCTCAAAACATATTTGTCTCTCTAGCACACATGTTTGAGGTGGACTTGATCATATACATGCCCTCTTGGAGCTGTGTCGTCTGCTTTATATACTATGAGTATAATATGGTTGCCTGGAATTATCAGGCTTGTTGTTGAACGAGGCTATGTAACTTGTTGGCTGAGATCATTAGCGGCGGGGTGGGGCCACTTTACTGATCTAACTTCTATTGGTACAGAAATGTGGTGTTTTGATAATCCTAAGTCTACTTTATTATCTTCCGAACCAAAATAAATTGTTTATACCTTTCCTAACAAAATTATTTAAAAAAATATTCGACGTAGTCTTCGAAATTGATATGCCTCTGGACTACATTATTCTTTACTCCGTTTGCTTTCTTTACAGTTTTACCATCATTCATACACATACTGTACATTTTCGAGCGCAAGCCTACAAATTCGCTCATGATTTTTCCATTCATCTCATCCTTCATTAGACCAGGAATCTTTTTTATTCATAAGCGGTAAATTGAATTGATTATCTTCTGGGTAATCACTTGTATCAAATTTGTTTATATTTTCGGCCATGAACTCGTACTGATCCATCCGTTGAATCATCCCTTGCCCAAGCCCAGCTTACATTGTTCTCATAGCATTTTGACTCGACTTTCTCAATATTTTTATATAATTTTAAATGAATGCTATATTCATGAATTTGTTTCTGATGCTCATCGAGAAAAATGTTATTATATTCTCTTACAAACTCCTCAATATTCATCTTAACCGTCTCACATTCAAGAAGACACTAATCAGTAACCAAATTCTTATGCAATTCTCTTTTTAGATTTTATATAGAACATACCAATTTCTTAAAAAACTTTTCTCTGCTTACGAAATTTTTTATATAACATACTGTTATCAAATTCTGATAAAATTTTGTTTTACCACTATGTCTTTGTAAATATTATAGGATACGTTTACACCTAGAACTGATTTCAGAAAATGGTCTCCGGCTTCGTTTTGGGTAAAGCTATAGCCTATATCCATACAGCATAAGGTCACCCTATTCTAGGTTCCTGGACATATGGATATCTAGAGTGATGAAGCAGCTGATGAGCTATGTGAAAAAGGTTCGCAAATGGATAACTCTTCAGTACTATCATTTATTTGAGGATCCCATTCGAAATTAAAAAAAAAAGTGATTATCAGGGAAACTTGTGAAAAATCAAGTCTCCTGTGGTTCAATAGAGGCACCCAGATTTTTATAAAATTTCTTCTGCCTGTTAGATTTTGTCTGGAACATATTCTTACCAGATTCTTATACAATATTCTTCTGCTTATTAGATTTTTTATAGAACATACTGTTACCAAATTCTTATAAACTTTCATTTTGTTGCCATCTAAAACATCGCATTCTTTCATCAAAGCTTTAAATTTAACCCCTTCTCAACCTGATAAGGAAATACTCCAATATCGCAGCAGTTTCACGTGATCTATTTTCAGATATATATTCAACCAGCCTAGCTAAACACATGATAACCCCTGACAGCCAGAGCATATAAAGCAAACAACTGATAACAACAAGCTCCAAGCTGGTATGTAAACGATCATGTCTACCTCAAGCATGTGTGTTAGAGCGAGGCAGATGTTGTGTGTTAGATCGAGATGGTTGAAAGGTATGGGATTCACTAAAGCTTCTTACTATATTATGCACACTCACCACCCATAAAATAAACTTCGAGCACCACTAAACTTAACCCAATTTCAACTACCACGATGTTGGCACAAGGTAATATCAAATTACCTGCTAAGTCATGTTATTACACCTGACAACCAAAAATTATTCCTTTACTACTCCCATACATTCACAAAAGTTCTGCCGCAGTGAGCGAAGACCTTCATAGACACATTAACTTTTTCCTCTACCTACAATCCTCACGTCAACTTCGAGTTAGCGTAAACTCCGAGGGGCTTGACATGGGGAGAGAGTTGCAGAATTCGTCCAAAACCTTTGGAAGATGAAGCTTACGTCTCTTGGAGAAGAGCACTAAGCTGGTTTTTGTAGGATCACCGTCATATCATGACGGGTGCACCAGTCCTCAACAGTATTGACTCTACGGAATGTACGTAAACTTAGTTACCATTCCTTAGGATTAAGCTATCCTATTTTATATTGCAATAACCCGTTCATATCTACGAAAAAAAGTATTTTACTTAAACGATGCCTTTGTGTAATAATTTCTAAACACATTTATATAAGCTATCATCAAGGAAAATTTTCGCTAAACCATCATGCATGTAAAAAGAGAGGTTCCTGCAGTATTTAATATTACTAAAGGCCGTCCCTTCCCCTAGAGGTTGTTCAAATATTGCTAACTTCCAAGCTTACAAAAATCCCGGATTTCCTTATTCAAAATATTCCGTATGTACAGGAATCCTTTATAGGAGGCAGAGTGGTACCTACATGCTTGTGTGCTTTCCTCTGATGTGTTTCACATAAAGGAAATCTAATTTACGTCGACTTTCATGAAATATTAACTTTTGCATAGAGTTCTCCTTTTTCGGGAAGGGAGCAAGCGGTCGTAATTATTCGTAAAATTCCAATAAATAAAAAATAAATTCCGTACAATTCCATTAATAATGTTCAGAATCCGATTCATTCCATTCCATATTCATAAAAAATGCAACAAAAGTTTTCTTGCTTTAATGAAATTGCTTCACAAAAAATAATAACAAATAAAAGAAGACATCTACACTATTACGAAAAGCTTTCTAAATTCATAACTGTTCACAAAAAGGATAACGACTAACATTGGGCGATGTACAACACCTTTATCCTAATAAAATGAAAAAAATAAAATAATAAAAGAAACGAACGGAGACATGAAAACTTCACAGGACTCACATTGAATGCTGGCACGCCATCCTGATTGTGCAATGCTGTACGGACGGTGCTTTCGTATGCGGACCACACTATGCACTTAAAGTAGATTTGGATTCTAGAACCACACGACACTGAACACTTGATGCATAGAAGTAAACGGGAAGACACAAAAATAAAAGATAGTAGTGATGAGCTGCATACGATAAGTTGCAGTCGGTACGAAAAAGATTGAGAGCTTACGATAAGTGGGGGAGTGTGGGGAGGGGGAGAAAAACGAACCCCGGTAATACATGTAAGCACTTAAGACACGAAATGTACAGAGATAGAACATTAAAGTCAGTAACTTACGCCCGACGATTCAGTTAGCACTCATTTAGGACACCGATGCAAATTGCATGGCTCGGAGGTGAGTGGTTTCGGAGCCCAACATATGACATATGGAACCTGTAATATAATATAAGTACCGTTAGTAAAGTTTAAAATCGCGAATGGTATCTCTCCTGTGTCAGGACGTCCACAGAATATTAGTCACAAAGGAGGCACGGAAATAAACCCAACGATTTGAATATAAACGGGCACTGCCCTCTGACTACTTTAGTTTCATGTGGCTGTCCTTCCAAGGATATAAATTAATAGCAAGGACATACTTTATTTTTAACGCCGCACAACCAACTGCACGCTCTCGATAACCGCTGCCACATGGTCGACTACATAGGCCCCATTTGTCTGCAATCCACGTGGCCACGCGAGGAAAAATATAGAAGTTTTTTAGAAAATTCCAACACAGAAAACAAAATTTATACATATAGTAGATGGAAGAGGGGATAGAAGAAAATTTTTAAATACTTTGGGGGACATAATTGAGTGTTGCACTGCACAGCAGATGGTTCCAGGGGACTGTATGCACTGTAAAGTGACCCATCGACGTCGGCTCTGGTCACTCGATTTCGACAAGTTGGTCGGAACATTTTGTATCTTGCAAAGAGAAGAGAAAGTAAAATCTCAAAACTGTGGAGAATCATTCGAAATTTAATTTTATGGAATATTATGAGGGTGGAACTCTGACGTCCGTTTTTTGCAGGTGGACACATCTGCTTCGCACATTTCCGAGATAATTGTTGTTTTGCTGTGGTTTAGAAAGGAACGTTCTTTGGAATTCAATGGGAAAATGATCCCCTGCTCATATTAGCCAAAGTTGCAATAAATTTCATTCTGTGGAAAAGCCTTATATCGAGCGCTTTTATCATTTGCATTAGATATGGAGGTCTATTTGTGAAAAGAATATGCATTTTTGAAATATGTTCAGGAACTTATGATGTAATTGCATCATCTTGTTTATAGAAAGCACGAAGTATAGGCCAGTAGTGGAGTACTCAGCAAAGAGTGCAATATACTTGTAGATCCTGATATTCTTAATGAGTACTTGATTTTTGGTTGCCTCGAAGTGCCATCTTTTACTTTTTAACGCACTGTAACTCATTCTGCGCATATGTATGAATATCGAGCTATCAACGGCATTGACTATTAAGTCCGAGAGAGTAAAAACTGACAAAATACCACTTTGAATGTTAAACATTGACAAACCATAGCTGGTCATTTATTTTGCGTGCGAATTTTTTATCTTCAAAATTTTCAATAAGTTGGAACCTTCAACAATACTGTTGCGAACTAACACAGAATGTCGTAGACTATATTAGATTAGGCGAGTGGCCTTCCTACTGCATCCACTAATTGGCTTATTGGGCCCTACTTTCCTCCCAAGTTCTTCTAACAATCCCACTCAATCCTCCTCAAGGTCGGCAAGATTTGAGAAATATGAGCTAAATGTCTGGAATCTACATTGTGCAGTAGACCCGCATTCGCATAGGACGTTCTCTGATGATTCGTCCTCTTTGGGACATAACCTACATACATCAGTAAGTGATATGCCTATCCGAATCATGTGTTTAAATTTGTAGTATCCGGTCTTCGGTGAATCTTCTGGCTGGTCTGGAGCCTATCATTGAAGTCCATCTCCCCTCCATTTATTTCAAGAAGCAATTTTGTATGATAAGCTTCACGGTATTATAAGGGATACCGGAAAACGGTTCCGGGCCAATGCGGGGCAGGAATGGCATTTTTTTAGCCAGTAATTCTGAATGCTCATTCCTATCAATTCCCGAGTGTGCCTGCACCCATTGACGTCCTACGTGGTTCTTTGTGTCAAGGTTTGCTAATACTTAAAGAATTTTAAAGTTGTTTTGACCTCCGGTGATGATCTGCTTGGCTATCTGTATAGATTTACATATATATTTTTTCTTAATGTAAGAGCGGCTGAGGGTGATCATGGGTCTGACTACTTATTTGTTAAGCTGAGTCATAATATTTCGCTTGATTTCCATTGTTGTGTCAGCCAATTTCCTATAGTTCCACAAGGTCGGTGTACTTCTCTGGAATGTTTTATGGATATGTTTATTCCAATTTACCTGCTCGTCGAAAATTATCCCGAGATATTCAGCTTCTTGTGACTTTCATCCTAAAGAGCGCAGGGCTACTTATGCTTCTCATTATCCTTATGAGAGGTGAAAGTTGTAGTTGAAGTTTTGCTGGGGTCGACAGATAACTTGTATACAGCACACTTATTTTAAAAAGAGGTTAGGATTTCTTGTAGCTTTCTAGAAAGCAAGTTTCCATATTTACTTTCTTAATGGTTACAAGGTCATCCGCATAACCTCGTTCCTCAATACTTTAGTTGTTTAGTTGAATAGTTCACTCGATTTCCGGCGAATTAATATTTTATTTATCTTCACTTTTCTGGTTGTGTATTTCGGTTAAGCTTGGTTCTAATTTTCACTCACCATGCAAATACACAGTCAATTCCAAATTTATTTATGTATATTTATATATTCCCTGTAGGTAGTCTGGATCCAACCAACTATAAATTATTGAATTAAAAGAAATTATGAATTTTTTCGTATGTCTGTTAAAATTTTATTAAATTAGTTAGTAATACTGTCTTCAGAGTTGAAACCGTATTTAATTCTTCGATCATATTAGGTGACTGAGAGCTGACACCCTCATCGCCATTGCCTTCATCGGCATCATTGACCTTTAGATGGAAACAGTTTCTGCTACATGTAGTAGATTTCTCAAATATGTTATCTTTATCATTCAGGGCTAAGCCAATTCTCAGTTAGTTGTAGTTGTAATAATATCTAACTTATCAAAATTGTTTATCTGTTCTAAGAGGAGAATATCCGTCGGAAATTCACAAACTTCGCCTTTTCTTATAGAGCCTATTACTTTCCCGGGATATATGTATATGAAATATTCAGTGTGTACTTAGGACCTTATTTCTAGGAGTTATTAGAAATTTCCTATAAGTTATTCCCTGGGATATCCCACAGTATTTTACAGACAAATACATACAGTGTGTGTAGGACAATTTTGGCACAAAAACGGGAAAGTCGTTTTCCCCCTTCCCTTCACGTGGTTCGCGCGTTTCTCGGGCGCAAACGCTAATTTGATCGCTTAGTGTGCCTCCGGGTGTTGCTTTTGAATACCATTAACAAAAGAACAAAATATGTTTTGAAGCAAGCCGTATGAGAACTGCGTTGAACGTGTAGCTATATTAGAATTTTATTCGCTTCTATAATTTCGTCTTTTTGGCAAAATTCCTTAGATTTTATCGCAGGAATTCAATTCGCAGGTGTTAAAAATTTTGTTTTTACGTTTTGTGCAAATTCCATACACCTCTGGCATATAATTTCCAACCATTATTATTATACCCTACATGAAATCTATAGGGTATACTAAGTTTGTCATTCCGTTTGTAACACCTCGAAATAATTATGGTAGAGCAAAATGGATTGGACACCCAAGCATAATATTAAAAGTTATTATGTTTTTTGCATGTCCGTCCGTCTGTCTGTCCGTCCGTCCGTCCGTCCGTCCGTCCGTGCGTACGATAACTCGAGAACGCGTATACTTAGAGAGCTGAAATTTTGTACACGGACTTTAAAAAAAAAAGTAAATTAAGTTCGAAAATGAGACAAATCGGGCAACTCCTTCGAACCTCAATTTACTTTTCTGTTTTTATTTTAAATCCCGTATGTAACATTTTGGCAATAAAGGTGTTCTCGAATTATCGTGAGGACGGATGGATGGACGGACAGACTGACATGTAAAAATCAAAACAAAATTTAATATTATGCATGGATGTTCAACCTATTTTGCTCTACTAACATTATTTCTTTGAGTTACAAACAGAATGAACAACTTAGTATATCATATGACTTCATTTACAATGTATAAGATTTTGATGTAATTTACTAAAATATTATTGCAAGATCTAGTCTCAAGCGTCAAAGAGGTTGCCGGTTGAAATGGATAGCTCAGCCTTTATTTAATTCAAATATGAATTTTTATTAATATATCTTAACTTAATATCACAATTCGATTCAACTAAAGTGTAAACTCTACTAGTAATACATATTTTTGTTTTGTTTTGTTTTTTATATTATTAAGCCAAGCTCAGGGGATACCCTATGATGCAAAGCACAGCGTGGCAGGTAGGAGATAGGGAAAGGATTAAGGGATATGAGGAGAGCGGCGGAGGTGCGGATGTATGTCGCCCATAAACTTTTGCAGGTTGTATGCCGGAGGAATGCCAGAAGATGGTAGACTGTTCCACATTCGCACAGTTCGGGATAAGAAAGCATCACGAATTTTAGTGTACGGCCGAAGGTAATTTGAAGGGTAAAAGGATGAGCGCGGGATGCAGCGCGAGTATTGCGTGCAGGAACTATTCTACAAGGGATCAGACTAGATATTTCATCAGAACATTGACCATGCATATAGCGATAAAGGAGCGAAAGGCATCCAACATTTCCACGGTGCTCGAGCGAGTCGATATGACGAGTAATTGCCACATCGCCAATGAGCTTGAAGGCTCTCTTTTGGACAATATCCAATGAAGCTAAGGCTGTGCGACCAGCCCCGGCCCAAATATGGGAATTGTATTCCATTCTAGGTCTGATGTAGGACTTGTAGAGGAGCGCTATATTTGATGGGCTGAAATATTTCTTACATCTTTTCAAAAAACCAAGACATTTTGATGCTTCTTTGGCAACCGAGAAGATGTGATCTGTCCATATACCATAAAAATTCAATAAAATCCAACAATAAAAAAGACAAGTTTAAAATTCAAATAACAATTCAATATCTAAAAATCCAATTTAAATCAATGTTGTCGTTGTCTAATTTTTTTTTCTGTAAATAAGAAGAAGGCTCGGTACGTTTTGGAATTAAGCTTTGAAAAAAAAAAAATTAGGAAATTATATGTACTTCTGCTGCAATGTGTTGAAGAGTGCAAGCAGAGTCATTATTCTGTTACTGGGAATGTTGCAGCTTGTAGGCAGAATTATAGTTCTATTACATGAATGTTGGCAAATATTAAATTTTCTTGGGGATTGAATTTTTTGAGAATTAGACTTCTACATCTATAGAATTAAACTTCTATATGAAGGAACGTTTTTTTAACTACGCCTGTAAACTCTTAATTTGATCTTTTCCACCCTATGTGTTAGCTGTAGCCGTTAAAGAGTTATTAGCTCACAACCTATTCAATCTATTTTAAATCACGTGTTTGATTCACTATGAGAAAAAATTATCTTTGAGAATACATAGGTTAGAGAATTGCTTTGAGAATGGGTTAAGAGCTGCGATAACTCTTTAATGGCTGAAGCTACTACATAGGATGTTACAGGTCAAATTAAAGCGAAGAGTCTACAGTTAACAGTTTTTGCAAAAAAAGGTTATGTTAATAACCTTTTTCCAAAAGAAGTAGAAATCAAATTAAAAAAAATGGTAAAAAAAATCCGAAATTTATAGTTTAGATAACAATAACTCTTGTGCGGACAGGGGTGCGGGGCTGTTTGAGCAGTCGACTGAAAGGTCATGAAGTACTGCATACAATGAACTCTTATATGTGACCTGTACCTTTTAAGATACAGGGTGTTTTGTGAAAAAGTAGTATTTTTTAAATACTCTGTAACTCCCAAACGGTTGATATAAACCCGCCCGCAATGCCAATTTTTTGTTTTTTTAAATAACGCGTTTACAATCGAAAAATCTTTTTAAAAAAAGAAAGTTCTGTGTAAAGCAGGCGTTTCGTAATAGCAGGAACCGTATTACTCATGAGTACTGCTCGGTTCTAGTCTGCCATATACGCCAAAGTGCACAGCTCAGTTGACCTCATAATATACACTTTAAAAATTTTTTTAATTTTTAATAAGATACGAGGCAAAATATTAAGTATTTATTGAAATGATATCGTAATAATGATTACATATTATTATAATCCAGAAAACATTCATTACATTTGTTATTCTCTATAAAATTTAAAATTCTTACGAAGGTCATTGAACCTAATTCATCTTTCATAAAATAACTCTAATTAATTTGTATCATTTGCTGGGGATGGCCTTCTCTTATCCCTGATACATTAGTAAACGTATAGATTGCATTTTTTGGAAATATTGTATAGAAAAAACCGTCGATCGTGAAAATCAAGCAGAGCCTATCGAACACAATAATCAAATCATACACCAAGTTTAATTTCTTACAAATGAAATTAGTTAGAGGAACTCAATTCAACTTCAGCATATGACGTTCATATATCGTACCAAGGCATCCATTTTTTGTATTGACCTATCAAAACGTATTATTTTCCGAGAGATTTAAATTCTAGTTGTCTAGCAGGCAAAATTATATCAAAATCCTTCATTATTTGTATTTATGACTCAGATATTCTCTGTTTTTCACAAAATATTTCCTTGTCGTTCTTTACTCAAATAGTGACATATTATTATCCCCATTTCTCCACTTTTAATTGTTACTTGAACTAATATTCTTGCCACTAAAAACGTAGCAAATGCCCAACTATATAAGAACAATATCATGAAAAAAGGTTTCATTTCTTGTTCTGAAACTGAAGTGAATAGTTAGAAAATTTTTTTGCGAAATTTGTTTGTGTAAAATCAATACAAATTGTAAAAATTATCGAAATGTTACCGTTTCGTTACAAGCTATCTTTTGTTAGAAAATTATTAATTTTTCGGATGGCTCTGGAAGTAAGTACAAAAATAGCAGAGACCGAAGATAATTATTATTACTGATTTTTCAAATGAAAAAATCATCCGGAGGTTATTCCAAACTGGAATAAGTCAAATAATAGTAATATGTTTTTATACAGTTTCATTATGAGAAATAATTAAAAAATGTGATTTTTAAAATTAAAATCATTCCATAAATATTTCTTTGGATTTTTAATATTTAAATCATGAAATAACAATTAGTTTTGATTTTTATTTTTTATAGTCGAAGATAATAATTATTTCTGATTTATATTTTTTTGATCAATCAGAAATAATAATTATTCTTATATTTTATTTATTTTTATATCAGAAATAAAAGTCATTTCATAATTACATAATTATCTGATGATTTTTGCGTTAGGTAAATAAATAAAAACTATGTGCTGCTAGTAAATTGAAAAATAAACCCTCAAATATTTGTTATTAATTACCAAAAATGAAAATTACGAAAAAAATAATATTTAAATGAATTATCAAAAAATTATTTACTAAAACCGTTGTTTCTTCATATTATTCTAACGGCCAGTTTCACAGTCTGAGTTTAAACCAAATATTTAGTTTAAACTCGACGAATGAGTTTCACAGTTTGTTAGAGACAAGGTTTAAATGGAGTAGCAAAACAATACTTTAGTTTCACAAAAAAATTTTTTTATTAAAATAAAAATAACAAACTCTAACACGTACGAGTTTCGGTCTATTCGACCATCTTCAGAGAGATCTCTGTTGCTACTAAATGCCAACGTCATATAATCGAACCTAGCTTTAAATGATATAAGCTGGACAAACCTAATACAATGACTTTAAAATTGGAGGTACTGAAAAATCTATCTGCTCATTAAGAATATTTTCAATTTGATAAAAAATATTTTATTATGAATAATGGATTGGCAATGGGATCACCTTCTTCTCCCCTTGGAGCTGAGGTGTTTATGAATGACTTAGAGCATAGAATATTAAGTGATAAATTTCCCTATAAACAAAAAATTGAGTTCTGGTTCAGATATGTGGACGATATACTGGTCTTGTGGAGGGGTTCAAATGAAGAACTAGACATTTTTTTGAAATGGATAAATTCATTGGAAGCTGATATAACTTTTACTATCGAAAAAGAGATGAATGGAAAAATCAATTTTCTCGATTTGACAATTAATAGACTATCAAATAAGTTTGACTTTGATATTTATAGGAAGCCATCTTTTTTGGATTCTATCATCCCAGCTAGTTCCAATCACCCAGTTAACGTTAAACTTTCGGCTTTTCACTCAATGATTCATAGATTGTTTAATATACCACTGTCCACAATATCATTTCATAAAGAACTAGACACTATCAAATTAATTGCTGTTAAGAATGGTTATAGTACAGTGTTGATTGACAAACTTGTAAGAAACAAAAATAAGAAAATTATGTTAAAAAGCATCACAGCGTTAACGCCCTTAAGTAGCGACAATAGTGACAGATATGTTAAGTTACCATTTATAGGCAAAATTTCTTATGAGCTAGCCAAAATTATAAAACTAAACAAGGAAGTGAATATAGCCTTTTATAATAAGAATATTGTAAAAAACAAATTAATGAATGCGAAAGAAAAAATCAATACTTTAGAAAAATCAGGCGTATATGAGATAAAATGTAATAATTGTGATTCCATTTATATTGGACAAACTGGGAGGAATTTCAATACTAGGTTCCAAGAACATATTCCTACACTTAAAAATCAAAAAACACATTCAACTATGGCAAGACATTTAACAGAAAATAGACACAATTGTACTATAGATAATTTAAACATTCTACACATTGAAAATAAAAGTAAAAGATTAGATCTCCTAGAAAATTTTGAAATTGTAAAAGCTAAAGCAGTAGGCAAAAATATTCTTAATGAGCAGATAGATTTTTCAGTACCTCCAATTTTAAAGTCATTGTATTAGGTTTGTCCAGCTTATATCATTTAAAGCTAGGTTCGATTATATGACGTTGGCATTTAGTAGCAACAGAGATCTCTCTGAAGATGGTCGAATAGAGCGAAACTCGTACGTGTTAGAGTTTGTTATTTTTATTTTAATAAAAAAATTTTTTTGTGAAACTAAAGTATTGTTTTGCTACTCCATTTAAACCTTGTCTCTAATTAAAATGTTTCACAAACCGATAACGGTGCACAGCATTAATATGATTTCACAGTTTGGTTTAAACTCCGGTTTAAACTAGAGTTTAAACCATGCCATCCCTCGGTTTAAACTCAAGATAAAAGTATTTGAAAAGTGTGACATTCTATTTTGACAGTAGCATTGTTTGTTTGTATCAAGAAAATAATTTTATCATGTATTTAGATTTAGACATTTCTAGCGATGAAGAAGATTTTTTTGAATTAAATTTTCAACTCTGTCGACAACTGATAGTAATTAGAAATCGGCCAAATCATTTTAATGAGTGGGACGACGTTGATTTTTATGCTAGGTTCCGTTTAAGTAAACAACTTTGTCACTTTATCTTTTCTTGCGCTCTATTATATATCGTCCTTTATGCACTAGGGAAGGCATTAGCTGAACTTCACTTATGCTAAAATTTGCATCCTTTTTGAATGTTGGCATATTTAAAATTAGCAAATATAACTACATATTTTTTATTTTTTTCTTTCTGATGTTTACTTTTTCCGATTGGCAGATTGATTGATAGAAAAATTGCTTCACAATGGTGCCGATAACTAATTTAGTTCACAATTTAATCAGTACTACCAACGTTACTAAAAGAATGCACTGTGACACCCGATTTGGTTTAAACTACGTTTAAACTTGGAGGATGGTTTAAACTAAACCTTGGTTTAAACTCGACTGTGAAACCGGCCATAAGTAATCCATCGGATGTTAATGTTAGCCAAACACTTTTTGTTAAATTAAACAACGTGTAGTGCAGTAATAAAAACTTTAATAAAATTTTCGTAATTTTTATTTTTGATAATTAATAACAAATATTTGAAGGTTTATTTTTCAATTTACTAGCAGCACATAGTTTTTATTTATATACTTGACTCAAAAATCATCAGATAATTATAGAGTTATGAAATGACTTGTATTTCTGATAAAAAGAAAATAAATAAATATGAAAAATAATTATTATTTCTGATCAAAAAAATATAAATCGGAAATGGATTTTTATCTCAGTTCAAAAAAATATAAATCGGAAAATGATTTTTATTTCTGATCAAAAAATAATAATAAAAATAAAAAATAATTATTATCTTCGACTATAAAAAATAAAAATTAAAAATATTTATTATTTGATGATTTTTTTCATTTTGATCGTAATAATTACGGTCCCTGAAAAATAGGATGACCAGGTACAATATATGTCATATGATCACAGAGTTTAATCTTGAGGCAGAATGGGAGCTTTTTGCAATCTGCCATAGGAAAGAACTTTGTGATGCTTTAGGAGGAGTTCTAAAAATAATGCAGCAAAATTTGCTTAGATATAATCGTGCCAAGGCAAGGTACTCAAAAGTACTACGCTGTTATTCTTGTAAATTACAATAGTGTTACTGCTAATTAATAGTCGTTTTGTATTAAAAACCAAATTTGAAAATTTGTGAAATAATGAAACGGAACTTTTGTTATAACATGTTTTATTTTTTTAATTTCATTAAGTATCTAAAAACAATAAAAAAATCATTTTTTGAAATAAATTCTAAAAGTTACATATGAAACTTTGCAGAGACGATAATAAAAAAAATTGTATCTCCTAAACTAACGGCTGAACATCCGCCAATTTTTGATATAATATATACTAATGTTAGCGCATTTAAAAAAAATATTTTTCATGGAAGGACTTCTCTTCCGGAGGGGGTAAAAAGTCCAAAATTATTAAAAATTGTTTTTTTTATTTCTATATTTTTTACTTTGTATTATCTTTTTTAATTTCTTCGGTAAGCTTAATTTAATACCATTAATTTGAGATATCACGCAAAACAACCGAATAACTCGGTCCTAAGTAATCACCAAATTAAAAAATATGTTCACAGTGAAAACTTTAAAATTTTCGTCACCAAATCTCCAAGACAGGCAGGCAGGCTAAACAAAAAAAATACGAGTTGAATATTTTTTTATACTTAACTAATTCGCAAAGTTTCATCGAAATCGGAGAGGGTCTGGTCTAAAAACTTAAAATTTTAATCGTTTTGGTATGGAATTGCTGAGAATTACACTTTTCTTCAAAGGATAGGAAACTCAGAGGAGGATAATTTGAGATTAAACACAGAAAGAAGAATGGGCAACTTTGCTGCCGCCGTTGCCCTTTTATACACGCCGTGTCCTGTAGCTTTATGGTGTTGCCCCTGATTATGGCGACACAAGCAGCCTGACGTAGTGTCACTAGATGACTTTACAGTACTGTGGAGATGTATATGATTAGGTGAGTTCACGATATTTTTAGTGAACTTGCATATGTGTTTTTGATTTAATTACAGTTTCAATAATACGTAGGACGGCAGTAGGCAGGACTGGGATAACGTCTTGTGTTTAAAGCTCATCAACACACTTTAAGAGTAACCAAATTTATTGTAAAGAGTAGAGTCCCACTGTATCAATATAAATAGTCATGTGCTACGTACTTTGCTATATATATGAAAACTGTAGTCACTTTGCCATTCCTAATCAGATCTTTGTACAAAGCAGATCAAATAAATTGTTTCGTTCGTTTGCAAATTGAAAGTTGTTGTTGTCCTTGGTGTTGAAACCCAGCTAATTCAATTTTCCAATGATTAGTTTCGTTTGGCAGAAACGTAGTCTGAAGTAATATGTACGAGTACGGTACTCAACTATACATATTGTAACGCGGCGAATTATCCAACTACAATTCTGGCAGCCCGCGCGGATAAATTTAGAATCTGCGCGCGTGCGGTTAAAGCTGAGAGCCAACATAAAGTCAACGACCCGGTACAATGGACAAAAGAAGTTTTTTAAAAAAAATTGAAATTTAAACAAAATTGTAAGAAAACCAAGTTAAATAGTGAATTGAAGTTGTTCAAATAAATAGAAGTAGTTTATTGATACGCTAGTCTTCTTTGGTTTGCCTTAATCCGGAAGAAAGAAAATTCAGGAACTACTAGGAACCGGTGCTAGTTTCCAATAAAGA
The DNA here is from genome assembly GCA_963924295.1 of Dioctria rufipes. Classification (NCBI taxonomy): domain Eukaryota; kingdom Metazoa; phylum Arthropoda; class Insecta; order Diptera; family Asilidae; genus Dioctria; species Dioctria rufipes. Next base: position 131,470 of record CAWUPM010000789.1, read on the forward strand.
ACTCTCTCGAGGACCGTGGATAAATAGCTACTTACTTACTTGCTATTTTTTTTTCTAAGTTAAATTTCAGGTACAGATACTAAGTGAGACAAGTAATTGACTACCACCATACGTTAGAGACGAGATTCCATAAAACAATACACGAAAGATAAGCTCAATATGAGTATGAATGGTAATATTTAGTGCATTCTGTATTCCCTTTAAAAGTGGAAGAACTTGTGCGGTAAAGATACCTACACGTATTCCTCAGTCCATGCTGTTGCTTTAGGGCAATTTCTGTCAGGCTAAATTTATTCTGCGCACAAAGGTAAGTTGTAGTGAAGAGAATTGCTCTTGCCACTTGCCAGTGAGATCTTCGCTTCCTTCTTCTTATACCTCGCCTAAAAATCTAAAATAAAACACAAGCTATGGGAAGAAACAATTCACGTACAACGAAACGCAATTCAAATAGCATTTTTGACATAAAACAGCTGTGAGCTGGAATCCAGGTTTCGAACTTCGAACATAACTTTCAGTGAATTTTCGTTGCGGTTACCGGTACTACAAGACAAAGTTTTACCTTGGTGCGCTCATATCCAGTACGGAGCACCAAGTGTGTTCTTCACGTAGGTTGAACAGAGTCGACACCTTTTTGCAAGCTCTGCTGGAAGCTCAGATATAGGCCAAACGAGCAGATTGGGACAAGGCGATAACTATGCGTTAAGTGTTCGAAAGCTGGTCGTAACAAATTAATTGCTCTCTCACCTCGGCTCGGCCAGAGCAATTAATTATCTTTTGCTACTGATAAATAAAAGTGTTCCAACATGTTAAAATAAAGTCTCATCAAAACTTCGGAATTATGAATCTTAACCTTTGAAATAAATCGAATATTTACACAAAAACCTTACATATTTCAATAATTTCATTTTGATAATTTCCATATAAGTGAAATTCGAGAAAATTTTGAAGTGAACAAAGGGGCCATAGCGAAACGTCATTTGTAGTATATAGGAAGTGCACATAATACGCAAGACGAGCTAACTGTCAATTAGAAATTTATAAGAAAGTTATATCAAAAGAATCGTGAATTGTTGTTATTGAAAATGACCGAAGAAGTTAAAAGTACATCAACTCAAAAACGCAGGCGGGTAAAAGGCACTATTAAGCGTTTAAAAAATTTTGCTGAATCAATAAGTAATAAAACTATATCTGAAGATATAGCAGCTCGATCGGTTAGTTTAGAAGATGCATGGAGAGAATTTATTAGCATTGAAGATTCATTGTTAATGCTTGAGGGGCAAACCTCAGATATTGAAGAATATTAAAGGAAATATTAGATACCAAATTAATATCCTTGCGTGCATTTAAAGCGCGAATGGTTCAAAGTAGATCAAAAAATATTAATCAACCTTCAGACGATGTAAACTCTACTATGGTTTATTTTAAATCAAACCTTCAAAACCTTGACCGCTCTATAAATTCAGGCAACCTTACGCGTCGCCCCGAAGTTAAAGTTATCATCATTTTCTGGAGACTACAAAGAGTGGCCTTCCTTAAACGGCAACTTTCAAGCATCAATTGAATCAAACGAATCATTAAATGGCTCGCAAAAATTCCAATACTTAAAGGACGAAGCCAGCTACTCCGAAGTAAGGAAGCAACTCAAGAATCGCTTTATTCAACCATTACAAATTTGCTACGTACTTCCTTAAAACGTTTATGGACCTGCCCAAACTAAACAGTCCATCTGCTAAATCTCTTTCACATTTGTCTGACAGTTTGGGTGAAGTACCTAATACGTGGCTTAAAAGATTTGGGAAAAAATTTTAATGGAAGGGATCCTTAGATTATATATATAATAACAACAAAAATTGAATCGGAAACTATAGAAGCTTTGTCTAGGGACATATCTGAAGGAGAGCCCCCTACATTTGATACATTTTTGTCATTTCTTAATAAACGCTGCGATATCTTAAAAGTTGCAGTGGTGAGCGTAAAGAACCCGATACATATAATCAAGGCTTTACACAATTCTACTGCGCAATCTCCCAAGTGTCCCAAATGTCAGGCAGACCACTTTATATATCACTGTCCGGAATTCACAGCAACCTTTTGCAATGTACGTAAAGCATTTTTAATGACAAAATTACTCTGTTTCCGCTACCCTGAACGCATCGGTTAACGACAAAACTTCACCTTTATGCAACTCCCTGTCTAAATCAAAGATATATCATCAACCAACCCATTACCTTCAACTTCTAGCTCTTCAGTCAACCCTATCTCTCCTCTTCATTAAAAAAGTCATGTGTCTTCTTCATCTCAACAATGTCAGCTTTCATCATTAAGCACATATGCTAATGAAAGTAGCTCTTATGGAGATGATCCAATTGGCTGCTTTCCTCTACTGCACTCTTGTCTACTGCAATTTGTCATAATAAGGATGCTAATGGGTATTTTCAACCTTGCCGTATTCTGATAGATTCCGAGTCACATATCTCTCTGATTTCTCAGTCATTTGCCCTACGTCTTTGATTGAAGAGGGAAAGTGCACGACTTTTCATCAGTGGGCTTTCCCCCACTGCGATTGGAACGACGAACAGAAGGTTTATATTGCAATCTTTTCAAGTTGGAACTATTACACCGGAATAATAGTTGCGGCATTTATTATTAACGATATATCATCCTATTTTCCTTCCAGATCAAAGATGCTATGCAAGCCAATTTTCTTCAAAACGCAAGGTTAGCAGATCAACATTTTAACAAGGTCTCAGCAATCGATATTATGGGGTGGACAGAATTTTCGAGGTCTTAGGGCAAAGAAAACTATATGATAACCGAGATCACCTTAATGCACAAGAAAGCATGTTTGGTTGGATGAAGGTAAGCGGCACTAATATGGAGCAACCGTCGGCACACAATAAGAATTGAGCGGTGCTCACAGACCTTGATAATACTCTGCAGCGCTTTTTAAGATATGAGCTCTGACACTTCCCTTCTCCTCAAGGAAGAAAATCAAGCCGAAAGACATTTCTCATCGACGTTTTTCAAAAATGGATAGGGTCGTTATGTAGTCGCAATACCATTCAAAGTGGATCATGAACGTCTTGGTAATTCTAGGCATAGCGCAATGGTGCAATTACGCTCAGTAGAACGTCGTTTTTTAAGAGATAAAAATTACAAAAGGGCATACATATCCTTTATGAGCGAATATGAACATCTGGGGCATAAGAAGTAGGTATCTGAAAAGGATGTACTAGTAAAAGACGTTAACTGTTTCTATCTGCCTCACCACGCCGTATTGAAAAACGAGCCCTATACAAAGATACGTGTGGTTTTTGATAGCTTCTGTAAGAGTAGCTCTGGTATTTCGTTAAACGAAAATCTTTTAGTTGGACTAACAACGTAAAGAGTTCTAATATCGATTCTTTTAAGTTTTCGTAAGCATGAAATAGCGTTATCCGCTGATGTGCAAAAAATGTGTAAGTAATTCCTAGTTGCCTTGAAGGACAGAGATTATCAACGCATTTTATGACCCTTTAGACCTTACCAGGTATTATGTACTTAATACAGTTACATACGGCACATCATCTGCACCATGTTTAACAACCAGAGTGCTGCATCAAATTAGAGAAGAACAGAAGTGCATGTATCTGAAAGATGCCTTGGTAATTCAGGAGGATTTTTAGGTAGATGACCTTCTTACAGGAGGATGTTCATTTTCAAATGATATTGAGCAACAAAGCTAGTTAATTGAAATCTTGACTGCTAGTGGCTATCCATTATTCAAATGGCGCTCAAACGCAACTGCAATACCAAAGATTAATTCACAGGAGACGGGTGCAGACACTTTGAAAGTAGATGATAACTCAGTTATTGCTAAGATGCTAGGAACCCAATGGAATCCAACTGAAGGCACGTTTTCATTCAAGGTTTTTCAAATGGCCTCAAATAAAATTACTAAACGGCAAATCCTCTTCGAGTGTTTATTCATTTTTGACCCTCTGGGACGGCTCGCACCAGTGACAATATCTGGTAAGATATTATTTCAAGGGCTATGCCTAATAAAATATGATTACGATGCAGTCTTACCTGAGACTATTAGGTAAAAATGGAAAATAATAAAGGCTAGATTACCCTTAATCACATGAATCAGTATCCATTGTAAAATATGCCTAAGTAGGGGATCGATTCAGCGATTCATCTGCGGTCGCATGTACGGCAGTAGTTTGCTGTTGGAGTGAAGATATCCAAGCGAATATCTCCGTTGAAATCATACCTTCAAGCAAATAACGATACCAATGCTGAAATTATCTAACGCTCATCTACTTGCCGGCCTCGTAAAGAAAACAGTTGAAGCCTTTTCAATACCAAATATTATTTCAACGGCCTGCAGAGATTCAACCATCATATTTGGCTCGCTTCACAAGAAAATCCAGCCGATTGTGCATCCAGGGGTGTTACAACAGCCGAAAAAATCAATCACTTTTTTTTTTGTGACATGGCCTGGCTAGTTATCTACGCATAAAGATAATTGGCCTTCAGATTCTCATACCAATGAGTCAGCTTGCTTCTATGCACGACGAGAAACGAAAACTGACCATCGTATCACATCTCCAAGAAATAGACAATGCCACCTTTAGTGAACTTTCTACAAGATATTCATCTTACCACAGGCTACTGCGAGTCATTGGTTACTGCTTAAGATTCATTTCTAATGCAAGAACATCATCAAAGGATCGAATGCGGTGCTTATTAAGAGGAAGGAAGATTAATCAAGCTAAAATTTTCTGCATAAGGCTAATGAAGGAGAGAGCATTTTCTAAGGAAATCAACATGTTAAAATCAATGGAATGTATTCATCGAAACAGTCCCTTTAAAAAACTAAATCCATTTGTTGATGATAGGAATCTTGTTAAAGTCGGTGGCAGGCACCGTAATTCAAACTGTGATTATAATGTAAAGTATCCCGTAATCTTACCCCAGTCACATGTCATAACCGCTCTACTCGTACTAGACTTGAACCGTACATACCTACATCCAGGACCATCTCTGTTTTTGTTCTAATCAGGCAAAGATTTTGCATTCCAGGCATCAGGAACCTTTGCCCTAAAATTTATCGGGGTATGTTAAATGTTTTAAACAGAATCTCCCACCTACATCTCAATTAATGGGAAGTTTAGCAAGGGCGAGAATTACATCATCAAGGTCCTCCTCTCAAGTACGTATAGATTATGTTGGCCCGATCATGCTAAGCTCTCGGACAGGACGAGGCTCAAAAACAATAAAGGGATATATAGCGCTGTTTATATAATTAGCGACAGTTTGAGCTAGTTAATAGTCTAAACAATGAAGAATTTCTTCGTTTTGCATCGTGCCCTGGAATTCCTAAAGATGCTTATACTGATAACGGTACAAATTTTGTCGGTGCAAGAAAATATCTAAATGACTTCATTCCTCCTAGTGCTCCCTATTTCGGCAGACTTTTAGAGGTGGTAGTTCGTTCGGTGAAGTGGTATTTACGACGAGAAGTTGGTGAAACTCGCCTGGGGTTTGAAGAAATGACAACATTTCTGACTCAAGTGGAAGCCATTTTAAATTGCCCCCCTCTGTATGTTACATCTTGTTAGTATGACGACTTTAGCAGGATCACACCAGGCCACTTCCTGATAGGAAAAGCTCCAACGTCGCCACCAGAAAATAATTTAGATGAAGAAAAGGTATCCAATACTCAACGATGACAGCTCATACAAGCAATAAAGCAAGGATTCTGGAAACGTGTTGCATCTCGGGTGGTTCAAGTTTACCCAGGTCAGGATAACCTAGTGTACTCTCAATCCGAACAGGCAGAGGAGTGAGAGCAATAAATCGAATTGTTAAGCTACTTGTTAGCCAAGAAACAGAATTTCCTAACAGCGGGTAGATGTTCCAGCTAATCAAAATACTGTTAACTTTCTGGGCGTTACAATTTCGTAAAATTGTCCAGCAAGAACGGAATAGAGTGGAATGGTCAATTTCTTTAAAAGCTGGTTGTTGCTGCTAGTTGTAGGTACTTGACCTCAAAACAGTCGAGCTCGAAGTTTTGCGCGGGTGCCCCGTGCCTACGACACCATACGTGTAATGTGCCAACGATATAAGAATGTGGCCTAGTCCCTTAATACGTGACTGTCAGCTTGTTGTTTACTTTCTAAAGTAAGCTAAGTGAGAATGCCGGTCGCATAGTGGTCGAAGCTGACAATTTAATCGTCGCGTAGTGCAGTGCGGGAATTTATTGAAAGAATTAAACTAAATTCTGTTCTCTGCAGTTTAGTGTAGTGCGTGCGGGAATTTATTAAAGAATTAAACTAAATTCTGTTCTCTGCAGTTTAGTGTAGTGCGTGCGGGAATTTATTAAAGAATTAACAGAATTAAATTAAATTCTGTTATCGCAGTTTAGTGCGTGAAACAAACGCAATATTTCGGGAAGCCTTGAGGCACTTCTTGTATTTGTGTGATTGTGAAGGGCAGCGCTAGGGCTCCTGGATATTTAAACTGGAACGTTAAGCGAGGGATTTCGACATATATCGGATGACGATCAGCCAACAATTCAGGTAAACTCAAGCCTGATAACTATGGTGAGTACCAACAGTTTCCATTTATTATCATAAATTGTTCTGATTATGGGTATATTAATTAGGTTATGTGTTGTTTTACTCTATTGTGCGTTGAAGCGAACCAAATGAGGTATTACGATCTTGCTATAATTGTGTTATGCAACATCAACGGCATGAGAGTAGATTCTAACGAGCTAGTTTTATAGCTTTCGCTTAGATTTCTGTCAGTGCTAACTCGCACCGATTCTGTCGCATGCGATAATGTGGTTGCGATATTAGTTGGTAACTGGCCAGCTGATATGTTTCTTTCTCGGCCTTTTTCAAACAAAAAGGAATACCTTAACTTAATCTAGTTTTTACTTCAATTAAATAATAAATTATAAACTAGTATCTTGGTAAAACAAACTTTTTTGGTGCAGCAAGTAATAACTCCTTATGAATAGCCCCAATTGACAAGAGGAGAGTTTTAAATAATAAATTCTCTGGCAATTTTTTTAATTCATGCAAGAAAAATGCAATAAAAAAACTTACGAAACTTAAATTCAGCAGCCAATTTATTTTAGTCCTTATTACATTGCGTTTTCCAAAAATGTTGCTCTAAGTGATTGATCCCTTAGTTCTTTGTTAAATTCCTTCACTACAAAACTCAGACTTCTTTTTTAACAAAAGCACTAATTAAAACAATTCATTTCAAGCTATCGCAGTAACTAAAATTTATTTTACAATTTTTTGTTGCAAAAATTTACGTTAACAATTCTTTCTTAAAGGATTTTAACTTCCCGTTTAACTTTTTAGATGTGGTGCACATGAAGGTCAGACTAGTAGAGAGAGGTCATCGACTGTGTCATGACCTTTTTCAATGCTCGACAAGGTCATAGAGAGGAAGTTCAATTCGCCGTGGGAAATTTTTGGTTGATGCGTTCGCATTTCAGAGATAAGTGTCTTTGCTTTTAATGCTGTTTCCCATTTGTAACTTTTCCTTTTTTCAGGTTTTCCGTAGGAAAAATTACGCAACAATACTTTAAGATTAATCAAATTTATTTTAAAGAGTAGAGTCCCCTGTATCAATATAAATAATCATGTCCTATATACTTTGCTTTATATATGACAACTGTAATCACTTAGGTTTTCTATAACAGAATTTTGTCTGTGAAGCACTTGTTGTACTTGATTAAACGGGCATTGCTAATAAGATCTTTGTACAAATCAATTATAAGGGCACTAATTCTTTGTGTTGATCTTTTTGTATTTTTAGGAAAAGTGCTTTCAACGAGGGATATATAAATGTGTATGTGGACTAAACAATTATTAATTTCAAGTCAATATTATTGAATTAGGTAGTTTTAATTGCTTGTTTAACTCCGCAATAAAACAAATCGTTGTCTTGTTTTTTGTACCTAGTCATCTGTTATGAACAATTGGAAATTCTAGTTTCAAATTAGAATTTCAAGAAATTTCTTTCATTTGTGATTGGTTAACTGTTGGATTTGTTTATTCTTACTTTTTGTCAGGTTTGGTTATTTTCTGTAATTTATAACGAATTATAAATAATATTTTAAATCTCTAAATATCCGTTCGTGCATGCCGTATAATAGTAAGTAGTGCTTAACCCGATTGACTGACTGATTTGTGTAAAGCACTTAAATGCTCCAATAAAAACAATCCTTCTTGACGTTTCCATTGATGATGGTAACTCATGTATCTGAGATGTCAATCGTCACATGGAATCATCAGAACGGTAACACTTTATGTCTATAAAAGGCGAGCTGGCACCGTGAATAAATCAGTCGATCATCAAGCTTCGACTGGCTAAAGACCTTTATTGGAATTGGCTGCGAAGAAGTAATCGACTCAATTTCCTGCCGAGTGTGAGGTTACCACATTCGAGAATTACCCGTCAGCCCGTAGTATTGTTAGAATTTCCTACCGAGTACGAGGTTTCCGTATTCGAGAACAAAATCTCTTTCCTGCCGAGTGTGAGGTTACCACATTCGAGATTTACCCGTCATCCCGTAAAAATAGCATATCCCCGTATATTAGAAGAGCATAACATACTAGATACATATAAAGTGAAAAAGTGGATAACAACCCAGAGTGTATAATATTAACTTTGTGTAAAACCTTATAAGAACAAGGTTACGAGTGTGTATTGTCACAGACAAAAATTTTGACAAATTTGTGTAATAATCTTATGAGCAAAAGGTCTAGTATTAAGTTTGTGTAAAACCTTATGAGTAAAAAGTTAATAATATTAAGAGTGTGTATTGTCACAGACAATAACTTTTACAAATTTGTGTAATAACCTTATGAGCAAAAGGTCTAGTATTAAGAAAGTGTATTGTCATAGACAATAAAAATGACAAAGTTTAAGTTTGAACCTTAAGGACAAAGGGTTAATCATATTAGGATTATATAATCAAACAAACATTTGTGTAAAAAAATATATATATTCTTCTCTAATAAATTTATGTAAATATATTCTTCTCAAATAAAACATTTTTGTTCAAGTATAAAATTTAAATCAGTGTTCACCCTTTAAAACGTCAAAACCTGGTATTTATTCTTCTTCTTCCCCGCCGATGAACAAATTGACCCAGGCGTAACTCCAAAGCTGACCCGCAACGTTCAACTTTAAAAATCAACGATTACAAAATGGCGCCCGAGCAGGGACTTTCTTTTCTGCCACTGGAGAAACGTCAGTGAATGAAGTAGAATAGTCACCGTATATCTATATCCAGAGACCAGACCGAGAAGAAGATAATATCCGTGTGTAAATATAAAAACCAGTAAATAAAGTGACATCCAGTGTATAAAATAATTCCCGTAAAAATAATATCTATGTGTTAAAACTATATCCATATAAATTAAAAATGACCGACAAAAGTGAAATAACCGTCAGTGACATCTACCAGTTGAAAAAGGATGATCTAGTCACTGAATTGAACCGTAGGAGTTTAAATTCAAAGGGAACCGTGGATAAATTGCGAAAACGTCTTGCAGACAGTGTAAAACGTGAACAAGCTCTTCAAGAGGAGGAACAAAATCAGTTAAAAATTGTGTCAACCGAAACTAAGGCCAATAAAATGACACCTCCGATTACAAATACATCTGAAACACAGACCGATATATTGATAACTCCGATTATCAATACAACCGGAACACAAACCGATGAGCAAAGACTGCAGCTGAATATACCGCCAACTCGTCTGAGTGTTACCGACAAGGAGACAATGAACAATATACCAAATATTCAAAATATTCCGTACCTGATAGAAATCCGAGACCAACCACTTTCAGACGCTGATATTATGTATAAAGTCAGAAAATGGAATGTGAGATTTGACCAAGGTCAGGATCCGTTAAATTTCCTCGAGAGAATTGAAGAAATGGCACAAGTATACCAACCGACCGATTGTTGAATACATTACCCGAGCTGCTGACAAAGACAGCACTAGCATGGTATCGTAACAACCGAGAACAATGGACAACATGTGATGAATTCATAAGTGACTTCAAACTATTTTTCTTGCCACCACGTTTCAGTATTAAACTAGCCGATGAGATCCGAACTAGGTTACAGAAACCTAGAGAAAGGGCCAAAGATTATATCACGGCCATCCATTCACTCATGCGCTGGCAAACAAACGTGTCAACCGAAGAGAAACTAGAACGAATTTATGAAAACATGTTACCAGAGTACCGTCTATACATCCGAAGAAAAGATTTCCGTAAACTGTCTGAACTTATTCAACTCGCAGAAGAGTATGAATATATTTAAGTTCAACAAAAATCCCGCAATACCGGAACACCACCTATCCGTCAGATAAGTAGACCACCACAAAACACCCCAGCCTTGCCAATAAACGTTTCACATATAAGGCGAGAGAGCTGTTGGAGATGTGGACAACTGGGACATCGTAGACTCGAATGTTGAAATCCACCGAAAATATTTTGTTCACAGTGTAGAAAATTAGGTGTGTTAACTAGAGACTGTCATGGCCAAAACATGAACAGACCGTTAAAAGACCAAGGGATACCGGAGAGACAAGGCAGCCGAGTATCCCAGAACCAGAACCAGATGCCTTAAAAACCTGTCTACCCGATGCAACCATGATAGACGTACACTATGAGGCCGACCGATACTTCATTACCATGTCAATATTTGAAACACCGTGTATAGCACTCATAGATACTGGAGCTGCAAAATCATTTATTGGTAATGAAGTCAAAAATCTGCTGGAATTACATAATATTCCTCCGATATCATGTTCTTTGAGAACTGGAATGGCGAATAGTAGTGAATTTCAAATCCACCAGTCATATATGGTGGATACACAGTGGAATAATCATAAAATTTCACATTTATTCTACTATATGCCAAATCTAGCCGGAACCATCATACTGGGTGTAGACTTTCTTCGAAAAGCTGACATATCAGTAAAAATGTGGAACCAGGAAATTTAACCAGGAAATTTAACCAGGAATCATGAATATTGAAGAGGAAATATCCGAACCAGCAACATGTACAGTGGTAATACCCGACGAGATAGACAACATACAGGAAAACCAAATAACCGAATTCCTGTCCACTCAAATTCAAAGATTTGCCAAAATCTCCGGACCCACTCCGATAACACAGCACGATATCCAAATGAAACATGACCGGCCGATAAAACAACGCTACTTCCCTCGTAACCCCGCTATGCAAGAAATTATCAACTTGCAAATTGATGAACTACTTGCCGAAGACCAGATAGAACCGTCAAAAAGTCCATACAGTTCACCCATTGTACTAATACGTCAAAAACAGGGCGGATGGAGGTTATGTATTGACTACCGACAAATTAATGAAAATTCTGTCATAGACGCCTATCCGTTACCTCAAATCAACCATATACTGGATAAATTGAGAGGCGCAAAATACATCTCTACACTTGACTTAAAACAAGGCTACTGGCGAATCCCACTGACAGTAGAATTCCGACCATATACAGCATTTACCATTCCCGGTTGAGGTTTGTTCCAATGGAAAGTTATGCCATTTGGACTTCATTTCGCACCCGCTACATTTCAGCGAGCTCTAGACCAAGTAATCGGTCCAGAAATGGAACCATATGCTTTTGCATATCTGGATGACATTATTGTTATTGGCCGTACTTTGGAGGAACATTTTGGAAAATTACGAGAAGTGTTTGACCGACTCATAGCCGCAAATCTAAAAATTAATCCCGACAAAAGTGATTTTCTGAAAGAAAAGATCCGATATCTGGGACACGTCGTCAGCTCACAAGGTATACATACCGACCCGTCAAAAGTTGAAGCCATAAGTACACTTTCCGCGCCGACAACTGTCAAAGAAGTGAGACAATTTTTGGGTATTGCGTCATGGTACCAAAGATTTCTGCCGTCCTTTTCTACCACAGTAGCACCAATAACTAAACTACTGCAGAAAAAACATAAATGGAACTGGGGACCAGAGCAACAACATGCTTTTGAAGTACTAAAACAAAAATTAACCGAGTCATCAATTCTCGCCTGCCCAAACTTTACACAGCCATTTATACTTCAAACTGATGCTAGCCAAGAAGGACTAGGAGCCGTACTCTGTCAAGAACTAGATGTCGCAGAACATGTTATTGCTTATGCTAGCCGTATGTTAAATAACGCCGAACAAAAGTATTCCGTGACAGAGAAAGAGTGTCTAGCCGTTGTATGGGGCATCAGGAAAATGAGACCGTATTTAGAAGGCTATAAATTTACAGTCATCATCCACCATCAAGCATTAAAATGGCTACATTCGCTTGAAAATCCATCTGGCCGACTAGCAAGATGGGCTATCGAAGTTCAGTCTTACGACTTTGATGTCAAATACCGACGAGGAAAACTAAATGTAGTAGCTGATGCACTGTCACGTCAACCGTTAAGTAATACAGAGTCACAAACCTCTCTATTCACTTTACTGTCATCTACTGAGATAACATCTGAATGTTCATGGTATCAAAACAAACTTCATGAAATTCAGAAACCACCAGAGTTGTGTCCAGACTATAAAATTGAAAAGGGACAGATGTATCGTCACTTCTTTGATTCTACAACTTACACCGAAGATACTGTACCATGGAAGCTTTGTGTGCCAAAACCACTTCGAAACAGGGTATTACGAGAAAATCATGATATTTCTACCGCAGGCCATCTTGGAATCAACAAAACTATAGCCCGCATTGCTAAATATTATTACTGGACTGGAATGTTCCGAGATATTGCGAAATATGTACGAAGTTGTGACATATGTCTACGTTACAAAGCCGAACAACAGAAAACTGCTGGTTTAATGCATGGATTCCCCGCTAATCGACCATGGGAAATTGTTAGCACAGACTTCATTGGACCTCTCCCTCGTACAACAAAAGGTCACACCGCAATACTAGCGTTCCAGGATAAATTCACAAAATGGGTAGAATTTATGCCTCTCCGACAAGCCACCACCGCCGGACTAATACGTGGTTTCAGAGAAAGAATAATCTCTCGTTTTGGTTATCCCGAAGTATTAATATCCGATAACGGCACTCAGTATACAAGTAAAAAATTCAAAACTCTGCTAAAAGAGTCAAAAATAAAACATCGATTTACACCGCCATATACACCGCAAGCTAATCCGACTGAAAGAGCACACCGTGTGATAAAGACAATGATTGCTCAATATGTGGACCAGGACCATCGGAAGAGGGACGAACACTTACCAGCATTAATGTTGGCTCTAAATACTAGCAAACATGAATCTACCGGCTATTCTCCACACTATTTAAATTTTGGCCGAGAAATTATATCACCAAATAGTTTATATGGAGAAATAGGGAAAAAAGTTCCGACCACAGAGATCACCGAAAAAGCGAGAAACCTACAGGAAATATATGAAATCGTCCGAATCAATCTGGATAAGGCATTTACTAACCAACGTCGCTACTATAATAACCGCCGACGCGATTGGTGTCCACAAGTAGGAGAACAAGTTCTACGAAAAGAACGAATACTGTCATCCACCGCTAAAAATTACACTTCAAAATTAGGGCCACGATATATTGGACCATATACTGTAGCTAAAATAATTTCTCCTGTCATCGTCAAACTCTCAACACCAGAAGGAAACACTGCCGGCGTAATTCACGTGAAAGATTTAAAAAGGTACTATGAACCAGAACACGGTAACACCCACAGCGTTTATTTAAACAGTACAGTCAAGCCGAAAGCCTTCAGTTGCATAGTAGACAGCATGGGGACACCACGGCAAAAGATTTCTGATCATCAAAATTCGAAATGAAGACGCCACGACGAGTAACTTTTGCACCCTCTACCGCACAGAAGGCAGACAAAAAAACACCATGGCGTGTAACAGTGACACCATCCAGCACGCCAGAAAACAAGAAATCATCTCGCAACACCAAACTAATTCCGCCTGCCACACAGGACTCGTGTAAACGACGACCAACGCAGCCCCTCAAACCCAGCAGTCTAGTGCTGCCGAAAAATCAGGTTGCAGATATTAAAAAAAAAATTGAACAAAATACACTGAAACAGATGGCGCAGCAAGGGAAATCAACACCCGCTCCACCCAAACAAACAAAACGAAATCCGCTGTCATCAAATACGATGACAAATTTATCGCCACCAACCGAAGACATCTTCGCGGGAATCGGAACATTATTGGCTCCATACGGCCGAGCGAAGTATTTCGTAATTCCGGGACCAAATGGACCATTTCGGGTCCATACACTCAAAGATGGAAGCCGAGTGATCCGCTGCAAGGAACAAAGGAAAGTATTGCCACCACTACCCAAGATGTTAAATAAAAAAAATAAAAAAAGGGTTTTGTGTGTATAATGTATATAAGTCAAGAAGACTGATTATTTTTAAATAAAACATTTCTTTTTTTTTCATTATTAAAAATGTGTTTTCCACTATAAATTATGTTTTCCCCGTCGTTGAACAAATTGACCCAGGCGTAACTCCAAAGCTGACCTGCAACGTTCAACTTTAAAAATCAACGATTACAAATTACTTACATGATATATATATTATTTTGTTTCTATTAGTGCCAATAAGTTTAGAAGAACATCTAAAGTCGAGTTGATTGATAAAGCATCAAAACACTTTCAAGAACAAGATGTATCCTTTCACAAATGCACCATTCGGGGGAGAACTAAACGTACAATATGTGAGCTACAGTAAAAGATTTATAAAAATTTTAAAACGAACAAGGATCCCCACATAAAGAATTAACGCTGCTGCAAGGAATTTCCATAAACTTGGAGATAAGTACTTTATGTTAAATAAAAGCAAGTTTTAAATAAAGACCTGGGCCTCCTTCTCAGGATCCACTTGTAAATTGCTACCAGAAATTATTGGAGAAAAGATGGAAGTGGATAGAATGCTGGTTCTACTGCTTACTGGAAGTGGTATTTAAAAGCTCTTCGCCGATCCGAACGTCACTAGAACCACGGGTTAGGAACAAAATAGGAACGCGAGTACAACACTATGTATTTTTAATAACTAGTAATTAATGATACAGATAAATGGCGTAGATTATGATGTCATTGATTCTACCATTGTGTTGAAGATAAATGCATGTTCATGCAAAACGTTGGTACGGAACTTACCTCAATTTCCAGTAGGCATAATATTTTTGAATTTATACTCTGCAGCATTTTCGAAGTTATGTTTTACTAAACTAATTTTACGTTTTCAGGAATAATGCCAATCACTACACAAAAACAACTTCACGACCGCAAACAATATCCTTTTCGAAAAGAATAAGGGCACAGGTTACGCTTTCTGGGCTCAGCAAGTCTTGTTCGGTACCCCGAAGGCAATATATTGTCTATAAATCCGCATGTTTCAAGAACAATTATTGGACAATATTTGGATCATTTCACAGACAGAGAACACCATATGTACATATTTTCCATGCTGCATGACGTGCAAAAACAGAGAGCCACTTTTTCCCAAGGATTTGGAACTAACCTATTATTGAAATGTTATGGGAAATATAGCATAGAATGATAGTTAATGATCATGCAGAAAGAGATATAGTAACCACGTATAACTTCTGAAGCAATAAGGACAAAAACAGAGGGCGGATTGGGGTGATATGAAAATTATAGCAACCTATTGGCGATTTTTGCTAGGATTTAAGGATATTATTAATGACACTCTAAGAAGTAGGAACAGTCTTGTGGATAACAAAATTTCTACTTTTAAACCCAATTTGGAACACCCTGATTGAACATGATTTTCAAGTTATTTCATTTACTTATCTTCCCGCGAACGGGAATCGAACCTACACTTGTTAGCATCGGTAAAAGATGAAGAGTAGAATAATTTTTAAGAACTTTTATTTATTTTATTTATTTTAATTAGATCGTAAGACTAATTTAAGTTTAACCTGGGGTTATATGATAACTCAGTATAGGTTTTCTGTTAGCATGTGCATTATATTCGCCATTTCGTTAATATTTACATATATACAGGGTGTTTAATACCTGGTACACCTAGCTCAAGGATTTGATAGCTGAGCTAGAGACAAGCAAAAAATGATAAAGTTAGGGTGGTTAGATGGCCGTTTCGTTGATGGGGTGGGGGGGGGTTAAGATTTTTAGTACTTCTTCTACTTTACACCCTGTAACTTTCTTGATACACAATGATAGCAAACTGTCTCAGTTTTCCAATGAATGCCCAATCAGCCTTCCTGTCCTCTTCCGTTGGAAGTTGCAGAGCGTGATATTAAAAAATTGGTAATAAATTCCTACCCAAGAATATTATCTTTAATTTGACTATACATGTTCATGTTACCTTTAATTTAACTATGCATGTGCATAGTGCAGGTATATGTATACCTACCTAAAAGCGACCGTTTTTGAAATATTCTCGTTTTATGATTCATAATTTCATTAATTTGCAAATTTTGCGTGTAATTGCATAGCAGTAGGTGCGATTATCATTGTCAACAGCAAAATTAAGGAAATTATTTTAATCATTGAAACGGGAATACCTCTAAAACGGTCGCATTTAGATAGGTATATGCTCATAGTCAAATTAAAGGTAACATTCCGGGGTTTCTAAATATTGTAAGAAAACTATATAGTTATTATGCACTTTAGCGGGAAAATTGTTGAAATTAGAAAAAAAAATAGGAGTTTTTTTTCGCAATTTTGGACTTTGACGTTCTGCAATCTCCAACGGAAGATGACAGGAAGGCTGATTGGGTATTCATTGGAAAGCCCATATGAGATGAATGCCACCTTAATAAGGAGTATACCAAGAAAGTTACAGGGTGTAAAGTGGAAGAAATATTAAGAATCTTAAACCCCTACCGCCGCCGTAACACCATATCTTACCCTCGCCCTTCACCTTATGATATTTTGATTGTCTCCAACTAACTCAGCTATCAATCCCATGAGCAAGGTGCACCACTTATGAAACACCCTGTATATATATTAGGGGGACCAGAAACTAATGTGCTGTCAGACAATCGAAAAATTTTCAAATATTAATAACCAACCTTATAGTCAACCATCCAAGAAGATTTGCCGCAGATTGGTAAAGTAAGCAGAGTAGGTGTTTGGGTCCCATATAATCTGCCCGAAAAAGACAAAACTAATCGATCCACCATATGCAACTTATTGCTTCAACGTCTCAATACTTACAGAAGCATTTTTTGATCGCTTCATCACTGGAGATGAAAAATCAGTCCTGTAAGATTATTCAAAGCGCAAGGGCAGGGGCTGTCTCCGAATGTATCGCCAAGAAGTATTGCTAAGCCGTCTTTACATTCCAAAAAGGCGCTTTTATGCATTATGTGTAGTATTCGCGGATTCGTTCATTTCGAAGTGCGGAACCCTGAGCAAACTGTGAATGCAGACCTCTACTGTGAACAATTGAATCGAGTAAATCAATTTGTAATTGAAAACTGTCCCGCGATTGTCAGCAGAAAGGGCGTTATTCTGCAACACGATAATGCAAACCGCAATGCACACGACGAACGCTGTAAAAAATAATGACTTGCGATGGGAGGGACTGTCTCACCCACCATATTCGACCGACCTTGCACCATCGGATTTCCATTTATTGCGATCTCAACAACACTTTCAATGTTAAAAAAAACTTTGAAAAGTTAGTTGGTTTACAAGATTGACTCTCCAGATATTTTGCTCAGAAACCAATTGATTTTTACCGATCCGTCATTGAAAATTGACCCACTAGATGGCAAATGGTTGTTGATCACAAGGATGATTACATCATTGATTGAAAATAAAAACTTGTTCAAATTAATTCGTTTTAATTAAATGTAAAAAAAAACGATATTACTTTCCGGTCTCCCGTATACTTGAAAAGCATTACGTACATAGTTGAACCATGCAAAAAACACAATTAATTGTGAAAATTTTGGCTAAAGTTAATGTCTAAAGTTCATGTTCATGTTTTTTTAAATATAACTGGATTAAAATTTAACTTTACACTTTCCAATGATTCCTAACTTCATCGTTCATTCTCCGAACTGAACTGAAATGTTTGGTAACTTCCTACAATACGATATGAGAATTTTTGGACATAACCCGATTACTAACTTCAACGGATTTCGTCGTTATGACGGAACTAGTTTTCTTACAAATGCTGCGATTAACGTCGTTGTAAACGTATTCATCGCAACATCTGAATTTTTTATAAGAAAACTACTTTTTCGCGTACAGTTTTAATAAACGCAACATAGCCAGAAATCTTGATATTGGTATTCACCACCCCACTACATGTTCCAGTGATCAATGGATCGAAAATCAATCAAGGCATATCAGGGCGTACAAAAACCTGACATGACCAGGTTATATGGCACCATTCCGGTAAATATAATTTTATTCCTTGCGCATTTGATAGCAAACTATATATAATGGTTAGAACTAAACATATCTTAAGTTAAGAGTTAGTTATACCCAGCATTCCCAAAATGCAAAACATTTAGTGGCCTTTGTATCTCTTAGATTTAAAGAGTATCTTCGGGTTCGCTCGGTTACGTCTAGTTGGAAAAATATTAGTAAGCGATTTTTGTACCCTAGATCATGAAATCATAATATATACAGGGTGGGCCAAAAGTCACCATGGGGTTTAAAAATTTAATAACTTTTTCGTTTATATATTTTTTTTATTTTATATTTTTTAGATTATATAAATAACATCTGGAGAATAAATAATGGAGAGATTCACAACTGAACAAAGAACCAGAATAACAGAATTTTATTACTTAAATCAGCGATCAATTATTTTAACGCAAAGAGCATATCGTCGCCATTTTAACGTCAGAATTTCGCCCTCTGAAGCCATGATTCGTTGCTTAGTTGATCGTCACCACCAACATGGCACCGTAAGTGATTTGCCTCGAACCGGTAGACCGCGCATAATTCACACTGCGGAAAATATTGAACGTGTAGAGCAAAGTGTTAACGAAACACCAGAAACATCTACCAGAAGGCGTTCTGCTCAGCTAGGGATGTCTCGTACGTCACTACGGCGCATTTTAAAAAAAGATTTACTGTTATTCCCATATAAGGTGCAATTAGTGCAAGAATTGAAACCCGCAGATCATCGGCAACGTCTAAATTTTGCAGTTAAATTTCAACAGTTGGCCAGAAATGAAATCAACTTTATTGAAAATCTGATTATGAGTGATGAAGCTCATTTCCATCTGAATGGCTTTGTTAATAAGCAGAACTGTAGGTTCTGGGGTTCTGAAAATCCAAGAGCCATTCATCAACGCCAATTGCACCCCATTAGGTGTACAGTATGGTGTGGCATTACATCTGAAAATATCATTGGGCCTTACTTCTTCGAAAATGAAGATGGAAGTGCTGTAACCGTAAATGGAGAGCGGTATCGGTTTATGACAGAAAATTTTTTACGTCCTGCTCTTGAAAACAGACCTGAGATGTGGTTTCAGCAGGATGGAGCCACTGCCCACACTGCCCGAGACACAATGGCACTTTTAAGGCAAATTTTTGGACAGCGAATAATTTCAAGAAATTCGGAAATTAATTGGCCAGCGCGTTCGCCAGATTTGTCAGCACCCGACTATTTTCTTTGGGGTTATTTGAAGGAGCGAGTATATGTGAACAAGCCCGAGACAATCCTTGAACTCAAGGCCAACATTGTTGCAGAAATTCGAGCGCTACAGCCACAAATGTTGAAAGATGTTATGGAAAATGCTCTAAAAAGAGCCCATCATTGCGAAGCTAATAACGGCGGTCATTTAAGTGACATTATTTTCCATGCTTAACTTAAAAAAATTTCCATTTTGTATATTTTATAATCTAAAAAAAAAAATAAAAAAAATATATAAACGAAAAAGTTATTAAATTTTTAAACCCCATGGTGACTTTTGGCCCGCCCTGTACTAAGTTTACCATTCCAGTTGGAACGTATAGAAATAATTAAAGTAGAGCTGAATGGATTAGACATCCACACATAACATTGAAAGTTATTTTGATTTTTGCATGTCTGTCTGTCCATTTGTCTATTCGTCTGTCTGTCCATCTAGCTCTTTGTCCATTCGCACGGTAACTTTTTTTCTTAAAAATACTAAATTTGAGTTCAAAAACTTTACAAATCGAGCAATTCCTTCATAGGGTTGCCATACGAAAATTTAATTTTTCTCTGTATATTTGGTACACAGTGTTTTAATAAATAGTATAAAATGCAAGCTAAAAAATGGACTAAATCGAGCAACCCCTTCTTAGTGTTGCCACACAAAACCTTGGCTTTTCACTAAATATATTTGGACACTGCCTGAGAACTCATCGACGTAGTTTTCATAAAAATAGTAAGTGGTATTCAAAAATGAACTAAATAGGGGAACTCTTTCTTGGTATTGCTGTACAGAACTTTGGGTTTTCACTTCATTTAACTTTTATTTTCATCTGGGTTGTACTATTATTGGTCTTAGGCCAATTGTAAATTTTCTCTTGTTTGTTCTCGAAATAAGTAAATTAAATAAGGGTAAAAAGTGTCTTTAAGTTGTCTTAAAGAATATCCATGTAGACTATTAAACAGATAAAGATCGGGTTAGTTAATAACGTGCAATAATTCATAACAAATGTTGCGGTATATCACCATTCACCTGAGTGGAAGTCGAACTTTGGTAGTGCCAGCTGAGTTGCGGGATGTTAACCTTTATTTCGATTATGACGTAAATGTCCATAATAATATTTGGGGTACAGTAATATAATAGATGAGCTTCTCCCTTCACCTTACCTACCCCTTCGAGTGTGAGCGATACGTTGTTTTTCGTTGACTATGGAATTAATCAGTTTCCGATCTGTGTCATTTTTATTGCATTTTAAGGAACTGCTACCTGGAAAATAAAAATCAAGCAGTGTGCTTACAACCCCCCCCCCCACCATATGTGTAAACTGTAGACGTTAAACAGTTCTTAACTCATAATCTATTCAGGTCATACCGAAATTAAACGATATTTTTTTTTAATGACGTGCTAAGGGAACAAATTATCGTTGAGAATAGGTTTGAAAATAGGTTTAAGAATAGGTTTAGAGTTAATAACTCTTAAAGGGCTTCAGATAGCACATTGTGTGTAATAGGTCATATTAATGAGGAGAATCTAGAGTTTACAGTTTTTGTAAAAAAAAATTATGTTAATTACCGTTTTGCAAAAATAATAGAGGTTAATTAAAAAATGAATTAAGATAATCCGAAATTTTTAGTTTAGACAACCACAAGTCATGATCGGAGAGGGATGTGGGGCTGGTTGAGCAGTCGTATAAAAGGTCTTGAAGTTCTGCATACAATGAGCTCTTAACTTTGACCTTATACCCTGCAGTTTTAAGGTACAGAGTGTTTTCTGAAAAATTAGCTTTTTTTCTAATCGGGTGTGCAAACAAAGATCTGTGCAAAACAAGGAAAGGCAGCGCCACGTGAATCCTAGTCAAAAGTCATACACGAAAACTATAAAATAATTAGTAATGCTAAACCAATGTACTCAACTCCTGACGAATCTTTGGGCATTTAGGCTTTGCCAAAACTATGACCACAGACAAAAAATACCCAGGTATCGACGGTAGTACTGAGAAAGTGATGTATGAGAAGAGCTCATAGCCAACCTTAATAGCTCGCTGATTTCGGCTAAATATATAATGGGTACGAAACAAAATTTTTTTGTAAAAATTTCTTCAATATAGGAAAGATTTAATTTCTTTCTTAGAACTTAAATCGACCAAATTTCTTCAGAATTCGTGTGCATTACTGGTGGCTGCAGACGGTCCATACAATTTCTGTCTGCTGTCTAGCGGGATTGTTTGGTTGTGAAAGATGGGGGTTTTACACATTGGGCTATCCCTCAAGAGTACTGCATATGTATCTTTTCACCTCTTCCCTAAAAAATCGGTTTGCATACTGCATCAAGAATACTCTTGTGGGATGGCCCATTAAGGTATTCGAAAAATCAGTTATATGAAACAAGTCTACAATTTCGTTGGTCGGGTCGATATATCACCCTACAGTTTTGCATATATTTCGCATTCCAAACGAGATAGCTATTTACAAGTCTTTGCAAGCAACGCTTTACTAACTGAAAATCCTTCCACACACGTTTCACAATTAATCTGTGTTTCTTAAGCGGGCAGCAAATTTACTTTCAGAAACCAATCATTAATTAAAAAAGTAAACGATCACATTGAAAAGTATTTTATTGAGACTACTAACTGCGCACAACAGCACTTCCACCTAGTAACAGTAACTAATACCCGTCGTTTGACAATAATTGAATTTACCTGCTCAAGGGAAATTTATGAGTAGAATCAAACAGATAAGATCATGCACTGTAATTAAGCTCGGCATAGCAATTTCCTGAAGAGCCATAAGCTTAATTTTCCATTATTCCTGGATCACCTTGTAGATAAATACATTTCCATACATTTGCCGTGACTCTCAACGTATCTTAATCCCAGTTCGGATATATTTCCTTTTGTAGCCATAATTAAGTAAATTTATGATGGGTAGGTAATAAATAAGCCTGTGCAATAATTATTGCAGATATTCAGGTCGGATATTGACTATTCTATAACTCATCAGCAGATCTCTATCGGAAATAAACATTGTAAATCCATGTTTAATGCCAATAACGAGGCTGGAACATGCGGGCAATTTAACCTTCCTCGATGTGGATAATCTCAACTCTATGGTGTATACGGAAACCCAGAAATAGAATTAGATTATTTTGTGTATCCCTGTAAAATTCATGGCTTTACATACTTACAGGGCTTAAGAAAATTTCAAATCCAACGAATAACAACGTATATATTGTGTAATATTATAGCATAGAAGCACACTTCTGTGGTTGGATTGAATATTATCTAATGTCGGGTGGGTTGGGGAGGAGCAGAATAACAGGGTTGGAAATTTCGAAGCCACCAGAGTGTCTTTGCAAAGTGTTCCTTCAGCTGATCTATGTATGTATGAAAAATTGTAAATTCTCCTAACTTTCTTTAACCCACCCAAGAAAGAGGCTTCCACAAATCTATCATAACAACTTGTCGAACCGAAATTTTTTGGACTGAGTGGGAGGGTGTCTTAAGAACAACCAAAAGTATCAATTTCGATTCATCTTGAACGTACGTATCAATGTGAAAAACGGCACGAATTTAGCATTTAAATAATTCTTGGCTTCCAGTGATTTTTTACCGATGAACTCCACCAAAATTCTGAAGGGGTTCTCATTGACATAATGTTGGTGCTTGCATTTTTTTGCTTTGCTGATAGAATAACGGGCAGATAGCTATAGGCAGGAATAAGGGAATTATGGGGAGTAAAACACAAAAATAGAAAATCGTAAAAACAACAGCAAAATGGTATAAAAGCAACTTTTGGACTTACCACCACCACACGTAACCACATAGAGTGACATGGGCGCCATCTCTTAATGATAGAGGGGCTGTGAGCATGAACTGCCCCTCTCTGAAAAAAGAAAAATGAAAAATTATGTTCAGATACGTCATAAATTTGTGAATAACAGATTCTTTTCAGGTCGACATGGTATACTTCAGCATACCTATGTAATGTACATACATACATGTCTACGGAGTGGATACATAGCCTAATTCTGCTCAGGATTCTGTTGATTAATTTTGACTATACGTTGAGCATAATTTTTTATAAAATTTACAAGGCATTTCTCCGAATTTTATTGTTCACACATAAATTTGGGTCAATTTAATTTTGTAACCTGTTTTAAATTATTACTGCGATGGGATTTAAGCGTTTGAATTTTCTTCAAACGATACAGGTGGACTCGAGGGACAGATTTAGATTTTGGATGAGATTCTATCAAATTTTTAAATAAATCAGGGACCGAAAATAATCATCATTTCCGATTATTCAAATAAAACGTCATATGGAAATAATAATCGGATCTTTAAACGAATTGGACCAAACTTATCCTTATAAAGTCAACTTACAATTTCTGGCGTAATTAAAAAAATTATAACCAATAAAATAAAATTTGCATCTTAACGGTCAATTTTTGATTGATTTTTTTGGTTACCCGATAACCATTATATTACAATGCCTTCTTTTTGGTTATGAAATAAAAGTAATCGATAACTTTTTTAGTCTTATTAATAAATACGAATTATTTTTGACTTTTTTTTATTGGTTATAAGATAACCATTATATCAAAATTTATTTATATTTGTTGTGCAATAAGAGTTATCAATCACTTTTATATTCCTTCTCAATAATTAGAGTTATTTTCCGATTTTCATTTTATTGATTATCCATTCCCTTAATTCAAATATATTTTTTCGGTTCATCCACAACAATTACATTGGTCGACATTTTTTCTGTCCTGTATCTTTTAGGCGATTTTTAAAAAATTTTGCATAATAAAAACGAGTCCGGTATTTAAATTTTCCTAACTCTTAGCAGAGAGAGAGGAATTAAAATGGTTATATATAACTCTTATTTTATAATCACAATAAAGATGTTAAGAGATAATGGTTTTCCGATAACCAATAAAAATAAATCGAAGAATAACTGTTATTTATTGAGGAGAAACTCTTATTTTATTACCAAAAAGGGATATATTGCCAAATAAGGTTAAGGCTTAACAAACAAAAAAAAAACAGTTAATCCAAAGATAACTATTAAAGTACAATTTTTATTATAGATCTTATAAAATTACGGTCCCTGATATAAACATATGGGAAAATTTGACCAGGATAATTCTGTCGCTGAAAGGCTTTTGAAAATGTTACCTCTATGAAATGAACATTCGGTTTTAGAAATTTCAGGTAAGCATCAATGCATAAATCTTCTGTAGACGGTGAAACGATTTTTAATTTACTTGCTTTTACGAAACGCAATTCCTTTATATGAGCTCTTCTATAATTGTAACCTCGGATGAAGTAGAAGATTGACTTAGTTACATGCTTAGAGCAAAGCAGGGGGGGATACTGATAAAATGACAAATGACAATGACAAACTGACTTCGAAGGAAGGACAATGTCGCTATACCATAATTTGACATGATATGTATCTTAAATTATCGTAGTGACAATTTGACAATTACGGAGTAATTGAATATATTCCTGAAAATACAGTAAAGGCACTTTCACAGCAAAACCGAAAAATATAAACCGAAAACTCAATTTATTCCACTCACGTTCGCGAGATCGTGTACCATCGGTGGTACATTGAGAGTTCGGCTTTCAGACACAAGGCAGCGTTAAGTGCTTTTCTTCCTGGACGTTAATTGTTTTCGTGATTGTTTGTGAATTATTTATTATTGTAAGTAACACAGAAATGTTTTTTTTTTTAAATTAGTATGAATATTTTACATACTTTTAATAACATTTAAAGAGTGTACCACGGGTGGCGCACGACGTCGTATAGAAAACGATCTGCATAATGGTCGTCGTGTACTACAAGTAGTACATGGATTTCAAATACATAATTTAATTACATTTTTTACAATTCTTTAGTTCTAATTGTGTTTGGTAACCAAAAGCAAAAGTCGAACTCAGCATGCTATGCTTACAATCTTGTTACCTATAAATCACCAACAGTCAAGACTTTTTCAATCTTTTTATTTTTTCTGTTGGAAATTGTGTGTAAATACACCACAATTAATTAGTTTTGCTATAACCAAATTGAAATGGAAAATGAAGAAATTGAAGACGCTTTATTACAAGAGGAATCAATTTCGGACTTTTCTGGCTCGGAATCTTCTTACATACACTCACAATGTGATGATACAGACAGTAATAGTGATATCGCAACTGACCTTGGGAGCAGTGAAGCTGAGGAATTGGACGATATTTGTCAGGAGCATGCAGCTATTACTGTTCCTATCAGATGAATGGGAAGAAGCTAGAAGTCTAGTGCGAGAATTCAACTTTGCCGAAGAAAACGCTGGCTTGCGATGTAACTTAGGTTCTACTGATCCTTTCAGTATTTATAAATTATTTTTAAGTGGTGCAGTGCTGAAACTTATTGTGACAGAAACAAACAGATATCCGGCGCAATTCATTCAATCGCACTCCCGGGGAAGCAGTCATCATAGATGAGTCGACGATCCCGTGGAGAGGCAGACTTTTTTCAAGCAATATATTCCAGGTAAGTCCCATAAATACGGAGTGAAATTGTATAAGCTATGCAACACCGACGGCTACACGTACCACGTGAAAATTTATGCTGGAACAATGGAACAATGGAATTGCTTCAAGGCCTTTTGGACCAAGGCAGAACATTATACGCCGACAGCTTTTACACTAGTGTACAACTGAGCGAAGAATTATTGAAAAGGAAGACATGTATTTGCGGTACTCTCCGGATAAATCGACCTGGAATCCCAAAGAAATCTGCATGAAAAAAGTTAAAAAAGGAGAAGTATTTGGTAAAGAAAATAGAAACGGAATACGTGTTTTAAAATGGACTGACAAAAGGTCAGTACTTATGATTTCTAGCAACCCAGATTACACTATTATCTTAGTTCCAACCGGAAAAAAGAGTAGATTCGGAGAAGATATAATGAAGCCTCCAGCAATTATAGCTTATAATAAAGAAAAGAAAGGTGTAGACTATTCGGACCAAATGACAAATTATTATTCGTTGGATTTGAGCTTCTCCTTGGTGTTAGTATCGTCAATTCGTGGGTTATCTTTAACAATCAACAAACAAAGTATCAATGATAAATTTTCGAGAAAAAATTATCGAAGGCCTCTTGAAGAATGTCGAGGAAACGACAGTCTCAAATAGCACTGCTCCCCTAAACCAAAGGAAGCCTTCTGTACACCAGCTTTTCAAACGAAAAGGCAGCGCAAGAACAGCAAGGAAAAGATGCTTATTGTGCTACGAGCAAATCTCTCAAGAACATCGAGCAAAAGAAGCACGCTGTAAAACGAAAAGAGTACAGACTTTCTGCAACAATTGTGATGATCAACCAACAATGTGTCTGGAGTGTTTTAATGAAAAGCACAAGTAATTTTATATCACACTAGTATTATTTTTTCGTCACATAATATAATACATCTGAATAGCCTTTTTGTTTTTTTGTTTTTACGTTTTTTTTTTTTGTTAAATAAATTGAGTTATTTTTTAATTTTGTCATAAAATGAGAACGCTATAAAATTAATTCATTTAAACCGAATAAAACATGCCTTTTTCTAAACATGAGTGCGCCATCGGTGGTACACGGATAGTATAGTATCTTCGTGTATATCTCCAACAGTCGCAAGCTTATAACTCTGAATTACATTAAAGTTGTGAAAGTTTTTATGCAGTTTGCATTATAGGCGCCCATGTACCACCTGTGGCGCACTACGGCTAATGGTCTAAGTGACAAATGTACCACCAGTGGTACACGACGTCAAAATATGAATTAAGTTTATAAAGCCCATGTCGCGAACGTGTTAAAGCAAGATTTTTGCTCCAATGATTAATAAAATCATGGGAAATAGGATAAACTAATAATTTTACTAATAAAATAGAATATTTATCTGAGATTTTGAAGAAAAACACAACTTTTATCATTTCTCGGACGAAAAACGAGATTCCGGTTGCATCTGTCAATTTCTTTTCGGTTTCCACATGTGGAATGTTTCGGGACGAAAAATTTTTTCGGTCGTACTAAACCTCACTTTTGTGTTTACATTGAAAATTATATTATTTTATTTTATTATTTATTATATTATTATAATATGGATAGGGATTTCGAAATAAAATTAAAATACGTTTTTTGTATGAGCTCTCATCATACAACTTTTGTGATAATTAAATGTTACTTCTATTTAATCGAAAAAAGTTTTCGGTTTTTGATGTGAAAGCAAAGGCGAATTTCCGGTGTAGAACTTATCGGTTATCGGTTTTCGGTTTCGATGTAAAAGTGCCTTAAGCCCCTGAAATACGATGATACGCACTAGAGACCAGACACGACGTAAAAACCAGTTTTTGCATCCAGTATGACTCAACCCATGATACACGTTGTTGATACATGGTTGATACATTCTTGAGACAGCAAAGAAAATTCATCATTTCTATATGATATATATACACACAAACTGAGTACACACATATAATGTACGTAATAAAACATTCGTGTATCATCTGAGTCTAACCCGCTGCTCTAAATTGGGCTATACACGAAAAAGTTCTAATATAGTGCTAAAAAGATTGTTTTTAGTAGGGTATATTCTATATTATATACGAGAATCTCATCAATGGCCAGTTGGAATATATTTTCTGTTAGCCATGTCACAGAAACTTTTGTTTGTAACATTTCTATTGGAATATGACAAAGGTAACAACGGCAAGAGCTAAGTGAGTTCGGCTGCAATAATTGTCATACAAAAAAGTCATTTGTAATACTACCCAGAATTTTAGGAATCGGCCTTTCAAAAATAAGTCACATATTAACGCTAGATGTGACTTTTTATGGCTGAAATTATGCCGTGCGTTCAAGTGTACACACCGATGTGCTTCTTAGCATGATTAAAAAAGTATGGATAGCAACTAAACGGTTGGTGTTCAGCACGGTTCGAAATGTTATTTTTGAAAATTCTTTATGAATAAAGGACCGTTTACAATAGCAGAGTAGAGTGGAGTCACCAAATTGCATTTTCTCTCCTTTTCTCAAGCTTGCACTCTAATATAAGTTCTTCGCGCTACCCACCAGAGCGGGATTTCACAGAGTAGCGTCAGATTGGAACAAAATCTAATCTCACGTTGATAGTTCCGAAAGCTTTTAACATTTGTTTCGAAATACTAGTTTGTTACGTATTTATGTTTACATTGCTAAATCATGAACAACTGATTTGCCGAGATCTTTTTTTTTTGTTTCAGAGAGGTGTACCTTCGTACATGCAAAAGTTGGAGTCTGCACATAAAGTATGTTAAGTAGCCACACATCGGAGGAACCAAGGACAAATACACTCACAGTACACACATAAGGATACACTCCGAAAGTAGCTCGAGCACCCGTACCTAGGAGAACCTAAAGGAACACTACACGCATTCACATGAAGATAAAAATACACTAGTTAAATAATGAAGAAATTTAAAACTTATCAGGAGATATATAGTATAAGGCAAATTGTTCTCATTTTGACTCTATATAAGTAGTATAATGAAGTACTGGAGTAGTTAATGTTATCAAGTAGATGCTTTGGCAGCATGGAGGTTGCTATCGTATTAAGTTTAAACTATTTCAAAACTTTACAGGTTGGTCCAAGATTCCAGACGCATAAAATAAATATAAAAGAAGAAAGAGGGGAAAAGAAAGAAATGAAGCTACATGAAGAGATTAACGCACCAAAATACCAAACTATATGGATTGCGTTCCCGCAAAGGTTCACGAACTAATGTGAACCGACAGAAAGATTAGTTGGGAAACGGCACTAATATTCGTCCACTGGTGGAAATCAGAAGAAGTTTTGGCCTGTTGTTCTCTCGTGTGTGCCAGCTCGTCCACTTCAGTACAGCATTTCGACAAGTGACAAGCAAAAGAACTTGAGTTTAGTTTTGTTGGAGATTAAAAAGTAAAGAAGATTGAATTGAATTTAAGAGAAAAGAAAAACGGAAAAACGGAGAAAGGAGAAGAGGAAAAGTTGCGTAGGAATCCTGGACCAGCGGCAAGTGCGACGAAAAATCAGCACATAAGAACGGAATAACATCTTCAGACACTCCACGCTGCCACCAGTTAAGTAGTTCAAAGAGTATTAATTTTTATATTTTCTTATACGCACGAAATACAAAGTTAAATATTATATTATCCTGTGTACTGCTCTCAAATTGTGTGTGTGAAGTATAAGTGTTTCGAGAAGTCGCTGAAGGAAAAAAATGTGAGTTTCGTCATATCTCATATAGCAAAACAAAAATTACGTGGCGCCCAATAATTCCCCTAATAATTATCTCGTCTCACCCTACGACCCTCTCCGCTGCAGCTACTTTTCTTACGCGTTAAGGGCCGCGTAACAAGTTTCTAACAGATGTCGCACTGATAATTACAAACTTCAACTAACGAAAATTATAAATTTTAACAGAAAAACAAAAAATACATATTTTTACAAAGAAAGTAAAAATATATTTTTTATTTCTATGATTCGATTTTAACAAATTAAAGTCAATTTAGAATTAAAATATTCTTATGTTCGAATTGGCTAATCAATGAAATATAGATGGCAGTAGTTCATTTCGAAAGTGTCCGTAATAAATTTTAATTTGTATTTTGTGATAATTCAAATTGATCATAGCTCATTTTGGTGTAACTATAGATATACTCTCTATAATTTAACACCATTTAGTTGACTAAATAATAGAAATCGACAAATTATGTTCTGTTTTGAAATATA
>CAWUPM010000789.1:162135-314438 GCA_963924295.1 Dioctria rufipes
GTTCTCTATTATTCCGTCTACTAGCATTTTGTCTACCTGCCTATTAATCTCGGTTTTGTGTGCTTCTGGTATTCGGTAGTTTTTTGTGTATACTGCTCTATTATCAGTTAGTTCTATATTTTGTTTGTAGAAGTTATTGGTTGTTAGAGGTTCACTTTCTAACGCAAATATGTCTTCATATTCTCGGCATAATTCTTCGAATTGAAGTTTGGCGTAGTTTGGAATGCTGTTTAAGTTTAATTTGGAGATAACTTGTTCTGTTCTTTTTGATTTTATTGTGTCTGTATTAATGACGTTAAAGTCTGAGAGTGGTTGTGTTATTATGTCGGAATGTTGTAGTGTGGTGGTTTTGTTTGTAGTGTTTAGTATCCTGACTAGTGGGTAATTTTGTGAAGTTACTGATCCTGCAATGAATATGCCTGGGTGGATTTCTTGTCCAATGATTACCATATCATTGGCACCTTCTTGTTTTTTAACCTTGAACTTTCTTATTATTTCACATCGGGGTGGTATGATAATAGAATTTTCGGATGGACCATTCAGTATTGGGATCTCTGCCGAACTTTCAGGTGTGTTTAATGTAAGGGTCCACGTATCATAATCGATAGTGGTCTTGAATTTTGTTAGGAAATCTAGTCCTAAAATTGCATCAGCCCCGAGGGAGAAATCATCTTCTACTATCTGGAATAAATGTTCGACCGCAAACTGGTCGTTAAAATGTAATCTTGTGTATGTTGCCCCAATCGACTGCCTCTTAGTATCCGTAACCCCTTGGATAATACAAGTGTTTTTAGGATAGTAAAGTTGGTCTTTATTAATTTTTCCCCTCTTGAATATGGATATTTCTGCCCCTGTGTCTACAATCAGAGTACATACTGACCCGCACATGTCGACATACGCTTTAATAAAGTTTGTTAAGGATAGGTTTAGGCAATGTATTCTTGGCTTGAATTCGTCGCAGCCCCCAACCATGTTGTTTCTTCCTCTGGTTGGGGGGCTTGATATTCCCCCGATTCGAAGTAGTTTACATTTCTTCTTTTATTATAGGTATTATTATTATTTGCTCGCAGATTATTCTGGTAGCGACTACTGTTATTTGGTGCAGCATTACCGAAATATCTTTTATCGCGGTGGTTATATTGATTTCGTGGGTGGTTTTGTCTATTATTGGCTGCCATATTTCTATTGTACTGTTGTTTGGGCCAGCGCTCCCTGTTCCTGTTAAAATTATTTTGATTGTTGAACCCTTGCGTATTATTATAATGAAACTTTCTTGATGGGTTGGTATTATAATGCAGGACACTGCTTGGCTGCGGCTTATCTACTGCTATTGCCTTCGCTGCTAATTCTGAAAGTGTTCCTAGGCTACTAGCTTTTAGTATAATCGCTGTTTCTGTATTGGCAACATTGTTCATAAATGACTGTATTGAAAATTTTTCGGCCAATTTTTCAGCTGCTTCTCCAGCTGCTACTTTCTCTGTTATAAAGGCTCTAGTCAGCTGGCCTGATAGATTTTCTATCTGATTGGAAAAGTCTGCAAGTTTTCTGTTACCTTGCTGGCATGATCGCAGTTGTGCCAGAATAGCATCTGACGATAATTTTGCCGAAAATTTTTCTTTTAATTTGGCTTTGATCGTTGATACTGTATTTGTGCCCTCCGATATTACGTACTTGGCTTTTCCAGTTATACGTGTCTTGATGAATTTGATCATGATGGTTTTATGTTCGTTTGCTGTTAACTCGTCTAGTAGTTCCATAGACTCGATAAAAGAATCAGTTTCATCCAGCTTTCCATCGTAGGGTTGTATGAGCGATGTAGCTGTTTTTATGTCAAAACCCATCTTTGTTTGTTTTTGTGTATTTATGTTTTCTAAGATTTTGTTTGCTATACTTTCAATTTCTTCGTAGATAACTTTTATCTTCAATATTGTTTCGACGTCCGCTTGTTTAAGTGCGTTTTCTTTTGCCTTGGCACAGAGTTGATTTGTTAACTTTTCTTTCTCTTGCAGAGTTTTCTCAGAATATGGACGGTTTTTACTTTTCTTAAAATTGTCCAGAATATTTTCTAGTTCGTCCTTAATCTTTATAAGTGCTTCCATTTATCAGACGGTTGATATGTTTAATTTTGCTGGGGTACTGAGGTATCTTTTTCTTAAACCCCTCCTATGATCTTTGTACAGTATGTATACAAATTCAACGATTTTAATTGCAACCAATATGCATAAAATTATTATTATCTGATTATTCTCGACCGAAACTGTATCCTCTATAATTAGATTATTAACAATTTCCCCGTTGTTATCTGAAGTTTTGGATTGCGTTTTACCCATTACTGAAAATGTTTCGCTTATTTCCAACAACGTCAAGCAAACAGCAAAAGAGAAAAATTTTTTTTTTTTTTTTTTTTTTTTTTTTTTTTTTTTTTTTTTTACATATTAATTATTTAATTATTATTATACCTTTATACTACGCTACTTCTACTTTATATTTTAAAAAAAATAAATTTTAAATTAGATCATTAAACCCTTATCTCTTCCTTTTGATGACGTTCAGTTGTTTTTTTGTCAATATTATTAGTTTGTTGTATTTTTCCCGTTCCTCCTCAGTTGCTGCTAACTCGACAAGTACCTTGTAATTTTGAAGTTCCTGTGCAATTTTTTGTCTCTTGCCTCCTCTTTTTCGTGGTTTTGTCTCCTGAGTTTTTACACTGCTTGTGTTTCTGCTTCTATACTCCTCGATGGTGATTCTTTTTGGACCCGCTTCGTATGGTGGAGGATTTTCGTTGTCCAGCCTTGATTTGGGGATGTACGGCGTCGGCTTCTTATTTACTGGATACAGTGTTATGCCTTCTATATTCCTCTCTGGTATCTTCTTAGTTTCTTCAATAGTCTTGAAAATGTGATTGAAGATGGCATCTATCTCGTTCATACTAAAATTTCTTCTGATTGGTACTGGTAGTGGATGTAGTCGTCTTCGCAGTTTTTTGGTGGTTGTTACTATGTCACCGTATAAGTTTCTATTATTTATGAAAATTCCCAGCTGCACTTTTGATGATGATATTATGGTCTGCAGATTCGCAAAGTTACAAATTTCGCAGTTTCTACGATGTCACGGTCGCCATGTAGTAGGGCAATATATTATGTATTAACCTTATGGTTGTGATTGAAAATTGGATTGTGAATAGGACAATATATTATGTATTAACCTTATGGTTGTGATTGAAAATTGGATTGTGAATTTAATTACACGGTAGTGAAATTAGTAGTCTATCTGGTGGTTATGTAGTATCACCAACGATATATTACTAGCTGCCCGGCAGACTTTTCTCTGCTTTTTATGGTAGGTGGCGCAATGAGTTAGATGTGATTAAAGTCTGGACAGAAGAGATCCTTGCCGCTATAGAGGTAAGTAAATTTCTTTTCGGATGAGAAAATAATTAAAACGACCAAAACTTTTGCTGACGACCTCTCACTTTATTTTTCTACTAGTTTTATTAGATTGGAGGATGAAAAGGGGACCGACAAATGGTCGCGCAAATGTTCAGCCGCAGAAGTACGGTAATATGCAGTATATTGAATGAACAAAAAATAACTGCATGATGTTTAAAATTGAACATTGGTAATGATAATTCAAACTTAAAGTTCATACATTGAATTTTGAAAATTAAATCCTAGATTTAAATATATGCCATCAAAATTGACATTTTTAAAAATAATTTCCAAAATGTAAATTGAAAACAGAGAATAATTATAAATAATAATCTCAAATTAATATTTTGATAATTAAGTATTGGAAATGAAAGTTCAAAATGATTTCCCTCTCACTATAATGATTTGTACAAAATATTTTAAGAATAATATAGGGTCCGCCATCTAACGTTTTTTTTTTTTCAACTAGTGCTTATTTCGTGAATGGTAACACTTAGCTCATGTCTGATTTGACAGATAATTAGTTTTATTCTTCCGCTGAACGAATATGGTTGTGTATACCCTTGAACAACGCTGGGAAATATTGCGACATTACTTTGAAAATTTTGCCAAAAAAATCATCTTTTCGGATGAAGCTCATTTTGATCTTGGCGGGTATGTAAACAAGCAAAATTGTCGCATTTGGGGCACAGAAAACCCGCACGCATACATTGAAAAGCCGATACACCCAAAACGAGTCACTGTTTGGTGCGGATTTTGGTCCAGAGGCATAATTGGGCCATTTTTCTTCGAAAATGAGCAAGGAGTGGCCGTTACAGTCAATGGCAATCGTTATCGGGCCATGTTGAACGAATTTTTGTTCAGGAAAATTGAAGAGGAGGATATTGGCAACATTTGGTTTCAACAGGACGGCGCTACGTGCCACACAGCCGAAGTTAGACTCGATGTTTTGCGCCCTGTTTAAAAAAAAAAAAGTTACCTATATACCCTATATAAACATTTTTATTTAAAGTACGAAACTTTAAGTACATTATAATGTAATAAATGTTGATTAATGATATAATATTTATTTTGTGTTTACCCTCACGCTAAACTATAGGCATGTTTCGTTCGTCCATCAGGTGCATAAATAAAAATATTTGATGGTCTTCCACGTGAAAAACACATTTTTATGGTTATTGCACTTATTTATGGTTATCGCAAATTTCAAACGTATGGGAAATTGTAAACGCTTAAACTGAATTGATGCACCGGTGGGTATCATTAAAATGCGTGGCAGTAAAACATTATCTTCTCTGGACTTTACGTTTAATATGGTCGCTTCAATGACCTTTCTCATAATTTTTGTAATAGCTAATCTCGTTCCATTTCAAAGTCTAGGTGCATTTAAGTTTTCAAGCAAAAGTATGGGTCAACCAATTTTCAAACGTACGTTACCTGGAATGGAAGCCCCGGTGAATCGAGTGAATTCAAAGATTCTAGGATAATTTACGCTTTCATTTTCCACTGAGTCAGTTGATTTAAGCGAAATTATTTAGCGAGTAAAGTTTATGGAAAGTTACAAAAGGGATGGTTAACATGCGTTGATTTCATCCGCATATATTGAACGTGGAATAACCGCTAATGTTTTGTCTGAAATCACCTGACAATAAAATTAGAGCGTCACCAAATCTCTTTCGTTGGCATTTACATCTTTTTGGTTGGATTTAATGAGTCCAGTCTTTCATTGTATATTAATTCAAGATAGCAATACAGTACTTTAGCGATACCTGAGCGTTTTTTGATATTACATACTGCATTTTTATTGTTCTGTAGGTAGCTTTAGAGCTGAGTGGCTCTTTCACCATTCAATAAAGTTGCAGCGATGCCAGATGAATCAATTACTAATGCGATGTTACCTTCAGATCTGACTTTAGTATGGATAAGCGAAATTGAAAACGTGTTAAAACTTCCACCTGGCGCGTCGAAGAAGAAAAAAACTTCCTTCTATTGCTGCAACCACAAACATAACTTCACCATAAATGTTATTTGTCCGTTTGACAACAATTGTACATTTATCGTAGCAAAATGTTAGAATTAAATTATTGTTCGCCTTGCATGTCATTATTATCTAAGTCAGTTGCTGGTCGATTAGGTGAAGATATCCACAGATTTATGACTAGTTCATTCAAGATGAGTATGCACATGTCTTCAATCATAACAAATGCTTCGTTATTCATTTCGAGTGTGAATTGAAGATTTATGTTTGGATTTGTTGTTCGAATTCTGTTCAATATATCTTCACTTTATTCATTGGATCCTCATGCAATGGTGGAAAAATTTATATAGTTTAAGGTACTGTGGTCTGTGCTGCCATGTAATACGATTTTTTGGATAGGATATAATACTGCATCATCATTTAAACATAAAACTGGCTTATCTTTTACAAGTATGCTTCTGTTTTAGGGTGTGACAAGCAGTGATTTTGTTAGCATACTAATATCACGAATGATTTTTTTTTTATTACATCTACGTTTACTTAAATATTTAAAATTAAAATTAACAAAACTACAAAACATAGAACCGGAGAAAAAACCAATGAGTTAAAGCCGCACAGGTATTCATGTCCCTGGATATATGTCATTCATGGATTGGATTGAATCTACAGAGATCTAAGTTTGATAACCCCTTTAATTTACAAACCATTATGTCTATTGAATGTAATACTCCAACAACTAAGCTGGTCTCAAGAATTTACTACCCGAAAATTGTTCCCTGTGCTCCTATGAAATAAGCTATTGTAACAGGTAGCTATGGGGAAAACTGGAATATGAAAATGATAGAATGCAGCCCTTCTATTACGTGCAACGAAACTATCGGACCTTTTTTGAATTAATACTCTTTACAGTGATTTTAATATTGCTACTTATATCACGGTCGCATTAAGCAAGAGTTTCTATCACAATTAGGTAAAATTGGGTTATGTGTCATTTACTCAAAGCCGACTAGGGGTCAAGTTTGCTCGATTTAATTATCACAAATCGGGTAGATTTAATTAGTGTAATTAAACTGAAATCGCCCTACCCCGTATTGGACGTCATGACACACTGGTGACTCTTTTGTACTTTCAGGTCACTAGATCCATTATGCGACAGTTCAAATTTAAAAATCTAAATATAGTCAACATGGACAATTTGAATGAAGTTATAGTAGCCATAGATTGGACGTTGTTTTATTCCAGATCCGATGGAAATGACCACGTAGAATACTAAAACAATATAATTCTAATTTTTTTTAAGAATACGCTCAAGTTCGATCTTGTGCAAATCGTTTTTATTCACCTTGGATATAATTAGAGAATTGCTTATGGAGGACGACTTCATCTATACTTGAAAATGATACAGTAGATTGTAAGTAAGGAACCACACATTGTAACTTAACTACTTCTCGTTAAAATTTGAATAATCTTTCGATAGTTAATCTTAGTCACGGTGACCAATCTCATTTACAAATGTTTCTATTGATGAAGTTATTTTTGGTATTAAATCTCTTAAATCAAATGCCGGTGGAATTGACAATAAAGATTTACGTTTTTTAAAGCAAATTCTTCCATTCATAATAACACCGATATTGCATATCATTAAAACCGTTATTACTACTTCTTGTTTCCCCTTACAATGGAAAAGTTTAAAAAAACTTCTAATTAAAAACAAAGGCAAAAACCCTCCAGTCCGCAAGATTACAGGCCTATTGGCGTTGTTCCTGTGTTATATAAAATATTGGCAAATCTTCTTTATGCATAATCAAATTAAAATATATATTGCAAAGGATTTTTAAAAGACGAGCACCGAGGTACTGTGACAGTTATTGGCTTTTAACCCAAAAGTCAGAATTTCATAAAGAAATTTTGAGAGCATACTATTTGTTTGCAGCTGTGCAGGGCGAACTCATAAGGACAGTAACGAAACTTTGTCTGCTGTATACACTACAGTGAACTCAGATGTCTAATGGTTGGTGGTGTAAATAAAAATATTTATTTAAAAATCGGAAGATGACTTATTTAAAGCACAAGGGATTTTATTTACTATAAATGGGAGAAATGTAGATTTCATTTTCACTAAATAGAAGACCGGGAGGTAAGTATTTCGAGACCCGTTTATATTAGAACCTACTGTCAATTGCAGTCTACTGCGTATTAGCAGAAAAACTTTAAAAGATTTTAACCGAGGTACTGTGTCAGTTACTGTAGACACGTATATTATACGGATCTCAAAATACTTAACCCCCAACCCTCTTCTGCTTAAAAATTTATATGGACACTCGCTGTATGCTTGCTAAATAACAATTCGATTTTAGAATTAAGTATAACAATTTCCTTCTTGATGTTTCTAAACTTTTTGATTAAGTCGATTATTGTATATATATACTAATCCCGAAATTAATAACTCAGTTTAATTTTTGTACTTAAGCAGAAAATTTTATTCTTTCCTATTTAATGAATCGCTCCCAAGTCACTGTATGTGGATGTTGCAGCTTAATACATATGAACTTTTTCAGGAGTGCCAGAAGGATCAATATTAGGTCCTTTGTTATTTGTGTTATACATCAGCGATATACATAGTACTGATTTCAACCCACTTTTCGATTATACTTTATACTGATGAAGTGCATCCTTTGCTCTCCTCTCCTGGCTAGGTGGCTGAGAACAAGCGTTTGCTATATCCTTCGGAATCATAGACCATTGTTCTTTATAATCGACAGGTCGATACGCCGAATTGCCATTTCTGTTTTTGGATAACATCCTCATCGAATATATGGAAGCAGTGAAAAACATGGAGATGAATATTGACTCTAGGTTATCCTGGCATAAATATATTGATACTAAGGTTTTAAATATTTACCAAGGAATAAAAAATTGTTAGCGTCATTCCAGGTAAAAACAACACCACTTACGGAAACGTCTGTCCAGAGTATTGCTTGTTCCAATAATCCAATAATTTTGTATACTCACGTAGCAAAAGATTCAATGCCGCATTTAATGCCTCTGCACGGTATATATTCGGGCTACGGAGATATTATCACATATCTATCTTCTCTAGGCAAGTTTTTGGTTGGCATTGTAATATTAATTTCAGGATATGCATAATGGTGTATTATCCTTTAAATAAATTGGCTCTGGACTACCTCACGGGTTATGTTGACTTTCTGTCATCTCGTTGAATTCAATTACTAAATATGTCGTAAACTGTTTAGCACTCGCGCTATTCCAATCATGATATAAGAGTTTGGAGTAGTCTACCTTTGGGGCTGCGCATCGTACGGAGCTTGAAGGATTTTAGGATAGAAGCTTTACATTACTTTACTCAAAGCTGATACTAATTATCTTCACTTATAAGTATAACTATTATAATACATAATTTTTCTGTAGTTCTTTTTTTTTCTATTTTGCTTTTTCAATTTTCATATTTCATATGTTTTATAGTTTGATATTAGACATGTATGCATTTTCTAGATAGCTTATTTTTGCTTTGCCATAATAATTTTATTTATCTTGTCGTTTGTTTACCTGGAGTATGCACATATCTATATGAACTTGGTACCTCAACTGTGCTTTAAAAAAAAAATGAGTAAGTAATTAATTTGTAATACTGAGACAATTTCATTTAATTTCTTTATGAAGAATTTATGCTGTAACTGCATGATATACCCATCAACTATAGCTTTTTGTTCTAAGAGCAATGTAAATAAGAGATGACTCTTGATTTTGGCGGGTGGAAGCAATCGCCAATGTCTTGTGCAAGCGAGACAACACATAAATTATATATTAGGCAGAGATTTCCCATTTTTCATCATTATCTCTGCTAAGTAGTATTTGCTTGAAAAAAAATTCACGTAAAGCAAGTAAAAAGCGAAGAAATAAAGTTTAAATTGAACTTATTAAATTTCAATTCGACTGCGTACGGTCTGTTAAAATTCTAAAATTTGATTATTCACGAAAACCAAATTATGTATTTGTCCCAAAAATAACATATTTATCCAACTGTAAAATTAAATGAATGTAAAATTATGCACGGTGAATGGAGGGAAGCAGAGAGCGACATAAACGTAAACCAATAAAGTAAAATTCACTATAAAAAGCATTGCGTAAAGTTAAAAATAACAAATAAAAGGAACGCTTTCAACACAAGTAAAAAAGCTAGAATTGGTCTAAGATCAATTCTTACGATACCCTAGATGAATGCCCGCATATAATTTCGAATGGTAACCGACCTATGCAAGTTTGATTTTTGAAGTGGCTTTTCGCATTTATTTCTAGAACGGTTCGTCGGACAGAAAAATTGATTATAAACAATTTTATAGGACTTCGTATTCTGAAGAAGTTTTTAGTACAATGAAAATGTTTAGGACTGATCGCTTTCACAGTATTGTTAAAAACCTAAATTTTTATATGGCAACACCAAGAACGGGATGGACGGTGTGGACGGACACACGGACGGGCAGATAGGCAGACGGATAGACGGACATGCAAAAATCAAAATAACTTTTAATATTTGCTCTACCATCATTATTTCTCTGCATTACTAACGGAATGACAAGTATACCCTATAGATTTCATCTAAGGTATCAAAATAAGCCTAACTGGAAAGCGTTTTGCTTATGTCTCAGTTTTGTTTTTTTTATTTTTTGTTTGTTTATAAAACAAATAATTTAAGAAAATTCTTTTGAAACGAAAATAAATTTGAAAAAAATGCAGTATCAATGCACATGTCAATGTTTCCAGGCCGACATCGTTTACCATCTTGAACTCTACTCGCCAACTGGACAAGAACACTCGGCTCATCAGAAGTTCCGGCTCGGCTCCCTCAAAACCTATAGTTTATTCATCTTCGGTATATGGGCTGGCCTCCCACGAAAAATAAAGGAAGAAGAAGAAGACACATGGACAGTAAAACTGGACGTTCATATTAAGGGTGAGCGTATCTCCAAAAATTCACTTAATTATTTATTCGGATAGATTTGCATGAATACCTAATGAAGCCATAAATACTATACGCCCATTTATCATGTAGAAAATTGTGGTGGGGGAATGGGGTAGTGGAAAAGTGTTATTATATTTGGGGGTAGAGTAGATGTTTTTCCAAAAATTATCAAGTTATTTTGCTGGTTCTCTTACCTTTTGCAACTTGATATTAT
Source organism: Dioctria rufipes (assembly GCA_963924295.1). Lineage (NCBI taxonomy): Eukaryota > Metazoa > Arthropoda > Insecta > Diptera > Asilidae > Dioctria > Dioctria rufipes. Next base: position 172,737 of record CAWUPM010000789.1, read on the forward strand.
TCATAGAGGGTATGAGGAATCTGTAAAGTATTTTACGTGATATGTCTTACCATCATCTCAGGGAGAAAGACATCTCAGATAAGAAGGCTATGGAGGAATAAATTAATATATGAAAATTAATGCTATAACCTTAACTTGTTTACGTTTACGCAAGGATCTTTGTCTAGAGAGACTTGCATGCGTTCAATTTTAGTTGTTCCTAGGAACAGCAGAAACACAGTAGCAACTACACATCCAAAGTTCTCATAATAGCAATTCCGGAGGTTGAATATTTATTCCCCACTTGCATAATTCATACGTGCCTGTTTTTGGGCATCAAAAGATGAGTTATTGTAGACTGCGCGGCTGGCAAGCAGTTAGGCAGTCAAAAATGTCAACTTTAGCAGAATGTGATTTATTTTCAATAGAGATTCTGAGCTCCTGCCTCATATTTGTGATGGAGTATATTTAGACACGACATGAAATATTTGGAATAATTTCTGGACTTCTGAAAATGGTCCTGCATGATACCTAACTACATACATTTCTGTTATAAGTGGTGTTGTGAGGATATAATTGGTGATGTAAATATATCCTATCATACCTGCAAGTTAGGGCACAAGGTTCTACGTAATCGTAATGCGGTATCCATTTACATAGAGTTCTATCTAACGGTACATCATCGTAGGCAGCACATTGATGAGACCGAAAATCCTGTGAATCCGGACGGGACTGCATATTGCATATTTTGAACCGAATACTTTCTCCCCTACAACAATTCAGAGCATGACATCTTCTCAGCTGCTAAGCAACACCACCCTTACAAGATTGCAAACATGTTGACGACTCTGACCATGATGACCAACCCATATTTGTTGCTCGTTTTTGCTGAAAATTTTAAATAATGTTCACATGAATCCGCACTCACTTTAAATATTTGTGTGAGAAAAATACCTCGAGTTCATTCTCCAAATCACTTTCACTGGGCCATCTGTCATCAAATTCATCACTGGAGTTGAATTTTATTGCGGTTCTACTCGAAACTTTATTTATTGCATCCCGAAAAATAAAAATCCAAAATTGTTTTTTTTATTACACTTCAAAGAATTAGTTACTATGAAGCGAGACTTAATAGAAAAAGAAGACCGATAAACTGTCTTTGCATAATATTAAAAAAAACCCCATTATCGATGCCGAGAAAAGAATTATAAGAATTACAACCAAATCCATCAAAAAATGTGCAACGAAAAGTATAGCATGCGAGCACGTCTGGGCTCAGTCTATGATACTATGATGGACTTATTTTTGATTCCATCAACAATCTTGCAACATCTAATAAAGTGTGTGGCATTCGAACACGTCTTGGATATACCTACGACGTCGATCGTCGTAGTTGCTTTTCACAAGCGAAGTTTCTGTTCCAAGTAGCTTCGTTTTCAGCTCCTCACCTACTCTTGACATACCCACTACTTTACTTGCACCAGTACGAAAACGAGTTCCACTGACTCCAAATTTTTAGCGAAGTGATTGCTTCCCTTCGCACCAAGTTCCCGCCACGTCACTTCTCCATCTACAAGTAGGCTTCTCTGGCACTATAAAAATGCTGATTTCGAAAGTCTCAATCAGTATCTTACAGAAATTGATTAGGCGGTCTGTTTTGCTCCTAGAGATGTTGATGACTGTATATTAGAACTTGGTAAGAAACCAATTTTTGGCAGGCGTGAATGAATTCCGTATTCTTCAAACAGATCTCAAACACAGCAAAACCGTTCTTGGTTTAACGAAAAGTGCAGACAACCAATAAAAGCGAAATAGTCTGCTTTTCGCGTCTATCAGTTGCATCCATGACCAGAGCTGAAGCATGTCTACAAGACTACACGAAACACCTGCAAGTGCATTCTTCAGAGAGAATAATTTCTTTTTGATCAGAGTTTTAGGCAGATAATCTTGGAAAGCCGCAAAGGTAGCAAAGGTTTCTGGTCTTTCGTGAAAACCACCAGGAACAACGTCGCTAGTTCCTCGACAGAAATCTTTCCAACTGCTTGGAAATTAGCTTATGTTCAGCCTATTCCAAAAAAAAAAGAGGGTAGTGACTCCTCAAATTATCGAATTATTATTTTATTTATTTATTTATTATTATCCATTATTAATTTAAAATTACTGAAGTATATAGAAACCAATCAACTCATCAACGATCGTCAAAATGGCTTATGGAGACTTGCTGACTTTTCTTACGAAACTTTGTTGCCGTAGTCTCCACAATTTTGGTAAGCTCAAAATTGTTGCCCTGGATATTTCACGGACCTTTGATAGAGTCTGACATCCTCCTTCCCTCGTCTAATTCATGTTATTTTAGATGGCGTTACATCTGAACCTGACCCTATAAATGCCAGTGTACTCCATGTCTCTGTTATATCTCCATTTTTCTTCTCATATAAGGGCGGGGCGATTTGGCAATAACTTGTCATATCGACCCACTCGAGCACCGTCGCAATGCTGCATGCCTTTCGCGCCTTTAGTGCTACATGCATGGCCAAAGTTCCGATGAAATATCTCGTCTGATCTCTTGTAGAATAATTCCTGCACGGAGTACTCGAGCTTTGAACGGAGCACATCCTTTTACCATCCAAATTACTTTCGGTCTTACAGTAAAATTCCGTGATGCTTTTTTATCCCGAATTATACGAATGTGGAACTGTCTACCATCTTCTGCTTTTCCTCTGGCTTACATACATTAGCACTTCCATGGACTCACCGCTCATCTCATTCCCCGATTTTTTCCCTATCTCCTTTCTGCCATGCCGTTCTTTGCATCATAGGGTATCCCCGAAGTTTGACTTAATAATAAACAAAAACATTTAGGATTTTATTGCCTAGCTCTTTAGTTATGACATTATTTTGATTTTCCGGCCACATATTATTTGAGTTGTAAACCTCAACGAAATTCAATTAAGCACTTCTGCAATATTTATTTCATTCGACGTAACCTAGTCCCCAAAAAACTTTTTTTAATCAGAGCAATGTTAGGCTATGCTGTGTAAAGGTCGCGTGTGTGTGTGATAAGAATTTTTTTAAGACACAATGACAAGAGGTCTGGGTGTTTTGTTATTATCAGTTCGATATTTCTGATTTTTTTTAATTTATCTGCATTTACGAAAACAAGTCCGCTGTTATACATGATCAAAAGCATTTGTAATAGTGAAAATATGTAGTAAAATATTGTATTGTGCAAGAGATTTAATGCAATCGAAACTCCGGAGTTGTCAATTATGGTGATTAAGTGCGCTGCGCTGTTCTGCAGAAACAAACGGAGTTCTTGCCATAGGAAGTCTTTTTCAGACAAGTTTAATTGTTTCAATAATGAATTATAGTATTAAAAAAAAAAAAAAAAATAGGTAAAATAGTTGTAAAAATAAACAGCCTTGGTAAAAAAATTTGACATTTTCCAATGCCGGTTTGTTAACTTACAATTGAATTGTCAGTGGGTATCCGTATGTTATCAGCGGTACAAAGGCTACGCTAAGAATTATTACCGGAAAATAAATGGTGTACTAAGAATATATGAAAACTTCTTCAATACTTGGTAAAGTTTCAACTACGAAATTATGAACCCGCTCATAAAAAACGTGGCTTACTACTTCCATGATCAAACAAACGTATCGATGCAATTCTACTACATGAAGAAAAATACTAAAAATTTTCTTCCTCATAAGCCTATCCTTTTTGCTATATAATCTAAGTAGCAAAGAAATACAAAGGGGAATGACAACTTTTCATACAACTTTAGGCCCGACATCTCGAGACATGAGAGATGTCTTAAACGATGCATTATGATACTCCGAACATATTTTATTAACAATGTTTTTTTCAATTAAGCATGGGAAAGATTTGGCGATCGAATGTAGCTTGAGCGACTTTCTCGATTAAAAAGGTGAGTTTGTCTACTTCTCGTGGTGTGTCGTGGAAAATGACTTCCTATGAGAAAAATGCTCATAATAGAGAACTAATGGTCTTAGAAGAAAGCTTTTTCATTTTATATGCAACATGTTGTATTGGAACCAACCCGCCTCCACCTCCGGGGGTTCCTGCAGAGAAAAATTTTCTTCTGCCAATTGCACCTGGCAATGAGGTTAGGCGAACAATGAAGCCCGTTTTTCGATCAGATATAACCCTACCAAGGTACATTGAGCCGATCTAAGTTGCGAAAAATCTAGTACCTCAGTTCGAATAAAAAAGAGGGAATACTAAAAAAGTGAGTTGGCTAACAAAGCTTCTGAGCATAGGAGTACCGAAACTCTAACTTCTGCACATGACCTAAGGAATCCGATTCTGTACTAGAATTTCCAAAACATACTAGATCAAATTTTAACTTTACCCGCAAGCCTTCCATCGCTTAATTTAAATAAGCATTGTGAATAAAATATCTTCAGAGTATCGTAATGCATCATGCATATGACATCGCCTAAAACGGACATTCCCCTTTATGCACTTTTGAACGTTGTCAAAAATGTTCTTTTTGACAGCTCTTGAAGCTTTTTGTGTACATACGAGTACATATATGCATATAAAGCCTCAGTATATAAAAATGTTTTTTTCTTAATATCAAAATCCAATGTAATATGTTTTTAGCTTTATTCTTAGATTTATTCTTGCAACTGTCTCTTGAACAGTGATCAATTCGATCAACAAGCTTTATACATTGTTACTTTGTGAGCGAATCTAGTGTTTTAACAGTAAAAAATCGTGTAGAGAGTTCAGTATACTCAAATCGTGCTACCATATGGATGCAGGTTCAACAAAGTATTGACACCTCTTAGAAATATATGTATACTTCGGTAGCGAAATAAATGGACGCCAAAAATGTTTAAAATAAACGTCAGTGAAAAATGGAGTACCTTTAAGAGAGAGAAAACTACCACCACCGGTCATTTCAGCCATTTCCAAAGTTCAGTATTTTCCTTGCCTAGTGTGACTCATGCTGGTAAAATAAGGGCAGTTTTATTTAAGATTAAGTGAACTATTATAAGCACTATGTGTTACTGGAAATGTAGTCCATTGCCAACCGAAAGATTCTGTACATTAAATTATGTGTTTTGTTCAACATAAAACATCAACAAATACCGGTCTCCAACTCTATACAAGTCATGCGTAAATTATACAGCCACTCTTCGTTCTGACTTAATTTTTTTTTTTCAGTCAATTCATATAATATAAAAAATGCACCAAAAATACCAGTATAATAGCAAATCAGCACGATTCAATCTTTTAGCAAATATTTTTAGGAGATGATTAAGAATTTCTCTGATTATCACAAACAATAAATTTTTCATATTTTTTAATAATGATTCCAATCGAATCCGACGTTCTTCAGACCAAAATCTAAAGAAAAAACTTTCACAATACCATCATACACTGCTCAAAAGTGTATAAGCAAAATGTGGTTTTTCGGTTGGCAATTCCTGGAATTTGGTTTGATTTTGGTTCTGTTTTTTGGTTTTAGTAGATACATCTATTGCGCATACAACAATAAAAAAAATTCTGGAATAACGGTAAAAACAGGTATTATATAATTATAATAGGACAAAAACCAATTTTTACAATTCAAAGATATTTTACATTTGCTTATACACTTTTGAGCAGTGTATTTTAATAAAAATATAATTTCCGTATAGCATGGTCCATCCATTCATTACCTGAACCCAAAGAGTGAATTTTCAATAGGAAGTCTTTCCCAACAAAAATGATTTTTTCGTTAATTTAAGGAGCGACACATTCCAACATAATTCCGCTTAATACTCAACAAAAGTGATTTTTCCAGGATTCAGCTAAATCCATGGGAAAATATTTTAACAAAAGTCAAATATTTGAGAGAATCAAATAAGACGCTAACCCCTGGGTTTTCCTGCGTTGAATTTCTAGTAATATAGCGGGAAGTGGGAAATCTATTGATTTTGCAGCACAAGTATTCCTCGAAAATAAAGCTTAATTTCAAGAGGAGTTCTTCGTCTTAAATATTTCAAGCATGACAGAGCGCGAGTATATAAGACTTCGATGTAACGAAATTTATACAAATTTCTAAAGATATTGGAGAACACGTGTGGGTAGATTCGATCATCAAGAGGCTTTGAATGAGCTTTATAGAAAATAGGGAGAATAGAGTACCCAAATATCACTCGAGACGTAGGCTCGAAGATTTTATTTAATCAATTTGAAAAGATTTTACCTGCTAAAAAAATAAAAATTCTTATTATTTTGGAAGGTACCAAGTATGAAAACAAACCCTAATCAAATTGAAATTATTCAATAAATGTTTTTACTGTACTGTATAGAGAGCGCAGATGGCATTCATGTGATAAGACCTTTTGGAGTAATATTGCAAGATCTACTTACAGAGGCAGGATAAAAAATTTCCGACTCGACGGAATTAGATGTCATGCCAAACTTGAAGGTAGAAGACATATCGAATGGGATGTTGCAGAATAAAAATAAAATCTTGTGAGCTACAAATACTTGATATTAAGATGATTTCGTCTAAAATTGGTGAGTAAGTTGGAAAGTCGGTGACTTATAAGCGTTCTTCAATGATATATAAGCAATTTTTGTAGACGCAACATAAAGTCTTAGTTTGAATTGTATTCGGTGCAAACGGAGAATAAAAACACGTAAAAAAGCTAGAATTGGTCTAAGACAAATTCTTGCGATACTCAAGATGAATGCCCGTAGGTAATTTCGGTATGGTAACCTCTCTCTGCAAGTTTGATTGTTGAAGTGGTTTTTCGCAGTTATTTCTAGAACGGTTCGTCAGCCAGTAAAAGTGATTATAACGATTTTACAGGAGTTCATATCCTGAAGACATTTTCGCTACAATAAAAACGTCTAGGACTGATCATTTTCAGAGCCAATTTTTAAAATTTTATTGATTATTTATACGAAAACGTCGTGTACAAAATTTTAGCTCTCTACGTTACCGTGCTCTCAGGCTGAGTCCAAATATATAGCATAAAACAAAATTTTTGTATGCCAACCCCACAAAAGAGTTCCTCGGTTTGACTCATTTGCGAACTTAATTATACTTTTTTAAGCTTTCTAACTGCATACGTTCTCGAGTTATCGTGCATACAGACGGAAGGATGAACGGACGGACAGACGTATGTGCAAGAATCAAAATACTCTTAGTAAAATGCGTGCGTGTCCAATCCATTTTGCTCTACCATAATTATTAAATTGTTTCTACGTTCTCAAGTTGACTGCATTTTCTCCGACTTCAGTAAGGCCTTCGATAAAATTGCACACAAGCTTTTGCTCTTCAAGCATGGTGCCCTCGGGATTTTTCTTTTCTTTTTTAATTAAATAGCACGCGTCATTTTTATGACATAGGATCCAGAAAGTTCTGGTTAAGTCCACTGTCTCAGGTGAAAACCTTTACTTTCCGGTGTTGCTCAAGGTAATCTATCTGATATTCTGGTATACGCGGACGATGTAAACTTTTTTTAATACGGTCGATAGCTCTACTGGTTGTTGCGCTTTGCAATCAGACATTGACATTTTATTCGTTTGGTGTAATTAAAATCTTATTTAGCTAAATATTGACAAGTGTAAGAACATTAACTTTATTCGTAAGAATTCTTCACTTCTGACTACATACCTTATCAATGGTGTCACTCTTCACAAAACTAATGATGTCAAAAATTTTGGTGTTCTTTTCGACACCAAACTTGACATTTTACTACATACTGACAAGATAATAAATAAGGCTATGGCGCATTAGGCTTTGTATTATTACATGTTATGTACGCCTGATTTAAATGGTCCTTCTACTTTAAGGATCATATATCTAGCTTTTCGCCGACCTCTCATTGAGTATGCTGTCATTTTTTATGATGTTCATCGAAGGCGCTGGAATCAGAAGAGATTCATTCGCTTCGCACTTAGACGATTTCCATGGGATAATCCTCTCATCCTTCCTCCTTATGAGAACCAATGTTATGAGATTAAATCTTCATCAGGCTGGTCTACAGGGAGAGGATCACGGGGGTCATGACCCCCGCTGGACTGTAGAATGAGTTGTAAAAGTATAACAGGACAATTTTCGTATGATATGGACACGAAAGCTGTGTTCTTTTGTATACCTTGTTCTAGAACTCCCATATACTGGAGAGAACAAATTATCCTGTCGATTGAAGCGAACTATTTGTACTGCTCGCTTCATTTAAATCTTTCTATGAAAATGTATGAGACGTTCTTTTGTGTGTCTTTTGTTCTGTTCTGTTCTGCGGACACAAAAGAACACAGCTAATGTGTATCTGCCGCCAGCGATTAATACTGGTAGAGCTGTAACGCACTTTTCCAACCTGCGGCCACAGCTGGCGCTGGGTTGGACGTTTGTTTGTCTTCTTTTGATTATTAATAGTGGAGTCTGGAGTGCGTATAACAGCGATTCGCTCGTAGCTCTTCGTCCTTACAACATGTACGATTTTTTTTAGAATTTTCTTTTGTTTTATACAGGGTGTTTCCCCTTAGGAGGTCAGTAGAGCAGGAGACGATAGTACTCAGCTAGGCAAATAACTTTTTGTTTGACTAGGTGAGTACTATCACCTCCTGCTCTATGACCTCCTAAGGAGAAGTACCCTGTATAGTGTCGGAAAGTCAAGGTATATTGAATACAAGGTATTCCCATTAAGAACCATGTTCCCCTATTAGGTGTCGTAATATTTTGAAATGTATAGGAAAGTACGGTACAGAGAACACAATACTGTCCCTCTTCCCTCTGTCTTTCCTATAAAAACATATATACGTTAATAACAAAAAAACATGTCACAGGCTATCAGCTGCAATGTGTCCACAATTTAATAGGAATACTTTGTTTTCTATATACCTTGTCGAAAAGTCATCTGTCATACCTGTCACTGGATGGTAAGCAATTTTGGAATACTCATATTTGGAGAGTAGAAGAATTTTAAAAACTTTTATTTTTAACGATTCTAAATCAAATAATAATTACAAGAGGAAAAACAACGCATCGTTCGTTGCTTTTTGCTCTTGTATTTATGAGTTGATTTAGAATCGTTCAAAATAAAAGTTCTTAAAAATCTTCTATTCTCCATCTTTGACCGATTCTAACAGATCTGGGTTCGATTCCCGTCCGGGGAAAATAAAAAGGTACTAAATATTTATTTTGGTGTTGGATTTTTTATTAAAAAGGCACGCAATGCTTAGCAGCCCGGTTATTATAACAATTTTATATTTTTTTGCACCGATTACTCCTATAGATGAAAAAGCACATAGCTTCGAGATTTGAATGTGTTAAACTTGTTTCCCATGTTACGTGGTTTCATGAGCTAAGCCACTTAGTGCGGAGGCGGACGAGTTCGCGCCACCTCGCGCACGCTCGCGCCGCTTCTCTGAAGTTACCCACTTGAAATGGAAAGAAAGATTTGACATTCTTTCTTTGAATTTTTCATGAACTACTGGACCACGGTTCCAAAGAGTAACATTGATTCAGGTGCCCTGGCTGCTCTTGGTCACTAAAGGTATTTATGAGCATTGGGAATCATACATTTTGTTCTTAGAAATTTACTTGAAAATATTTCTTTCGAATTTTTATATACTATTGATGGCTGAAAACTATCAGTTGGATTGATTCGAGTCCCATTAAAATTGATTCTACAATTTTTCTTCAGAATTTTTACGGCAAAACTATAAAAATAAAATCCATTCGCTTTCCTCTGCGGTAGTTGGCGTTGCTTTACTTGTACTTTCGTATTAATTCAAGTAGATTTGTTCAAATTATTTTCACGTTTACTTTTAATCTGTAGGAGAAGGATAAACTTGCTATATTAGTTAGCGATGGTGGTAGAAATAGTAGCGAAAGACTGATAAGACCATTGACAACTTTTTTCTGAAGAATGCAAGATCAGTTAAGCTCCCATCAGAAGAAATGTCAGTCATACTTCATGCACTCCTTCTCCCGTTCCTTTAAATGTGACTCAAGCTGCAAGTTGACCTCAGTCAATTACTTCACCCGTGACAGAATCGGTTGTATCAGCATCTATTTCTATAATCTCTGCACGAGAAGGCGTATCTGGTTACGAGTTCTTAATGTGCAGCCTGAGATCGACAGTGATGTGGACAATATTATCGATAGGTTTTCCAAATCAAACCGAAAATTGGGTATTGTGATATCTAACTTAAATATGATATAAGAAAAAATTAAGAGCGACTTCCTCCGACTTTTTCCTACCCCTCGAACAAAAGTAGAGCAATTCGGGCAAACCCTTTTTGGTGCTGCTATACGAAACTCTAGTTTTTCACTACATATTTGGACATTGCTTCATGCGTCGATGTAGAGAGCTAAAATTTTGTACACGGGACTTTTTTTAGTAAATTTAAGTTCGAAAATGGGACCAATCGGGCAACTTCTTCATGAAGAGAAGAATATTCAAGAGAAATGTCCCAATCAAAAAATCTGAGTCACCTCTGTGTGTGAAGAAAAGTTTATTTTCTACTTTTTCATGTGGCTTGGCCTCAGTTTTGTTTGAAAATTCTTTTTTTTTACTGATTTTATTATTACATATGCGGGCGCTGCTTGATAACGTGTCGACTTATAGAGCTACACTCTCCCACAATATGAACGTATCCACGCGTCGCCCCCCCCCACGATCATCACCGAACCAACACACACACGCGCGCACACAGTCACACGCGCGCACACAGTCACACGCGCGCACACAGCCACACGCGCGCACACAGCCACACGCGCGCACACAGCCACACGCGCGCACACAGCCACACGCGCGCACACACACACACACACACACGCGCGCGCGCGCGCGCGATTGCTTCAAGGTTTATGTTTGTTAGTTTTTAGTGGTCAATATCATATTCGTCTATTTCGTCATTTGTCAATATATTCCTACGAATAAAACCTAGTTTTTTGATCTAAATCTAATAGCTTAACATTCGCTTCTAGATTATCAATGATGTTTTCAATTTCTTTTATATTAATCAAATGGAATATCGTAGCTGTAATCTGTATCTACGTTACCTAATCCTAATTTGGTGTATCCAGAATTGCTTGATATTTTTTAAGTGTTAGATAGGCCTTGGTTGGTTGTACCAGTATCCACATTACCAGGAGTATTATATGGAAATCCATTTTACTTAAAATTTATTTTTTCTTTTAATGTTTGATTTGTGTAGAATTGCTAATTTAGATTTTGTAAATTTTGGTTGTTCTTTATGTCGTAAGCTCCTATAATTTTTAATGTACCATTTTATCCTAACCTCGTTGTAATCTTCTCTATTTTAATTTCTTTTATTAATTTGTCTAAATTTCTCTTTAGTTAGATTCTGAAAAATTTTGTTTTTGCAACACTGACCTTCTTCTATGTTAATAGGTTTTTCTTTGGCTATGGAATGTACCATTCGATTGCTTTTGACATTTTCTCTTTAATATTTATATCTCTGTGTTCTATTCTTAACGTTCGGATTTTCGCGCTCAGTGTACTGTGTAGCATTTTGATATCTGGATTACCGGTGTGATTATTAGATTTTACAAGGTTACGTTTTATATTTTCGTTTCTTAAGAAGTCTTTAATATTTATGCTTTTAAATTCATTATCAAGTATTAATTTATTGAAACGGCCTCTTTGGGATTTGAACTCTCTGATTTTTTCAATTATTGTTTGGTTATTCCTATCTACCAAGTAAAAAGCTGTAGCGAATTTCTAGAATCAATCTACGAATGTAAGGAAGTTCTCTTTTGAGTCGGTATAAATGTCCATATGTCCTATTTGTTTTATATCTGTCGGTGTTTCTGTGTATTGGGATTTTGCTTAATTGGTTTTCTGTCGTTTTTCACTCTATTACATATATCACAATTATTCATATATTCATGAGTGATTATCTTAAGATTGGGATAATAGATATATTTCTTGAGACCTTCGTAGTTTTCGTTGATTCCAGGATGTCCCTTTTCTTTTTGTGATAATTGTGTATTTGTTTATAACTTTCATATTCTGAGTTCATGTCTTAAGCATGATTTGAACATCTGACAAACTTTACTGTAGAATCATTATCATATAATTCAATAATCTTTTGTTGTAATTATTGTATTATTGTATTTATAGTCATCTAATTCGGTGTATATACCTACATATTTTACCTGATATTATATATCTTCGTAATATATCCGGGAGATTATTTTCTAGGTCTTGGGAATTGATTTAAATTTTTTTCTATTTTTGTGCTTAGTTTCAAATTCCTTCTATTGATTGTCTGTTAATATTATTTGTGTCTTGATCCGATTGAAAACGGTGTCTAATATAGGTATATGATTGTTTAATTCTTCTTGTTGGGAATGTATGGTTTTTAGGTCTTGATCACATTATCTTACACCGAGTTTTGATCGTTGTTGGTATGCAGGGAATCTTCTTCAGAAGTTCCAGTCATTCAACCTGCTATTTACATTGGATTCCTCCATATTATTAATTTCGTGAGTGTCAGCATTTATTCTGCTGAGAGAATCCGCAACTTGATTTTACTGACCCTTGATATATTCGATGTTAATATTATATTCTCCGAGTTTTAGGAGCCATCGGTACAATCTTGAGCTCACATCTTTCCCATGAGTTTTGGTGTATAACCATTTAAGTGGTTGGTAATCAGTTAATAAGTCAAATTTAACGCTGTATAAGTAAGGGCGGAAATAATTAGTGGCCCACACAATGACTAAGAGTTCTTTTCCGTAGTGGAGTAGTTTCTCCCATGGTCATTAAGAGTTCTGATAGCATAGCAGGTAGAGTGGTTATCTTGTTGAATGACAGCTCCTATAGCTTATATACTGGCATCAGTAATGAGTTTGAACTTCTTACCGAAGTCTGAGTACCTCAGCACTGGAGCTTCCGTAATTAACCTTTACAGTTTTTCAAATGAGTTAAGGTAATTTGAGTTTTTTGAATTGATTTTAATATTTTTCTTTAAAAACCTCGTCTTCCGCTGAGGTACTTTTGCGTAATCTCTTATAAACTTTCTATAGTAGTCGGTAATTCCAAGAAACGATTTGATTTGTTTCTCTGTTTCGGGCAATTTTCATTTTCCATATCCTCTACTTTCTTAAGGTTTGCTTTTACTCCACTTGAAGTTAAAAGATGGCCTAAAAACATTTGTCGACCTGTATTTTAAGATCATATTGCCTTAATTTATTGAATATTTTCTTTATATTATTAATATTTTCATCGAGAAGGGTTGAAAAAATCAATATATCGTCTAAATATACTACGCATATTTTGTTGATATATTCTTTCAATATGTTGTTCATTATACGCTGGAGCATTTTTTAGACCGAAGGGCATCCGTATGTACTCGTATTGTCCCTGAGGCGTAGAAAATGCGGTTTTCTTCCTTTCTTCTTCATTTACGAGGATTTTATGGAAGCCTTTTGTCAAGTTAAGAGTAGTGAAGTACTGTTCCCTGCTCCTAATTTGTCCACGATATTGTCGATATTCGGGATGGTTAGCTTTTATTCAATTGTAACTTTATTGAGCTTCCTATAATAGATGACTATTCTCCATTTTTTCGTACCTGAATTATCAATTTTTTTTGGGTATAATCCATAGAGGACTGTTATAGGAAGAATTGATCTTTTTAATAATGTTTTGCTTAAGCATGTCGTTAATTTGTCATGAGATTTCTTGCTCATGCACTTGTCGATATCTGTAAATCCTCGAATATATGGGCTTTTGGGTTGTAGTTTTATTTAATAGGTAATTTTACTTGTACTCGTTAATTGTTCTTCTTCTTTAAACATTAAATCCTTATAGGATTTTAGTAAATTTTAAAGATGATTTCCCTCTTCAGAGCTCTAACCTTTAAATAGATTTTCTTATAGTATTCTATCGTATATGTCGACACATTCTAATTGATTTATATCGTTTAACTTATCAGGACATGTACACAAAAAATCGATTTTATTATTGTTGATTTTTAAAATCCCTCTTTTCATATCAATGATAGCACCAGGGGCTTTAGTTGTATCAAAATAATTACCGCAAAATTTCGTAAGTTTCCATATCATTTGGGCATCCTCTCCCAATTCAGTGGGGACATCAGTTTTAATTATTTGACTAACGAAAGCATTGGTGTTAAAGGTTTGGAATTTAATTGGCTATTTCAAAACTTGTCTTGGGTATTGTCGTACTTTTTCTTCGGTTTAATAGAGACGTCGTGAACCCTGTATCTATGAGGTATATAATTTTGTCTTTATTTATTGTTAACTCTACTATTGGTAAACATATTTCCGAGGCATTAAATTAAATTGAATCATAATGTCTATCTTCACGAGATACTTTCAAATGTATTTTTACTGAAGTGATGTATGATATGTATTAGCTCGTGAAATATATTTTAGGCAGGAATATTAAAAAATAAAAAAAAAAAAATAAAAAATCTTTGAAGATCTAAAATATTTATTACGTTAATTTATGATGTTTATACGCTTCGGCGGAGTTTGTAAGACTGCCTAGAATTAGGAAAAATATTTTCTCACAAAATTCAATTTCATAATTCTGTTCATTGCAATTTTGCTGACATTGTCATTTTTGTTCTTCATTACAGGAAACCGCCTGTGAGAATTCCGGACTTTTTAGATTCTCAAATTTGATAAGAAATGAAATGTGATTTCCGTTCGTTTCATAACAGAAGAGTTGACTTAATGATTTTATAATTAGGGTCATGTTGAATTTTAATATATGCTGGTGGTAACTTGATCGAAACGGATAGAAAAGCCCCGGGTGTTTTATCAGCTAAAAATGTCCGTGATCCAGGTAAGTCGCCTGTGACATGGACAATGTTACTACAGAAGAGCTCTACCAGCACCTAGAGGTTCTAATTACAACTGCAGCAGCGATATGTTTTTTTTTTTTTTTGTCGGGGATTATAAGGGTAGAACAATAATCTTCAAAATGTCAACGAAATTTTCACGATATGACAACAAGTTTTTGTGGATGTGTGATGCCAGAACTTTAATACCTTCAGGCATGTCCAACCTACGGCTTGCAGGCCTCATACGACCAGGACGGCTTTGATTGCGGCCCATAAAACTCATGTACTTAAAAGCTTTCTCAATTAATTTGATAACTCTTTCTATATACAGCTTTGCCATGGAAGTATTTATACTTCTCGACATAATAAATGTACAATTGTGCAATGTGGCTGAAGAAAATTATCAATGTGCAATTGTAGTTAGTGAAATGTACACCGAAGACATTGCACGGACATTATTTATTTTGGATGGAAGATTTTATGATTTGCGAAATGAAATCAAGTCGTTTATGAAATCAAAAACAAAATCTGTGCCAGAACTCGATGATGCTAATTGACTCACAGATTTGGCAAAACAACTCATAAATACTATGTTTCAAACTATAACAAATTTTGGAATAAAGCTGAAACTATGGTAGTCCCAAATCCAGGCAAACAATTTTATGCATTTTGAAACGTTGGCAAAACATTGTCCTGTGAGTAATGAAAAATATGCAAACTTCTTTTTCGATTTGATACATGACTTTGAGAAAAGATTTCAATATTTCCGAAAAAAAACATGAAATATTTAACATATTTTCGACTCCATTTGCAGTTGACATAAACAAATTACCTGTAAAGTTTCAAATGACTGCAAACAGAGCTGTAATCTGACATTCAAATAAAAAAAAAATTGTAATTTCCTTTTACCTTCTCTCCACCTTGAGAGCTCATTTAAATTGCAACTAATTCGATCGAATCAAATATCGAAGCATTATTGTCTCAAAACAATGTCAAATATCACATGTGGCTATTTCTTTAATTTTATAATAAAAATTCATGAATTAATGAAGTTTAAACTGCTTAAAATTGTTATCCAAGTAATGTTATTCCTCGTTTTTTGTTCGTCAGCTCTCTCTAAGGTAAGTATATTTTATGTGTGGCCCAATATAATTCATCTTCTTCTAATGTGGCCCCGGGAAGCTAATAGGAGGTCAAACTTATCCTGCGAATCGCGGGATGAGTTTGGTCATCTGGAATTTATGTTTGAAATTTAAGAGTTTTTGTATCGAAGCTGATACCACCTCACTTGCTGGGTTGTTGCGGGCTTGAGATTTATCCATCGTAAAACCATATATCCGAAAGCAGGTGCTGCTTTTCAAAGCCAAACAAGTTTTTTAGTACACATTAATTATTACTATGAAACTGCGTTTATTGATTTATTAGGTATAATAATAATAATGTTTTCGTTGATTTTATGAACATTATTAACTAATTCAATTAACTTTCCCTTTTTATGGGCATTTGGTTCAAACAATACAATTTTTCGTTGTTTCGTTTAATTTCTTGAACAAGTGCAGAAGCAGTTCATTGATTTCATTAATTTTTATATTGATCGTAGGAACGTTGCTGCTTTCCTTCTTAAAAGTATTTATTTCGTGTGGAATAATCAAAGAGTGTGAGTGTTTTTTTTTTCGCTCTACGTCCAGTAGAGCTATTAAGCTTAAGGAGATTTATAAGTAGTCACAAAACTGTGCGCCTATTTTGGGAGCCATAATTTAATGTAGAAATTGGGGTTTTTTTATCTTTAATTTTTCAGGACTCTACAAAAAGTTCACTGCAGTCCTTCCTTTGCTTTAGATAATTGCTTGTAGGCCTGCCAGCTATCGAAGGTAGAAAAAGTTTTCCACAAATTGAACTTCCAAGCTGTTATCGACAACATCAAAACGCAAAATATCAAACCCAATATTTTTTTTTATTATGAGATTGATGTGGACTTCTGCACTGGATTCCAAGAATCAATTTTGGATAACTGGACGGGATTAAAAAATGCGTAATTAAATTACATATTAAAAATAAAAGCGTAAAAGGACTATGTAAATTCTAAGAAATAAAAACCAGAGTGTGTACATAAAGCCCGTAATTGTATTTTTTTTTAAATACATACTAAGCAAAAACGATTAAAATATAAAGGACGCAGATGAGGAAGAAAAATTGAGCAGAATTTAAAACTAATATATATATGTATGTACAAGGACGTCACATATAGTAATGAGGTTCATTAGATCAATGTACATGGTAGAGTTCAGCAATGAACCTCGGTCGTAAGATCCACGTACCAAGTTTAGTGCTCTAATGAACATTATGCATTGGATGAATGAAAAATTTCATTAAATGAGATATTTGTCCATTTATAGAATCAATTGGCTTGGTTCGTTGAATTTATAAACTTTTCATTGACCCAAATGTTTAATGTATCTCTGTTCATTAATACAATGAACACATTCCATCGGTTGAAAATTGATGAAAAATGTGTCTGTCCAACGAACTTTTTTATTGGATCTAAGTAACCCTTTTTGGTTCCGTTTACTAAAGAAATTTTACGACCAAATTTAGTCTTATTGCTCTTGGCAGTATAATACGCTCGCCGGTCTTGTTTTCGATAAATGGTTTTCTGGCACTTCGTCATGAACTGTGTATATTTTTGAACAATTTCTATAACTCAGATGGGCTAATATAAAATTTAACTAGTTAATCAACGTACACAAGCGGCACATATTGAGAAGCAAGATTTAGGCAAGGAGAATAAGAATCGTTAAGATCAGCATCCAATATGGTCAAGAAATGGAAAGAGAAGCTGTATGTACTTCGCATCCAACATGAATATTGGTGACATACTTGAAGTTACAAATAAATTTGGGAAAATGTCTAACCGGGAGACTAGATTTCGGGAATGTCGGGCATTGATTTCGCGAATCAATCCATATTTAACTACTCATTTCTTTGTATTACCACATGTTGGTGGCACTACTTTGGAATCTTCCTTCATATTGCGTTTATCTTTTATATGTACAAGAACCATGGAACCTAAAATCAAACTGCTTCCGTTTAGGAAATCTGTTATTTTGCATTTGGCAGATGGTACTTATGGCAATGTAGTAGTAGTATCCATAATACAGTTAGAGTCCAGTTTCATTAGCTAGAACATCATCCTCCCACAGAGAAAAAGCTAATGCCAACACATGTCGTATGTAATATGTGCCCAAAGGAGACACGCCGCAAATAAAGTATGTCCAATCCAAATAAACTATCTCTCTGCGGAGATACCTGCTTAAATATGTAAATCCATATAAAAAATTTGTAAATGTTCGTTTTTCAAAATCCTAAATCTCCCAAAGCTCTTCACCGATTGCTTTGAAATTTTGACAGAATGTTACATTCGAATACGCACATGTTTTTACATACCTACTATTTTTCTTCGCATGCTGTTGGTAAATGTGCCCTGTCCGATCCAACGTCTTCTCAGCAATTGGGAAATTTTAACGACGTTAGGGTACGTGCATAACGAGGCGTGTTCAAACGACACTAGGCTAGGTAGATTAGCGAGGCGAGGTGAAGATACATCACGAGGTGTAGTCTTCACAACAAGGCGTTCATTTTCTTAGTAAATCGTGAGAGCATTAATTATGTCATCAGATTCTGAAGAAAAAATTTTGTGTTTGTCAAGCAATGCAAGTCTATTGCAGTTTTTACATATGTACTTTCCACTGTTTTACTAGCCACCAGATATATATCAAAAACGTCTGGAATTTGGCAAATTTTATCGCCTAATAAAAATTAACGGACTGACCCTTATACATTCTTCGAATATATGAGAATTAGTATGATTATATTAAAGAAAAATTTCAATATAAATTAAAAAAGAAAAGAAAAACCTGTCAAAATGTCTATTTTAAGGATATAAAATTAATCATTTTCTGTTTGGACACCCCTTTCTGCAGTTTTGCTTGTATATGGGGTCAAAGTAACAAGCGATTAGAGTTTGTGGAATTCTTTCATTCACATTTATGAAGATTTACATACTGATCTTCATAGATTCTTCCAGTATATGAGAATGAGTAAAAACCCTTCAATTATACCAAAGGTACCATACAAACAACATACATACATAAGAATATGCCAGCTATTAATTAGCGCGCTGCGACTCGCGAATAAATAACAAATTTCATTTTCGAGCGAGCTACTTCGAGGTGTCTCGCCACTTCGCGCGCTGCCACAGCGTTGATATGAATACTCTCATATAGTACAGCGTGCAATTATTTCATTTTTTCAACTGTTGATATAGCCCCACCTCGCCCCATTGTGCACGTACCCTTACACATGCCACTTTCCACAGTGTATGTCAAGCTCCAAAACCTTCGAGAAATACTCCCCAATCTATGCAACAGAAATCTACATGTCTTCGTACGAGTCCGTTCTCTAAAATGTCTACATACATATATTGATACATATGGAAATATGCCATACATTAACTTTATACATGTCAACTTACTATCCATACTGGAAAATAGCCTTCCAGTAATTTTAAGCTTGGCCCCTTACCTTACCAAAGACTACCCTAAAATCAGAATAATAATGTTTTCCTAGTGCTCCAGTACCATATCAAAACGGCTTAAAGTTGGATAACGTCTTTTTCCCTTGTATCGTTTTTCTAATTCGTTTCCCGATCCTCTATGCACCTGTGAACACGCTTTTCCCCTAAACCCTCTCTATTCAAAACCAATTTCTGCAAAAAACTTTATAAACACGATATATTTCCCTAATATTTAAGCAAAAGCTAAAAAATGTTCTAATTTGTTATTTCATCACACAATCCATTAATTTTTGGTGACAAGTTTCAAGTCTTGGTTTGACTCATCAACAGGTCCCAAATAGCGAAATTGGGTGATTAGAAAAACAAATGAAAAAATGAAAAAAGAAGAAAGAAATGAAAAGTTTAAGAAAAATAGAAAAAAACAATTTTTTTTTATTTATTAAAAAAATTTAAAAAATTTTAAAGAAACAGATTCATTCGAAGCGAATCGAACCTGTATACGCCACGCAGTGGGCTGAAAAATGAAGAAGAAAAAGGAAGAAGAAGAAGCGTTTCGTGTCAGCAGAAAACCTTCCACTCATCGGTGCAGCTTGGTTTTCTGCCTGCTGCAGACGCTTGAAAATAGATCAAACCGATCTCTTCTCATATAAACTCAGAATAAATTCTGGGTGTGAATTATATGAGGAAAAAACACTCCTATACAATCCCAGGAGGAAAATAAATAAAAAGAGATTACTCTTTTGGACTTTTTACCGGGTTAAACTTAATTTTCTTCAAGAAAGAATTTTTTTTTCCCAAAAAATTCTTTCTTGAAGAAAATTAAGTTTAACCCGGTAAAAAGTCCAAAAGAGTAATCTCTTTTTATTTATTTTCCTCCTGGGATTGTATAGGAGTGTTTTTTCCTCATATAATTCACACCCAAAAAATTCTTTCTTGAAGAAAATTAAGTTTAACCCGGTAAAAAGTCCAAAAGAGTAATCTCTTTTTATTTATTTTCCTCCTGGGATTGTATAGGAGTGTTTTTTCCTCATATAATTCACACCCAGAATTTATTCTGAGTTTATATGAGAAGAGATCGGTTTGATCTATTTTCAAGCGTCTGCAGCAGGCAGAAAACCAAGCTGCACCGATGAGTGGAAGGTTTTCTGCTGACACGAAACGCTTCTTCTTCTTCCTTTTTCTTCTTCATTTTTCAGCCCACTGCGTGGCGTATACAGGTTCGATTCGCTTCGAATGAATCTGTTTCTTTAAAATTTTTTAAATTTTTTTAATAAATAAAAAAAAATTGTTTTTTTCTATTTTTCTTAAACTTTTCATTTCTTTCTTCTTTTTTCATTTTTTCATTTGTTTTTCTAATCACCCAATTTCGCTATTTGGGACCTGTTGATGAGTCAAACCAAGACTTGAAACTTGTCACCAAAAATTAATGGATTGTGTGATGAAATAACAAATTAGAACATTTTTTAGCTTTTGCTATATACCGGAGATATCCCAAAAAATTCTTTCTTGAAGAAAATTAAGTTTAACCCGGTAAAAAGTCCAAAAGAGTAATCTCTTTTTATTTATTTTCTAATATTTAAGAGAAACCAATTATCTGCTTTTAAAATGATGCCAATTGGAATCTTTTTTGTACATAAATATGAAAAATGAAATAAGATCTGTAAACTTCTTTTACATTTTAGAAACTTGAAAACTAACCCCCTTTTTACTTGACTAAACAACAATTTTGTATACTTATGCGGCATTCACAATGCAAAGTGGAGTAGAGTGGCAACTGGCATCCTTTTTTTCGCACGCAGCACAGCATATGGCTATCGCTGTTGGCTCACAGTAGCGGAGAGTGGAGCTGCATTAAAATAGCGTCTATTCTAATTTCACGCAGGCATTTCCGAAAGTATACAAACTGGAATTTAAAAATTAAAATATTACGTTAATTTTTATCTAGTTTCGAAGCAATCTGATGGTGTCTCTTTTTTCGAATTTATTGTTTTGACAATGAGAGTTGTTGGTTTGTCTCTCAATTAGGCGTTGCTGTGGCCTCTTAATTTCAAAGTTCGAATTTCACTCTGCGCTGCATTGTGAACAGCTTCGCTCTGGACTGCAGGCCCACTCTGCTCCAATCTGCATTGTGAATGCGCCATTAAAGTTGTCTCTCCATTGAAGGCTTTTCAAAGCTTTTGAAATATTTACACAAGAAAAAGATGTTCTGAGTCCATAACTTTCTTTGCCGTCGGAAGCTTTTGTAAATCTGTTTTGGGTAACTAGTTAAATCACTGAGCCCAAAGTTTCTAAGCAGAAGGAGGAACTTTCGATCATCCAATCATCCCGCCTTCCGCGCCCAAACACAATAAGAAGTGTCATCTCTAATGCGAAGAATTATTCGGGAATCCATTCATAACGTTTATTTGTGTCAAGATTATAACAGAAAAAGAATTTAACTTAATGGCTTTCTGAAGATACTTCATACAAAAACACAACTGAAAAATACGTCAAACAAAGGATCAATGTAATATGATATGAGCTAACTACTTCTGACGGAGAAAATCATCAAGTCTGCCTGTCTTTGTTTTTCACTACTCTGGAATATAATTCAATTCTGTTGTGAATTATTTCTTGAAATCTAAACAGACGTGGACGAGTATGGTATCAAACTAGTTGCACCCAAGACAGACCAACAAAACAAAAGCATACCTCCAAACAAAGAAGATGATGAGGTAATAAAAAGCACATACTTAAATATGGCCCGCGAAAATCCCGTTACAAATCGCACCATGCGCCAAATAGATTATATCTGCCTCCTGATCTGACAGCTCAGTTTAAGTGGAAAGATTTTAATAGCAATTATCCAGAATAATGGATTGGCTACGAGACTTATAGGAAGCAAATAAAGAAAGTTAATGTTGGTTTCTATTAGTAATGTTGGGGTATGTCGTATTTGCGCTATGGTGGATAAAAATCCTATCATGTAATATATAAAATCCAAAGTATGTTTAAAATTTACTTTTTACACTCGACAAGCTATTTTTGTCAGTCTAGTTTAAACTACACACATTAGCTTGTGTAGTTATGTTTATCATTTCATAAATTATTTCAGAGTGAACCTGCCCGCAAGGAATATAAACAGGATATTGAAAACTTTTCGACAGAGTTATTCTATGCTCAGCAGATATGTAAAAAGTGTTGTTGTTTCCGAGGATGCCTGAATCGTTCTTCACATTAAATTTCTTCTTTTCAAAGAAATATTCGCCTCAATGAAAATAATTGCTAAGAGAAAGCACATTTTTATTATATGGATTGATCCTGCGGGAAAATGATCGTGAATGACAGTACGCATACAGGAATTCATAGAGGAAATCAGTATAACTGAAAAATATATTTCTTGCAGAAAAGGGGCAAAGCCCGACTTTGAAGTTCAAATCATTTTGCGACCGGGGGGATTACAGGGGGTCATGATCCCCTTAACGCCACTTAACCTTCGCGGTGAATTGAATGTGGCGCTGGACTGTAGAGTGAGTTGTAAAAGTTTAACAGGACAATTTTTGTATGATACAGTTTGTTTGTCTTCTTCTAAGTAATAATAGTGGATTGGGTAGAATAGTCATTCGATCGTAGCTCTTCGGCTTTTAAACGTGACCAATTTTTTTAGAATTTTCTTGCGTTTTTATATAGTGCCGAAAAGTCATCTATCATACCTAGCACAGGATAGTAAATAATTTTGGAATGCATTTTTATTTTAGTATTTGATTTTTGTTGCGCCGATTAAAAAATTTAAAAAGACAGCAGCGGGAAATTCGCTATCAAAACAGGTAATCGAAAAATTTGGAGTACAATTGCAACGACAGGCAGTGAGCGGCGATTGTGAAAGAAGATACTGAAATTTCATATGTTATTAGTTTTGAGCGTTTTGAAACAGATTTTTATCGAGAATATTTTATATTATTTTGAAAGAATTGCAATGGACTAAAGTGTAGAAAGGAAAAATTTAAAATACAGAAATTTTCTAAATTGAAATCAAACTAAATGCCAAAAGTATCACAACTTTACCATTTGTATTTAATCGCCTCGAAACACCATCCAAACCATGTATTTTTTCGCAACCCGCCTCTACTGGTTGTCTTGTATATCATAAATTATTTTATGATTTCAGACTTCCTTAATCAATTTTTCATCAAAATTCATTGTTTTAAAATTGCCGCAATGTCCAGCAACCTTGACAAATATAAATGCCACAACAAGTTCATTCATTTGATTTTGTTGGTAGTCCTGTAGCGACGATGGAAAAATTAGAAATTGATCCATCCCGACGGCAACTTCGTCGACCAATGACCGTCACCCATCGTTATTTGGGCATTCGCATAAGACGTTATGCTTTTCAAAGTTTGACAGCGGCATTTTTTCGTCATTTGCGTTACCCGTTGCAATTGTATTTAAGCCTGTACATAACAAATTTTGTTTTACGGTTCTTCCAGTGGAACCCTACTTATGCAATCAACGTCTAGCCACCCGTTGATTTTTCATAGCGATACTGATTCAAGCCTAAGTTGTTCAAAATTTTTACGTTCGTAGGGAAGCATTAAATTTTTCTTAGGGGTTCGTGCACTACAAGGTGAGGCTAGGCAGTTGGGCAAGGCGAGGTGAAGATACATCTCGAGCTGTAGTGTTCACAACAATGCGTTCAGTTTCTTGGTAAAACTTGAAGTGAGAGCATAAGTTATGTCATCAGATTCAGAAGAAGAAATGTTGTGTTTGTCAGGTAGTATAACTATATGGCACTTTTCACTTAAGTGTAATTTTTAATTAAAAATTTCATTCTCTATGATTTACCTCGAGGTGTCTTGCCAAATCGCGCGCTGCCACAACATTTTTATGAATACTCTCATAGTACAGCGTGCAATCATTTTATTTCTTTAACTCTCGATATAGCCTCACCTCGCCTCGCTTCACTTCGCCACGTTGTGCACGTACCTTTAGAAGTATAGTTGCAAAAAGTTCTTAGGAATTTTAATAATTAACTATTCATTGACAACGGTGCAAACGAGTTGGTGGATTGACTCTCGTGGTTCACTCTTTCGGACAGGGGCAAAAGCATTCAGTTTTCTTAGAACGATCTGAAAATGTTTCTCTAGATTTTTCATGCACTACTGGCGGCAGACAATGGTTCCAAAGAGTTATATTGATTCAGGTGCCTTGGTTGGTCTTGGTCGTTAAAGATACTTATGAGCGTTGGCAACCATACATTTTGTTCTTAAAAATTTTATTGATCATTTTTCTTTCGAATACACTATTGGTTGCTGAAAACGATCAGATGTCACTAAAGTTGATTCTACAATTTTTCTTCACAATTTTTACGGCAAGACTATAAAAATAAAAACCATTCGCTTACCTCAACTTAATTTAACTTCACGTTTACTTTTAATTTTTAGGAGAAGAATACACTTGCTACACCAGTTAGTGTTGGAGATAGAAATAGTAGTGAAAGTGGAAAACAGTAGATTGATAAGTCCATTGATAACTTCTTAAGTTCGCATCAAAAGAAATAGTCAGTGTCATAACATGCACTTCTAATCCTATTCCTTTGAATGTGAATCAAGGTGCAAGCTCTCAGCCATTTACTTCAGCCGTGACAGAATTGGCTGCATCACATCTATTTCTACAGCTTTACACGAGAAAGAATATCTGGATATGAGTCTTTATTGTCTGTCCACTCTAAGATCGACATTGATGTGGATAATATAATCGACAGGTTTTCCAAATAAAACCGAAAATTAATTTTGTGATATCTAACTTAAATATGATAAAAAAGAAAATTTAAAACCGAGCACTTCCGACTTTTTCCTCCCCCCTCGAACATTTTAGTTGTGACCACGCCAAGCGGCAGGTCTGGATACGCACCTGGGTGCTGTAGGTACACGACTTTTTTCTACTCTTTTGTAATTAACATTTCTTTAATGAGTCATCTGTGTAACGTCGATACATGTCAAAATTTCAGGTGCTGTAGTTCAAGTTGGGTTGAGTGCGACTGAAAATTAAAAAGCATGTGTGATCAAAATTTTGTTTTTAGTAATAGGAATATTCGGTTTCTGGTTCGGGTCCATACGCTGTGTTGTTTTTTTTTTTAATAAAGTACTACATGAAATATACGGATTAGAAAATAAATTTGTTGCATTATCTCATTAATGTTTTTTTCTTTTTTTTTTTTAAAGATATTTTTTTTATTTTCCAAGTTACCAAATATTTTTCTGGAATAGCACTAACCGACTAAAAATCCTTTTCTATCCAAAATCCAATCCTTCCAGGTATGGCGCTACTATGTAACTTGAATCGAAAAAATTCGAAACGACTTCTAAAGGTGGACTACATAAAAAAATCTTATTAGATATATTTTGACATGAAATTTAGCTATAGTCATTTCGACTTTGCTCGATTCAAGTTGCAAGTGCCACCCTTGGATCTGAAAAAATTAATTAATAAATTAGTATTCATTGAGGTTTTCTTCGTTGATTATTCACCGACGTTTTCATCGCTGATTATTCATCGACGATTTCATTGTGAATTACTCCTGCACAAAGACATCACACCCTCCCTAGGACATCGTGTGTAAAATTCATCTAAGTTTCGGTGTAGAAATGGGTCGATGATGCATGCCAAAGGTGGAATACGTTTCGAAGCGGTGTTGCATCCATTTCCCGTTAGGGAAGCAATCACCGAGAGAAAAAAGGAAAATGTAGCCAATGCATTTTTAACGTTTTGCAAATATTAGACACGCTGAGCATATAATCCTCTGGATGGACAACGCGCAGCTCAAAATAAAAACTTTTATTTATATTCCAGTTCTATTACCTACCTAAATTAAAAAAAAATAACTTGACAAAATCTATAAAAGTATCTCACAGTTGGAGACATCTTCATAACAGCGGACACATAGAGCAGACCATGCGCCGCATGAAGTATTTCTTCGGTTGTCTATCGTTCTGCTGTGATGGTGTTGCGGAATGAAAGCGTATCCTGCGGATACTATGGTAGGTTTTCTTTCTTCAGATCATTTACACCAGTAGCCATTCCGGTAAGGAACTTTAGATCACATACAAAGAGAAGGAGGTTCATAAAATGTAAAATACGACACAATAATATAATCAAAAACGTCTTGAATCGTTACGCGTTTATGTAATGCTTCTCGTTTATGATGATAAACAGTATAAACTTCCAGAATGAACGAACATTATTTAAGACTAACAAGTTGATTGAAAAAGAGGTAATTAATATCACTAAAGTCCTTGCACAATATTAAGTTCTAATAATATCTGGTTGCCGAATATACGAATTCGGAAAACATTTAAAGGGTTTTCCAACAAGAGGTGTTATTTTGATATTCAAAGAAAAATGCCATCTTTGAGACAAATGATCGGATCTTTATTTCATTATAAAGAGGAAGGTATGCTGTTAATAATGGAAAATAAGATCAGCCAAATGACCACCACGACCATGCCTACAGGATCATACCCTTTTCATGAAATTTTCCATAACCAAATCGCAAAGTGGCTGCCATATGTCCTCGATAGCCTCACGAATTCCATCTTTGAGTTCTTGAATCGACGCTGAGCTGTTGGCGTAGACCTTCTGTTTCACGTGGCCCCAAAGGAAGAAGTCGCAAGGTGTTAAGTCACAAGATCTCGGTGGCCAATTGTGATCACCTCTTCGAGAGATAACACGGTCCGGAAACTTTTCCCGTAAAAGATCAATGGTTTCGTTGCTTGTATGGAACGTAGCGCCGTCTTGTTGAAAGTAAACGTTGTCCAGATCAATACCATCCAATTCCGGCCATAAAAAATCATTAATCATCTGTTGATAGCGCAATCCATTCACCGTAACTGTTGCTCCAGCCTCATTTTCGGAAAAGTAAGGTCCAATGACCCCGCGGGACCAAAAATCGCACCAAACAGTCACACGTTGAGGATAGAGAGGCTTTTCAACAATAACTCTTGGGTTTTCTGAGCCCCAGATACGACAATTTTGCTTGTTGACGAAGCCGTCGAGGTGGAAATGGGCCTTATCAATCAAGATGAGTTTTCGATGGAATTCCGGATCATTTTCATGCATTTCAAGGACCCAATCAGCAAAGACTCGACGTTGTTGATGATCGGCCGGCTTGAGTTCTTGTGTTAACTGAACTTTATAAGCCTTAAGACCCAAATCTTTATGCAAAATACGGTGTAATGACGTTTGTGGAATGCCTAATTCCAAAGAACGACGAGGAATGGACAAACCAGGGTTTTCTTCAACACTTTCGGCTACAGCGGCAATATTCTCGGCTGTTCTTGAGCGACGTGCACGGGTTTTATTCTTCACATCACTAACTTGTCCCGACAGCTCGAATTATTCTACCAATTTCTGTATAGCGGTCCGACAAGGTGCTTCACGACGACCCAAAGATGTTCGAGTTTTACGAACCGTTTCTGCCACATTTTCACCATTTTTATAGTGAATTTTAATAATTTCAATGCATTGTTGAATCGTGTATCGTTCCAGTTTTATTAATGGCGTAGTTTCTACTTGTCAAATGTCAAAAAATGATAGCTCCAAAAGTGACCGCTACCGAAATAGCGGGCTAATTAAAATAACACCTCTTATTGGAAAACCCGATAATTATATAATCCAAAGTGATTTGAAATATCCTTAATATTATCTGGGCTGCTGACAATTTTCATTTCTTTATATTTTGCTTTTTGCTAAATTATTTGGCGTATTATTCTTGCCCTGCGAAAGCTTTCGACACTTTAAAGGACAAAAAACCTACAAATGTCAAAGACGAAGAAGGTCTCTAATCCAATGCCCCAATAATGCTGCTGTCACCACATATCTCTGATTTAATTAGCTATAATATTAAGGCACGTGAAAAAAGTTCTAAGGTATCCATAAGTAATGTATAAGAAATAGAACAAAATAAAAAACTGAAACCCTTATCATTGTTGAGGCAAAAATAGAAATAGGCGCACAGGAACTTCATCGACGATTTTATGAAGGGTCCTATAAAGAAACTATTAATTTTGTGAACCCTAATAGCGGTGGATCGGGAAAAATCTCACTGTAAATGGAGAGAGCTATGTCCAAATAAAAAAAAAATAACGGCGTTGTAAAACACTTAATTGATTGATCCTCCAAATAGGCTGGGATTTTAAGTACATATTCTCATTAACGAGGCTGACCTCTTAGAAGGTGGAATATAGAGCCGTAGTTTTATTTTTTTCTAAGAGAAATTGGTTTTATTTTGTTTTAGCTTACCCGTACCTTGAGTCTATTATTTTCAAAATTTTATGGTCATGTTAATAAATATATTTTCCTATCATATTCTATTCTAAAAACCCGTTGTAATTGGTTTTTCCATATGTATCGACCAAGAATTTTCACTCATTTTACAGAGTTATAAGACTATCAAGCTTTTTACCTTTTAGAAGCTTTTCGTACATTCTAAAACTTTCTGAGGAATAAGATCTCATACTAACATAACGCATTTTTCCTGTTATGAAACTGTTGTGGTTGAAATAAAAGCAAACTCTATATATGCTATTAACTAGAGTTTTATTCGCAACGTATTTACATAATTTATACTTAATTCAATTGCACATTATTTATTTAATTATATTCAATAAACGAAGAGCCACCCGCCTACGTGTACTACTCTGACAAGACAAGAAAAAATCGGAGTCTAACGCGAGAATCAAAAAGCTTAGAAATGATAGAAGAATGCTGTGGCTGAGCAGCATACTTACTAAAAGGTTAGAGAGTTAGTCAAGCTCTGCTGTCGCGAAGTGGACTTTAAGGTTGAGGTGGCATAATGTATCGTGTAATAATTATGTCAGTTCAAAACACATAAAATACATATGACAGAAAGATCGAATAACAATATAATCTACTTAAAATAATTATTTAACCATTTTGCTATTTATATTTTTAGGAAATCTATAAAAATATTTTAGACCTCGCTACATAAAGATACTCAAACTTGGGTCCTCTTTTAGCCGCTAAATGATAATCGTAAACGTCAAAGGCGTTTACCTCGAAATGGTGATTTTTTTCGTAACGTGTTTTACCTTAAGATGGGAGTAGCAGAGCTCCGAGCTTTATATAGGACAAAAATTGTTCGTTGGGGTCGAAATAAATGCTTTGTGAAATATCTTACTTTGTGGGGCACACAAAGACGTTAAAATTAACTGTAAATACATAAGCCGGTTCAGCTGCAGAACATCGATCAGTGAAATATTCTCACATCAATTGCCGCAAACTGAGAATGGAAAAGTGCCGGTTAGTATGACCTCAGGACGAATTTCATTCCTCACAACTACTGCAATTTTATGACGTTAAAAGAAGAATTGGTTGAAAGAGTATTTCCAATTCTGTATATTGTAACCAATTATAAGAATCACGATTGACTGAGTAAACGAGCTATTATTACGGTCAAAGAAAACACGTCTACGAACTTAACAATATTATTCAGTCTAAAATTCAAATCAAGGCAGTCAGACACAAGTCCGTCGACGCTGTTTTGGAAGCAGATAATGCAGTTAATTATCCAACAGAATTTCTGAATTCACTCGATCTGCCAGAGATGCCACCGCACGAACTTAAATTGAAAATTTCTTATGTTGCGAAATATCAACCACGCAAAGTTTTGCAACGGCACGCGGTTTACAGGACCTTTCAAAAATGAAGAAGTCCTCATACCTGGCATTTCTATGATTCCGAAGAATATGCCATTTCAAATCCCAATTCGTTTGGGGTTCGCACAACAAAGCTCAGGGCCAATCTTTAGAATTTTGCGGACAATTACATATTTTATGTTCTCGAGTTGGCAATTCAGACAATCTCTAATCTACACAAATAATGGAACAATAAAAAATATTATATACCCACAAGCATTGTGAAAGTAAATATTTTGGAATCGTGCGCTTTCTGTTCCCTTTTCTGTCCATTTAATCCAGGCGTGTCCAACCCGAGGCCCACGGGTGGCATGTGGCTCAGGACGGCTTTGAATGCGGCCCAACAAAACTCGTATACTTAAATACTTTCTCAATTAATTTTATAAAACATTTCTTTATCTATATAACATTTCCATTGGAGTAGTTACTTCTCGACATAATAAATGTACAATTGCGCAATGTGGCCAAAGAAAGTTTTTAATGTACTTAGTCAAATTGACACTAAAGACATTGGAGACATTATTTATTTTTCGGAAGTAAGTTGGTTAAGTCTTGGTAAAATGTTGAAAAGATTTTATGTTTTGCGAAATGAAATAAATTCATTTATGGAATCAAGAATAAAATCTGTGCCAGAACTTGGTGATGAAAACAGGCTCACAGATTTTGCTTTTTTTAGTAGACTTGACAGCTCATTTAAATGAGCTAAATTTGCGTCTTCAAAGTGAAATACAACTATGCCCCAAACTATAGCGGCTTTCGAAATGAAACTGAAGCTATGGAAGCACCTACATTTGTGAGCAGCTATTTTCTAAGATGAAGCACACAAAAAATAAAAATAGGGGCAAAACCTTGAGAGCTCATTGAGAGTTGCATCAACTTCGATCGCAAAATATCGAAGCATTATTGTCTCAAAAACAATGTCAAATATCACATCAATTTCATGTTGCTATTTCTTATATTTTATAATATAAAATGTATGAATTAATGAAGCTTAAATTACTTAAAATTGTTAACTAAGTATGTATGTATATTCCTCGTTTTTGTTCACTAACTATCTTTAGGGTTCGTATATTTTATGTGTGGCCCATTATAACTCGTCTACTTCTAATGCGGCCCAGGGAAGCTGAAAGGTTGGCCACCCCTGATTTAATCAGACAGCAGACAGCTGTCCTGTAGAAAGTACCAGCGAAGATACATAGATAAACGTTGTGCAAAATTTTTAATAAATATTTCATAAATTTAATTATCTGGCTTGGATAGATTTGGACTTGGAGTACAATGTATAGGAAAATGTAGGGAAATTAGTCAAATTTATAGTAACAAGATTTGCGTGTTTACCCTGAAGGAGAAGCTGGTTGGTAACAGAGAACGTGAAAATCATAGAAGAATTGGTTAGATGATGTGCAAAGTTCCGTTCAATGTTGAAGCTTATTGATTGGGAAATAGAATTTGTTCAAAAATATTGTTGATGTACTTAGTAGTCATTGAGCTTGGAGCAAGTCATGATGTTGGCTAGCTAATATAGGATTTGGAATATTATAGCGCTTCATATGAATTGCTTACAATAAATTTTATTCATTTTGCTTTTCTAAGACGATTGACTCTTAATTCTACAAAGTAAAATGATATCCAAAATGCCGCACTGAAGTTTACAATATGTATGTAAGCAGGTCTGAATTATGTTTTCGTGTAACTTCTAAATTGTTGAAGTTGATCTATACCTACTGTCTTTTATCATCCCAAGCTTTGAAAAATAGTTCATTACTGACAAATTCAGAATATATATACTCCTCCTATACCATCATAGGAAGATAGCTTCAATGAATATCTCAAATACTAGGCATTATATTTCTTTTTTGCTTAAATGTCTGCTGAAACCGACCGACTGAAACACTATTCTATGAATCCCTTGACCTGTGATATTTGGGTACTTTCCAATTTCATTTTTACAGGTCCACTGTTAAAAATGTTGGAATATTCAAATTAAATTATAAATTACCAGCAGACCGTAAAAAGGACATGAATTAGCATCAATGCGGTCAGGGACATGTAGTGCCTATTCCGTTAGACTTTGATATATCCTCTCCATGACTTTGGTACGTATTCCCTTCTGGAAAAATATACCAATTGAAGTCCTTGTGGGCTTCGGAACTGAAAACAATCGAATTGAACTTTCTACCATAGATTATTTATAGATTTAAAATCGATCTATACACAGAATCCAGCTGAAAACTGGATTCTTGATTTCAAGGATATCAGCATAACATACCTGCTAATATTAGCCCAGTCTCCAACGGGATGGAAGAACATTTTCTCAATTCATCCACAGTATCTATGTATTTATGAACATTTCAAATATATACATATGTAAGATAAGTGGCTCTTGTGATTGTGATTTTCAGTTTCTCATAATTGGATTAGAGGCAAAAGATATGCAAATTCTGAGATTCAATTATGCTGTGCGGGCAAGGCAGACTTTGCTTAGAGATAACGTCAGTAGGAAAATAATTTATGTGCATACGTCGTTAATGTTAATGTTGCTAATGTCATTGTCCGAAAACATGAAGCTGTGAATTTCAATAAGCAAACAACTTGCAGATTGCGACACGAAAATGTTAAACCGCACCAACTAGGAAGATCGTCGGATGGCTTATTGCATTCCCCATTCATCAAAAAATTATTCGCAGTTTATCCTGCTAGAATAACTGAACCTTTCTATGTATAGTACAAGTCCATTATTTATTCATTCACCTTTTATGACAATTGAACAAAAAGGTTTACCCCCAACGCAACCAGGAATTGGTCAGAAGCAAAAACATGTCCATCGACTTCAGGCTGAAGGACCAACTTATGTAAAAGTCTATTTGGAAAAATTTGGCTCCTTCCAAGAGGTACATTAAGACTTCATACTATACCCTTCAAACTACCTTTAGAGTTTGCTGGGAAATAATCGATTTTAGTTAGGATAGGGATGGTTGTAAATGGAGCATTTCTTTTTTACTAATTCATAGCGAAACACGAGTGGATTAACCGTGGATATAGGAAATCTTTTGACCCAAATATTTACCAGTTATGTATTAAAGGTATTCCTGTTTCGAACCTAAATATTTTGTCGTAAAGTTTCCTAACTTCTAAGGAGGTTAATTTTGTGTGGAAATTATACACCTGCAAGGTTTTGCTGAGGTTTGGCTTTTATTATTATCCAATATTCTGAGCTAAGTTATTTTAGTTTCTTGTGTATGGTAAAAGTTTTGAGTTTAAAACTAAGGACAAAATGTTTTAATGTGACTACGACTTTGTCTTTACTGTATAACAAACGAAGGATATACTTATGCCTATGGCCATTATATTTTGAAGATTTTTTTTTCATTCGGTAATCTTTTTTAGTGGATTTGTCTTGAAAGCAGTTCAAAATTATGGAAAGAGCTTTATGTAATTTTATAAGTATGTCGAAAATCTTTTTTTAATTTTATTAAAGCTATGGCGGTAGAT
Source organism: Dioctria rufipes (assembly GCA_963924295.1). Lineage (NCBI taxonomy): Eukaryota > Metazoa > Arthropoda > Insecta > Diptera > Asilidae > Dioctria > Dioctria rufipes. The sequence goes on from CAWUPM010000789.1 coordinate 206,295, forward strand.
TCAAATAAACGATATTTTTGTAAGACACGCCCACCATTTTCGAACTAACCCAAAAAGACTATTGGATTCTCTGCTGAAGATTATCGCCCTATTAGTATTCCTTTCTTTTATGCGGGAACGAATGTTTCGCTTTCTCGGGTAATTATCTTCTGAGTGATTATAACCTGGTTTTCATACAAAGCTTAAGTGTATAGCGGCTACGAGATATCCGATGATATCAGAGAGAATTTCAATTCTGATATGCTCACTGTTGTCACATTAAGACTTTTCAAATCTTCGATACGGTAAACTACATACAGGGTGGGCCAAAAGTCACCATGGGGTTTAAAAATTTAATAACTTTTTCGTTTATTTGTTTTTTTAGATTATATAAATAACATCTGGAGAATAAATAATGGAGAGATTCACAACTGAACAAAGAACCAGAATAATAGAATTTTATTACTTAAATCAGCGATCAATTATTTTAACGCAAAGAGCATATCGTCGCCATTTTAACGTCGCCCTCTGAAGCCATGATTCGTTGCTTAGTTGATCGTCACCACCAACATGGCACCGTAAGTGATTTGCCTCGAACCGGTAGACCGCGTATAATTCACACTGCGGAAAATATTGAACGTGTAGAGCAAAGTGTTAACGAAACACCAGAAACATCTACCAGAAGGCGTTCTGCTCAGCTAGGGATGTCTCATACGTCACTACGGCGCATTTAAAAAAAGATTTACTGTTATTCCCATATAAGGTGCAATTGGTGCAAGAATTGAAACCTGCAGATTATCGGCAAGGTCTAAATTTTGCAGTTAAATTTCAACAGTTGGCCAGAAATGAAATCAACTTTATTGAAAATCTGATTATGAGTGATGAAGCTCATTTTCATCTGAATGGCTTTGTTAATAAGCAGAACTGTAGGTTCTGGGGTTCTGAAAATCCAAGAGTCATTCATCAACGCCAATTGCACCCCATTAGGTGTACAGTATGGTGTGGCATTACATCTGAAAATATCATTGGGCCTTACTTCTTCGAAAATGAAGCTGGAAGTGCTGTAACCGTAAATGGAGAGCGGTATCGGTTTATGATAGAAAATTTTTTACGTCCTGCTCTTGAAAACAGACCTGAGATGTGGTTCCAGCAGGATGGAGCCACTGCCCACACTGCCCGAGACACAATGGCACTTTTAAGGCAAATTTTTGGACAGCGAATAATTTCAAGAAATTCGGAAATTAATTGGCTAGCGCGTTCGCCAGATTTGTCAGCACTCGACTATTTTCTTTGGGGTTATTTGAAGGAGCGAGTATATGTGAACAAGCCCGAGATAATCCTTGAACTCAAGGCCAACATTGTTGCAGAAATTCGAGCGCTACAGCCACAAATGTTGAAAGATGTTATGGAAAATGCTCTAAAAAGAGCCCATCATTGCGAAGCTAATAACGGCGGTCATTTAAGTGACATTATTTTCCATACTTAGCGTAAAAAAATTTCCATTTTGTATATTTTATAATCTAAAAAAAAAAATAAAAAAAATATATAAACGAAAAAGTTATTAAATTTTTAAACCCCATGATGAGTTTTGGCCCACCCTGTATATCTTACTTGTGAAAATCTCCGAACTGAGTACAGCTTTTGTCACAGAGCAGCGAAACACATCTTTATCATTCTCCTCGGGCGCAATCAACGTGTCTCAATTAACAATTAAAAATCTAGCTTGTTACCCTTGAGTTTAGGCATATCCAAAGTTCTATGCTTGCACCTCTACTTTTCAGTCTTTTAATTAATGCAGTACCCAAGTTAAAATTAATCTGGCAAAGTCCAAACCTATGGCTATTTATAAATCCCCTTTTGAAAGGTAGTAAAAGTGAAACTATAGGCCTATTGAGAAATTATCTTGCATTCCCAAATTATTTGAAGCTATCATTTATTATCAGATATGAATTTCCTGCAGGAATTTACTCTGAAAACCAACATGGCCTTATTTCGGGCAGGTCTACAACCACTAACTTATTGGAATTTGTCTAGGATACCATTGGCGGGTTTGCAAAAGGCTAGGATAATGATTGTATGTATACAGACTTTAGTAATGCGTTGGACAAGTTGTCTCATTGTATGATACGGGTTAAAATGGAAAAGTATGGGTTTCCTGCAACATTTCTAAAATTCATAGAGTCTAATTTAGATAACAAAGCATATCAAATCATATTACGCTATCCCATCTCTAGAGCCTTGAAGGCACCGTTTGGTGTACCTCAAGGGAGTGACTTGGGCCCGTTGCTCTTAATTCGGTCTATTGACGACATTGTCTCTGTTGTGAGGTACTGTAAGATCTTGGTTAATTCTGACGATTTTAAGCTTTTCGTTCAGACTAAATCTGTTAACGTTTGTGAACAGGAGGGTGATTCTGATTTTTTGTCGTACTAATTAGGCGTTAATTTTGACATATTTTGTCGTACTTTAACACAGTTCATTTTATGTTTTCACTATTATCTGCCACAAAATGAACTATAATGAATTTTCGCTGAACAAACGTAAAAAAACACGCCTAACTATACGACAAATTAGTCAACTGCTACCAGATGTTGTGACAAAGAAATGTACTAAGTGCTTAAATTCGAAATAATATTTTTTATTTATTAAGGAACCTCACTTACGCTACGTTACTACGTTAGATACATCGCCAGTCGACTTTTTAAACATTTTAAATATTTCATTTACAAATTGCAAAAATACTTTGTAATTAGATTTTATTTTTCATTTTGAATAAAAGTACATATCACGTCATATCATGGCAGATTGCTTGCTACTAACTAAGAAACGATATAATAGAACGACTGTATTCACTTTCTGGGAAGATTTGTTTCGCTCTCGTGAGCATTTGATGAGCAACTCTTCTGCAGTCAGAATTAATAATGAATTCGTCAGCCAAAGCTGATTCGAGTGGAAGTAAAAAATGCCTATAGGGATCCTTGGTAAGTCGATACGATTTCAAGGTATTATAAACCACACTGAATGCTGGCTGTTTAGCAGAATGAAAGTAGCCACGATTTCCGCGCATTATCTCAACCCCTTTACATATACATAGTGATCTGGCCGATAATTAAATTCACATATCTGAAAAATATCCAACTTTAAATAGAGTATTGGAAAGGAAAAAAAAAGATTTTCTAGTACGTATACTTAAAACTTACAAATTATTTTTCCCACAGGTACTATGTATAGCAGCGACAGCAACACAGGTATCTAGAAGCTACGACATAATCGATCTAAATTTAAATTTGTTTTACAAATTATTATATTTTAATACATATTTCGTAAATTTTCCCGTAAGACAACAAAACTTCACTTGACTGTCAAATTCATTTCTAGTCTACCATAACCTGAACGAGTTGAGTTGCAATAAAAAGGAGAAAGAAAAGCAATTCATTCCTTAGGCTTACATTCTGACACTTAAGTACGACAAAATATCAGAACCACCCTCCAGATACTGGGTGACCTTCAAAAATTCTACAATGGGTGCATAAGCAATAACTTGGTACTCAATATAGACAAGTATGAGGTTATGACTTTCTATAGTAATCAGACACCAATCATTTATGATTATGGTTTCGCGGATTCATCGATTCGCCGTGTGAATTTTGTCTGTGACTTGGGTGTTAAAGGTAACCAAAGATTGTATTTTATCTCCCACATGAAGTACATGGAATCAAAGAGGAGTTAAATACTGGGATTTATAAAGCTTTGGTCCCGAGAGTTCTCGAATCCCACTATAACATTAAATTTGTACACTTGCTTTGTGAGACCACTTTTTAAATACGCTAACCAGGTCTGGCCTGCTTTTTACGGTACACACATTGATTGTATCCAGTATGTTCAGCGGACCTATCTACGCTTTGCTCTTAGAAATCTACTCTGAAATAATTATTTAATTTTTCCACCCTATTATGATCGCGTGAAGCTTTTGAATGGGAAAACGTCGAATGGTTGACGATTTTTTTTTTGTATAAACACTTGAACGCGAATATTGATTCTCCGTTGTTACTGGACAAAATCTCTTTCAGTGATAGTGGTCACATTTTGAGAAGGCTAGCTCTATTGCATGTTAACTTCTCATGGTTTAACTTTAGCATGTACGAACCTATTAATCACATGTGCATTACTCTTAATAATATGGCTGAACATTTTCTTGTTGACGTTTTTAAGCATGTTTTAAAAAGACATCTATATAATATTAAATTTTTTCGTTCTGTTCAATTGTCTCTTAATCTTAATACTTAATACTAACACCGACTAAGTGACGAAAAGCATGTATTGTTCTCCATTTATTTATTAAAAGTGTCACTACAGCGAACAAGTGTTAAACTGTTTCTGATAGTCAAATTTTCTGTTCTCAACTTAGCCTATACACATTAAAAGGATCTCTTACTTCTATAACTTTTGTGATGAGTCCATTTGAATTTGAAATTACAGCATTGAGAAAATAAATTTTTAAATTACCTGAAACTACACCTGAGAAAACAATATAAAGATTTTAAAATTCACTTCCCGATTTCTTAAGTCTTTAACATAAGCCCCACTGCATTTTGTCTATCAATACAATTCGATTTAACTGCGAATCGTTTCGATGAATTAATCATTAAATTTCATTGAAATTGAAAACACTTTTATCACCATAATAAAAATATCAGTTTTCCATCCACAGATTTTAATATCAAATAAGTAAAAAAGCTAGAATTGGTCTAGACCAATTCTTATGATACCATAGATGAATGCCCGTATAAAATTTCGTATGGTTACCGATCTATGCGAGTTTAATTTTTGAAGTGGTTTTTTGCATATATTTCTAGAACGGTTCGTTGGACAGAAAAAATTATTATAATCAGTTTTATAGGATTTCGTATTCTGAAGGTACAATAAAAATGTCTAGGACTGATCGTTTTCACAGTATACGTAAAAAACCTAAATTTTTATGTGGCAACCACAAGAATGAGTTGCTCGATTTATTCCATTTTTGAAGTTTTATTTGCTGTTACTATAAAAACACCATGTACCAAATTTCAACTCCCTACGTCTATGCGTTCTCAGGCAGTTTCCAAATATATAATGGAAAACGAAATTTTTGTATGGCAACCCCACGAAGGAATTGCCCGATTTGTCTCGTTTTCGAACTTTATTTTACTTTTTTTTTAAAGTCCGTGTACAAAATTTCAGCTCTCTAAGTATACGCGTTCTCGAGTTATCGTGCGCACAGACGGATAGAATGGCGAACATACGGACGGACGGACGGACATGCAAAAATCAAAATAAATTTTAATATTATGCGTGGGTGTAGAATCCATTTTGCTATACCATCATTATTTCGAGGTGTTACAAACGAAATGAATGAATAGTTTATGATGCGCATTTAGGATATTCTACTGAACTACTTACATACCTGTGTACGTATATTCCTTGAATAAATCCGTCTAAATTCCTCTTTATACCTTCGAGTTCTTCACTGTCAGCATTAACTTTCCATTTCTGCTCCTTTCGTGCAAAATTGTGATGATGCACTGATGTCCAATTGCATTTTCCGAACACAGCGGAACAAGGATTTCGTTTCCCTCGACAGTCTGGGAGTAATTTGAATAATTCATTTGAGATGCAAAGATTTATAGCCGCACTACGGCTCCAGACATTCTGGCATCAGTTGAAAGATTATTGTATAACACAAACGACAAGAGACACACCTCCGCCCGTTTTTTTTACGGATTTCAATGCTCAAAAAATAACAAAAGTAGAAAAAAAAAACTACTGGACCCAGAAAATTGAAGGAAGTATATCCTATTTCTAAATGGTCGCATCAACATATTCTACATACAAATCATCCCGAATTAAGGATGGCAGGAGATGAAGGAGATTACGAAAGTATTATGTATCCGGATTATTGGTCTGGGACTTATTCCAATAGTAATTCCGATAATGAAGAGCACATCTAAGATTTAACGATAATACACCTACCGCCTCAAAATATTATTTGGTGTATATTATTTGAGGTTTGGTACAAGAAAATCCCTAGGGGATAGCTCAACTGACACTTTTGGGTCAGTGCAAATGGGAGATTAGCTCACTTTCGTACTTACCAATAATATAATCCCGATGGCTTTTTACTGCTTTCCATGGTTTTTATTCACATTTTCTGAGGATGATGGTTTATTCAGGAAATGCACTATTTTAAGGACATTTTTGATTACAAAGTTGTTGGGGGAAAATTTAACTATAATAAAGTTGAAGAAATGTGATAGATACAACAGTTGGTAAATTATGTGCTTTCTTACGTCATCATTCAAGTTATAAATTATAATTGACCTAATTGAATACGGAGAAGGTATGTGTGAGACGTTAAAGATATATATGTAGCGTCCGAAGGGCTCTTAGTGACCTGTGGGAATACCGATGAGAGTATAATGCCAGTTCAGTTGCCAGGTGCTCTAATTAACAAAATCTAAATTTTTTAGTTTTCAGTAATATATCATTTTTTGTATATTGTGTTTTTTTATTTTAAAGACAGGGGAACGAAAAATCCCAAACACTGAAGCCAAGACGGACCATTGTACTAACCTATTCCTATTAGACCCATCCAGAAAACTTCTGAACATCTGCAAGTAGTCAGGTTCACCCATCGCTGCTGATGCTACATGTGAAGAGTCGACTTAATGTTCACTGAGGTAGTAACATCGAAAGAACTAGAGCAGGACTTGGCTAGCAGATCAGCCCTCTCATTCCCCATGATCCCATGTGCCCGGGCACCCACTGTTGGGACACCTTCTTGTGAATATATTGTTTATCCAAAGATGTCCTGTAGTCCCTCAGTAACTTCGATGTTATCCGAAGGCCACTCAGAATCAAGGCTGCCTAACTATCCAAGAGAATAGCAGGATCCTTTCCTTTTTTTGGATATTCTTATTTTCTTTTTACTTTGACTTCGTTGTTTTTACAAAAAAATGCCTAACATAATGTTTTGCTACAAAAACTGTAAACTGTGGACTCTCATTTTTAACTTGTCCTATGCATTAAGTGTAACTGTTAAAGAGTTATTAGCTCTTAACCTCTTCATGAAGTTCTTCATACTATTAGTTCTTAAAGCTGACCATATACTACTTAAGATACAGGGTGACTTGTTAAAAACTAGTATATTTTCTAAATCACCCTGTAACTCGTAAACGGCTGAGATGCCCCCTCCCATCTGTACATTTTTTTGTTTAACTAGGTGAATGCTATATATCACCTCCTGTCCTTTGAACCTCAATGGTGGAAACAACCTAGGGGATATTCTAAGAAATAAATCTTACAATCTTAAGGTGTCATAAATAAGTAACTAGATAACAATCCCACGGAATTCCGAAGGAATGACACTAGACTCTCATAGCGACAAAGTAGAGAATCTAGTATCAAAATTTAAGAATAAATTTAGTGTTGACATTTAGGTAGAAAAAATAATTAAAAAGTAGTCCTATATTAATGCTTAGAACTTATATACGGGGTGTTCCGGTGGATATGATTCATATTTTGTCTATCGATAGTGCGTTGCTTTCTGAGTAAAAAGTTCTTCTGAACCATATGAAAATACTCACACCTATTCCAGCTTTACTGTTTATTTGTCTTCAAATTAGACTTTCGAAGCTATTGTAACTTTTGAAGTATTTATTCGATTTGATTTTTTTTTAATTTTCAATACGTATTTATTTAGCCTTCAAAATAAAACAAATACTTAGTGGGTAATGTTAATACATAGAGAGTTAAGAGTCTTCAAAGTCAGAATTTTTGAATTGGAATCCCAAAATTTCAAGTGATCACTCATTTTGTACGGAAACTAGGACTTTCACGAACCATTTTTTGTTTTTATTTTATTTTTTTCGGTGGTATTAATACCTTAGATTTATACCTTTAATTAAGAATACAATAAGTATTATCGATAATTTGATGAACCTCTTAAAAATTTCAAACTTATAAGTTTCTTTCAAGTAAAACAAATTTTACTTACCTTTTTTTTTCTTCTTTTTGTTATTTTTATTTAAGAAATATTTTATTATATATATTCTATCAAGTTACAATACAGAATAATCAAGCTATTGAATTAGCTTGTAATAAATTTTCATTATGATTACCGCGCGTACACGTAGATGATTAGGTAATAGTTTAATTAAAATTATTTGATAACAACCGGAAAAGTTTTTGTTGTTGATTTCGTCATTCGTGGGTGGTCGGTTATGTTTTAACAAATCCAAATCGTGAACGTACAGTGTAGTGTGAATGCAATCTTTCAGCCAGAGAAACACATAGCTGATCGACAATCGGAATAAAACCTAACACTCTGTCCTTTGACGATATGTATGTTAACGTGTTGTGCTTTCATATAATCGAATAACTGAATGGATTCAGCCTCACATTTCTCGTTCTACTTCGATATTGTGAAGTATTTCATATTTTTCTTGCATCTCCCTATTTATCTAACTCATCTCTTATCGATTCGACAAACAATTTCAATGATTTCGATACACACATTGCAGATTCAATAATCATTTTCGGATCCTGTACCAGCTTGTTCGTCGCATTGAATCGCTCCAATATATCGTTCCAAAAGATGGAAAATAAAGCGTTTTCTTCTCCAAAAGATTTTTTGCTTAATTGCTCACGATCCCTTTATGCTCCAGAATAATATGATTAAAACATCTTTCATTTTGGCAGTATCGCAGCTAGGGTGGGGCAGCTGAGGGTGACCACATGGCGCACCAAAATAAAGAGGCATTAGCACTTTTAGGAACAAATCAGAGTATTATCGTATCATAAAATATGTTGCCCACAAATCATTGTGAGTAGCTGTTAATTCTAGGAAAAAGGCCAGGAGTTCAATTATTATACTGACTCTATGGTGCAAGTTCCAAGTGGCCATAGTAGGCATCTGAGCATCGAACCTTGCTTACCCGTGAGCCCGTAGTAATGAAGATACAAAGCTATAATTTGTGACTTTGTAACACTAGTAATGAAAGCTTGGCTTGGCAGTGGTATAACTAAAAAATCTAGCCTAATTATCAATTTCCTACTTCAGGTTTCAGTGAATGCTTTGCACGTGGAATGTCCTCAGGGTATTTGTAATGATTAAAGTGAGCATCAACAGATTTCATTGTCTAATTGATTTTGTAGTAAGTAATTTCCTTTTCGCTGCTGATTTTAGTAAACTACATAAATTTTTTCCTGACCTCTATCGACTTTTCGCTTTCTTTTCTTCTTCAACTCAACGTTAGGATGTTTTGATGAACATAACTAAAGGCGGATTTACAATGGACGCAACGGAACGCAACTGAACGGAGAGAAATGTCAAACCGGTTTTCTTTCTATGCTTTTCAAATGGAGTTGCGCAAAGTGGACGGACGAAAACGCAGTCGTACTCAGCAAGTTTAATAATATCTGAAATTAACGCAACTGACCGGATAAACATAACCTCAAATTAGCTTTGGGATTGTTTATTTTGTTTCGTCAAGTGAAACTGTGCTGCGGTAAGTGTGTAATAAGCAGAGAGGAAATGGAATGAAGAGTTTTTTTATTTTATCCATATTTGTTTATAAATTTGGGTAAAACGTCACTGTCACTTTCAATTAATCATGCGTCCATGGTAAGCAGCTAACCTCGACGTCCATTTTACTACGCAAATTTGAAATTTCACACAATTCAGTTGCGTTCCGTTACGTCCATTGTATTTCAGCCTTAACTCCAGCTTGAAGCGCCTGGTTGAAATTGTCAAAACGAACTTACCAAAAATCTTATTAGTTTTGGAGCAGCTCTCAGGAAGGATCAAGAACGCAAATATCACAAGACTGATGCCGCTTTGCTTTTGTTGACCATACTGTCTTTCTAGTTCCACAGTTTTCTTGGATTTTAAGTTCTGGTCGATGTGATTAGCATCCAAACGGACCTACTTGCAAACGCTAACCCTCAACTTGCAGAATTGTGCTCAGAGAAGGGAGAACCAAGAAGTTATTTCGCAAGACAGTGTAGATTTTGCTGAAAATAAGTTGCGTTGTGAAATGTTCTTTTCACTTGATCACATCAACCTGGAAGTAAAAACAATATTCCAAAAGCTGCATGAACTCGAAAGAAGTTTCTTTTCGACCTCAGAATCAATATCGATTCAATCAAGCTGGAAATGCTGATGAAATCGATAAGAAGGAGGTTATGTGTTGTGACTCAGGTACCAATGCCCTAAATCACAACCATAAGGTGAATACATCAATATATTGCCCTATGCAATATATTGATGTATCGCAGAAATGACCCTGAAAAACAAAATTAATTTCATATAAAATCTCATTCAAATTTTAAAATGCATTTAGAAATGCATTCCCATATTATAACAAAATGCAATTTAGCATAAATTGCATTTTGATATCAGACACACATTCCACTCACACGGTATGCACACTTACCTACATACAGTGTCTTCTTACTTTGTACATACGTACATTACAAACTTCCTCCAATCTAATTGTATGTACATACATACATACAATTATCAGAATTATTCGCGCCCTCTCAAAATTATTATTTCAAGCCGGGCGCACAAGTGCATATCGGGTTGCATTTTCTACATGATGCATATGCATCTCAACATAAATAATTTGCATTCGCTCACGTACGAATTTAAAATCGCCGTGAGAAAGCAAAAAGAAAAAAGCTTTTTCTAAAAGTTTTTCGTGGGTACCTGGGGGCAGCTAGCCCAAACCTCGAGGAGTTTGTTTTTCAACCGCCGGGCGAATAAGTAAAAATATCGGGAGTGCCAAAAAATCAGAGATATACGGAAACGATATTTTCTCTTTTACAAAAAAAAAATTGAAAATAAATTTGGAAGAGTGAAAAATGAATCTAATTAAGAATTGTTACTAATAGTGAAAAATGAATCTAATTAAGAATTGTTACTAATAGTGAAAAATGAATCTAATTAAGAATTGTTACTAATGTGAGAAATTAGTATAGTTAAGAATAGTTGCAACACAAATCAAGGGAGCTATTAAATTGAAAGATAACTTTAGAATAATTGAAAATAAAAAGTGGAAAAATAAATTGAATGTAAACAGAGAAATTTTGGGATTTTGTTTTTCTTTCTCCCACGTGCACTCTCTAAGGAGCACGGTGCGCGTGATATAACAACTGGTGGCAGCGGTACTTTTCCGATAAACAGTGCCTTATAAGCAAATAACTAAATAAATCATCAAGTGAAAAAAATTATAGTCAGAAGAACGTAAAGTGAATATAAAAGTGTATATATATTTCGGATATAATATAAAAAAGATAAATAAAGCAAAATCTGTGGGAATAATAAACACACAGCAAAAAAAAAATTATAAAAATAATCATAATAAAATAAACATAATAAAAAAAAAAAAAAATAAGCCCGGGTGCCGTGAGGTACTTAGAGGAAATATAACATAATTTTGAGTGCCATTGTACTCCACCGTGGGACCCAAGGAGGCTTCATCCCTGCCTCACTAAGACGTACCCAGACGGAAGGAAGTCCCCTCTCATTCAGACAGGAAATCGTCGTAACCTTATCATCGTCATACTCATCCAACACCTACACACAACATACAACAGCAACATCTTTCACCCAACTCTAAATCTCATAGAAACCGTCGCCCCGGACGCGCGACGTATTGACATCAACTTCAACAAAACAAAGAAAGATACTAACAGCTATACCAATACCTCTGGATAAAATAAAAGGTAGCGAAAAAAAAAATATATATATATATTTATAATAAATGCATTTTATATTCAAAGACACATTATATAATCTATATATACCTATATACCTATAATCGATTCATTTTGTGTTTGAAATCAAAACATTTTTATGTTCGATTCTTTTTATATGCAGTAATAAATTATTTTCACTATCAATCCATTTATACAAACATAACAACATAGTGCAATCAGCGTATTTTTTTTTTGCAACTGAATTTTTCTTTAGGAGATCGCACAAAATCCTAGCTTAAAACTATTTTTTAAATATATATAATTCCAACTTATCCTTCCATCACCTTTCACCCTTCCGCGAAGCGACCTCTGCGGTAAGACTTCGTGAGCTTGCTGGTCAGAGGACTTCGAAGAATCAACAATCCCTCCCCTTTGATAGAACTTGGAAAGGCTATCATTCAGCGGAGAGATTTTGATTGGAGGGAGGAATTGTGAAAAAACAAAATTTTTTTTTTAACCTTTTTCTCAGCATTCCTGTTCCAGAATTTCCTATTTTAATATAAACTTCCTTTTTTTTGTGTGTTACAAAATCAATCCCAAATTTTTAATTTTTCATCTTCGATTTAATTAACAGAAATATTTACTTGCAACCAACATAATAACTCTTTATATTGACGTTCGGAGTCCTATTAAATTTTTTTTTAAATCAAAACTTTAAATCAACCTATCAACAATAATTAATAATCAAGTGATTTTGTTTTAAATTCCACGCAAGTTTTCTTTTATGCGTCAAACTTTAGTTTATTGTCGTTTCTTTTTCACCTCAATTTTTAAACTCTACAAAACTTTTAACATTTAATTCAAAAAACATTTGTTGTTATTAACTTAATTCTTATTTCTCTATTGATTTATCATTTTATTGCTGCTATTGTCGTTATATGCACTTACCCCTCTTACAAAAAAAAAATAACGCACTTAACATATACATACATATACATACTTCTCTCAATCTTAATAAATATTTTTTGCTCTTCATCCTCCATATAAATTTACCACGTCTTCTATATTTTTCTAAACTTAAACAAATCCACCCCGATCAGAATACTACTCGAATCAAACATGACTGAAGAAAACAAATCTTTCGATGAGCTCTGCTTGTCACAAGTCCCAAAAATGTCAGAAATTAGACAAATTTTGGCCGACTATCATAGAGCCAATAAAAGCAAAAGGACTTCAGACTTTACGTCTGAAAAACTCAAAAATTTGGAAGACGTATGGGCTTCATTTGAAAAAACGGAAACCCTGATTCAAGATCATGAAGATTTTACTGAAACTCATGATTATTTTAAGCAGTCCTGCTATGACAAAACGGAGGACTGGTACAATCTTACAAAGGCAACTCTGTCTGATAGGTTGAAATCCATATCGGTCCACACAGAGCGCAAAAATAACCCATTTTACGTCCCACTTCCAAAAACTTCTCAAAAAACAACTGCAGCTGATAATCAGGACAACTCAGACCAAGACCGAGAAAATACAGTACGATTTCGGCTGCAAGAAGATAGGCGGAAAACAATTTCACATATTATTCAGTCTATTGGAACTAATTCACTAGCAGATGCAAGCCAGGCATATCTAAACCAAAAGATAAATTCGTTACATAAATACTGGGATGATTTTGAGGCTACACATAATGAAATAATTTTAAATGCGAGCCCTAATGACAAAGACAGCGAGTATTTCGCAAATGATGTATATATAAACATGGAAACATCATTCTCAGACACTATAATTGCCCTACAAGAACAATTAGACTCTCGATTGCAAAGCATATCAAATAATACACATAACTACACAGACCATCACCATAACGTCTCCTTTAGAGACCAATCTACCTTCTCCTTATCAGAAGCAAGATCATTAGTTCCTAATTTCAGCGGAAATCCAAAAGATCTTCACAAATTTGTTTCAAGTTGTGATGATATATACGCAACGGCAACGACGGCGAATGAAAGGAACTCCCTCCTTAGCCTAATAAGGAGTAAACTATCCGCCGAAGCATATGATGTATATAGGTACAATCAAGATGCAGATTGGTCTACTTTAAAATCACTTTTACAACAGACTTTCGAGGTAAAAACCTCTAGATCCACCTTACAATCTCAACTAAGTAATTCGAAACAAAGAAGAGAAGAAAGTGTAAAAGATTTTCTTCAAAGGTTAAATACAATCTTGTCCAAATTAAATGAGGCAACGCACTCTTAAACAGCGGACAAAATACTTCTAAAATCTTTATTAAAAGATAATGAGGGTCAGGCTGTAAGAGCAATTGAGGACGGTCTATCCAATCCACAATTACAGACCTTAGCTAAGGTCCATTCGGATAAATCTTTCGCTTCACTAAAATCACGTATTCTAGATCACTCATTACGTATAGAGCAGAAGCAACCCAACTTCCAAACATATAACATGGTAAATCAAAATTCCCTTCAAAGTACAAATAATAACCTTCGTTGTTTCAAATGCAATAGACTGGGGCATGTTGCTTCAAGATGCCCAGTCATACAAAGCTCAATGCAAAATGTCAATGTAGCTCCAAGAGTTACTTCGCAGCAACAACGCCCTCAAGATTTTAATAAAGCTACATCTCCGTCACAGGCCCCTAGTTGCCGATATTGCCATCGGATGGGCCATTCTATTGAAGAATGCAGGACAAGAGCAGCAAATAATTCCCGATTTAACGACAGCCAGGGAAATCAAAATAATTTCCAAAACGTGAAAAATATTCCACCAACAAACACGGCTGACAGACAGCCTCAAAATAGGAACTGGCAACAGCCAGTATTCCGAGAAAGTCGAACTCCACCGCCGAGATACAATAATGCCAATATCTCGGCTAGATCGCCATCTCCAACTAGGAAGAATAACAAAACTCCATCGGCATCCAGGCAGGGAAACTGGATGCAGCGGGGGGTCTCATTCGGCAACCCCTCGCAGATAGAAACAACGGCGCAAGTTCATCGCAATCCCGAGACAATATCGATGGAAAAGTAGGCAGCAAAAAATTAATTCGTATCCCCGTCCAAATTAATAAAAATTCACTAACGCTTTCTTTGCCTGTAGACATCTGCTCTGCTCCAAAGCTTACCTTTTTGATTGATACTGGAGCAGAAATCAGCTTAATTAAACTCCATCCATTAAAGCCAGATAGCATCTGCTACAGAGATGCTGTCTGCAATATAAACACACTATTCACAGAGTCCACTTCTACAGAAGGACTCATATTTGCAAAATTAAATTTGAAATCTACCAAATTTAACTACATCCTAGAGCACCCATTTCAAATTGTGGGAAATAACTCCATCCTCTCATACGATGGCCTGCTTGGTCATGATTTTTTATCTCGATACAATGCGAGTATCGACTATAAAAATAAATTCATTTCTCTGGAAGTTAATGAATCTGATTCATCTTATCCATATGAACAATATTATTCCAATTATCCATACGTTTATTTGAAAAGCGAAGACCCAGAAAAGAGGTCTCAAACAAAGAGTCTGTTATATACAGGAATAACAGTCTCTAGTAAAGATATAAATACAAATCTATCTCCATCAATTGCTTCGAAAAGCAATGAAAATCGATCGCCGGCAAATGCTTCACAAGAAGTGAAGCATAAAGATAAAAATCTATTTGCATCTATAGCCAGAAAAAAGGCTGAATTAAATAAAATTCTATCTCCATCCAAGGCTTCACAAGATATGAAGCAACAACATAAAAGTATATCTCCATCTACAGCCGCACAAAAGGCTAAATATAATAAAATTCTATCTCCTTCATTCAGAAATAAATCAGAAGAGAAGTCAAGGAATTTCAATAAAGTATTATTTCCTTCAAATTCTATCGAGTCGGAATCATCGAATAACTCCTTCCAAATTCTACAAAAGTTGGAATCATATCTCCTTCCTTTTAGAAATCCGAAAGAATCGGATAAATTAAAATCATTTAAAATTCCGGCTCGATCAGAATCCATTATTGAAATTCCAACTACTTCTATTCAAAATCAATCGGTCTGTTTCAAGAAGGAAATAAGGCCAGGTTTATTTCTTGCAAATTCGATAGTCGAACCAGTCAACGGTATGGCAAAAGTCCTAATCCTCAACACAAATGAGGAGGACGCCGATCTGGCACCTTACGAGGTGAACCCAGTTTACCAAGACTTGGACAACTTTGTGGTCATCTCCACAGACTCTGACAGAGATCCAATTAAGGGCAGAATAATTAAACTGCAAAACCTTATAAAATTGGATCACTGTAATTCAGAGGAATCTGAAAGTATTCGCAATATCTGTAGGGAATTCAACGATCTCTTCTTCATAGAAGGGGATTTCCTATCTTATACAGATGCGATAACCCACAAAATCGAAACACTCCAAGATAAACCGCCTATCTATACCAAGCCATATAGACTTCCTGAAGCAAGCCGAATGGAAATAAACCGGCAAATACACGAAATGCTTGAGTCAGATATCATAAAACCATCCCATAGTCACTGGAATTCTCCACTTCTCCTGGTTCCTAAAAAACCAGATGAGAATGGAAACAAAAAGTGGCGAGTAGTGGTAGACTTTCGTCGTATTAACGACATTACTATTGGCGATGCGTACCCACTGCCTAATATCACTGATATATTAGACCAGTTGGGGAAGTCGAAATATTTTACCACACTCGACTTAGCCAGTGGATTTCACCAGATAAAAATGGACTCGAAGCACAAGGAGAAAACTGCCTTTAGCACACCCTATGGCCACTACGAATACAATCGTATGCCATTTGGTTTAAAAGGAGCCCCTGCTACTTTTCAACGAGCCATGAACAATGTTCTATCTGGACTTCAAGGCATCTATTGCTTTGTATACATGGACGATATTGTAGTCCATGGATACAATCTCAAAGATCACAATTCCAGACTCACAGCAGTATTTAGCCGTCTCCTCAACTTCAATTTGAAACTTCAACCCGACAAGTGCCATTTCCTAAGAAAGGAAATTATGTATTTAGGGCACATTATTACAGAAAATGGAGTCAAACCCGACCCAGCGAAGATTAAGTCAGTTCAGTCCTATCCCAGACCCAAGAAGGAGAAAGATATTAAAGCCTTCCTTGGTTTCGTCGGCTACTATCGCCGCTTTATACCAAACTTTTCAAAAATAGCTAAACCACTTACAAATCTTTTAAAGAAAGATATCCCTTTCAAGTTCGACGCTATTTGTGATGAAGCATTTTGCGAATTACGCAAAAAACTTATTACAGCACCAATTCTATCATATCCCGATTTTAACAAAGAATTTTTTGTCACCTCCGATGCCAGTGACTACGCCATCGGAGCTGTTCTTTCACAAGTTGATGATCAAGGAGATCATCCAATCGCCTATGTGAGCGGAGTTCTCAATGGTGCAGAGACTCGTTACTCAACAATAGAAAAGGAGCTCTTAGTTATCGTCTTCGCAGTTGAGCAATTCAGACCATACGTTTATGGTAGACAGTTTACAATTATAACTCACCATAAACCATTAGTATGGCTCATGAATCTGAAAGATCACTCCTCAAGACTGATGAGATGGAGAATACGTCTTGAGGAATATGACTACAAGATAGTCCATAAATCAGGTAAGCTCAACACAAATGCAGACGCTCTCAGTAGAGCTATTCCAGATAATAGCGAAAATTTCGCAAAACCTACCACCTGCATAAATGTGGTAACTAGAAATCAAGCCAGAGCTCAGGCGAATATAAATACACCCAACGCAAGTGTAACTACTCCAAACCCAACTCCACCACCTGTAAACAATTCCTCAGTCATAATAACTGAGACTAATTTTCCTCTTTTACTAACTAAAAATGCGAATCCTAAATTTTTCATGTTGCCAATGCAAAATACAGAACTTGAAAGAGTCTTGGATTCGAAACTAAAATTTTCAGATAAATCCCCACTCTCAGAAACTGAACTGAACTTCTTCAAGAAAAAAGACTCCACAATAATTATATCAAAAACTAATTTACCTTGTCGATCCCAAAGAGATAGATTAGACCTCGAAAAGATTTTAACTGAGATCTGCTCATATACAGAAGCAAATCAGTTAAATCAATTAAATATCTCCTTCTCAATTTTAGATGCACAAAACCTTCTAATAATTAAAAGCATTTTTAACAAGGTCTTCACTGCTAAACAAATAAACATTAAACTCCATCAAGATTCTATTAAATATTTATCCGACATTAATGACATCCAACAAGTTTTGAAAGATTTTCACTCATTACCAACGGGAGGCCATCAAGGCGTTTCCCGTACAATTAAAAGAATTAAAAAGCAATTTTACTGGCCTAGCATGTCAGACGACATCGTAAAGCATGTAAGGAAATGTAAACTTTGTCAGGTGAACAAAGTATCCAGAAACCCTAAAATTCCAATGAAAATCTCAAGCATTAGCTCCAAACCTTTCGAAAGAGTGTACCTAGATGTTGTAGGACCTCTCCCAATTTCTCATTCTGGAAACAAATATCTCCTTACATTCCAAGACGACCTTTCAAAATTTTCTGAGGCTATTCCTATAGTGGACACCGAGTCTAAGACATTAGCGGAAGCCTTCACGACAACAATAGTTTGTCGACATGGTATTCCAGAAAGTATCCTTACAGATCAAGGTTCTAACCTCATAAGTGGCATGTTCGCCGAGGTATCTAAATTGCTGAGAATTAAAAGGCTCAAAACTACTCCATACCACCCTCAAACGAATGGTGCATTGGAGAGAAGCCACAGAACCTTAGCAGAATATCTCCGATCTTATGTAGCAAAAGATCCACAAGACTGGGATACATGGATTCCTTATGCCATGTTTGTATACAATACAACCCTTCATTCGAGTACTAATTATACTCCACGCGAACTCCTTTACGGATTCCCAGCCGAAATTCCAAACAATCTGAAATCATCTCCGGCCGTTTGCTATAATTATGACAATTATGCAAACGAGTTAAAAGCGCGTCTACAACATAGCTTCAAAATAGCTAAGGACATAGCCATGGCAAACAAGGAAAGGTCAAAATTGCAATACGATAAGAACTCCGTCCAAAAATATTTTATGGTAGGCGATAAAGTCCTACTTAAGAGCAGAGTTCGAGAGAACAAATTCTCACCACTATGGTCAGGTCCGTATGAGATAATGGAGATTAATTCCCCCGAAAATTCCACTATTAATATCAATAATAAAAACAAAAGAGTCCATAACGATGACCTAAAACTTTTCTCAGAATAAAAACTTCATAGTTTTCAAATATCATTAACATAGTGTCATCTTCCAGGTTTCCAAAATGATGCATACAGCATTCATTTTAATTTGCATCCCTTTCGTCTACGGCTCAGGGATAGAAGTCAATCAGCTAAATGCTACTGCAGGCATTTACTTCGAAGAGATTGGCAGAGCCAATCTCTACACAAACGAGTGGAAGATAGTGACATTCTACGACCTGGCGAATTTTAAATCGGAATTCAACAACATTCAGTTCATAGCCCAACAAATTACAGCGGCCTGCCTGAAACTGGACAAATACGCAGCCTTGAGCCACACTTGTAACGGTACGTTGTTACAAATTAATCTTATATTAGCAAACATAGAATATAAGAATATGTTACTTGTGACCCAAAATAGAAAACACAGAGCACTTTTCAATGCTATAGGTTCAATCTCTAAAGCTCTTTTCGGCACATTGAACGAAGATGATGCCAAGATTTATGATGAGCAAATCCGTAATCTCACCTTAAACCAAAACTCCCTCCTATCACTTATGAAAAGCCAAACTGCGATAATCGAAGCAACCACAAATATTTTCAACAAAACTAAAACCGCAATTGAGAAGGAATTTCTGGTTATGCATAAAAAGTTAATATCAATTCAGATAACTATATCATCAATGGAAAACAGAACGTTGGATAACAAAATATCAATTGAACTTGAATCCTTAATCTCGCTAGTCTCGTTAATGGTATTCAGGTACCAAAATACCCAGTCGGAATTAATAGATCTTTTAACAGATTCCAAGCATGGAAAATTCCATCCCACACTAGTATCACCGAAAAATATTGAAGATCTTTTATCAAAGATCAGGCAAGAATTACCAAATTCAATGATGCTTCCTATAAATTTCAGAGACAATATTTTATCACAAATTTACAAATTAAGTACAATTTCGGCAAATATTTTCAACAATAAGATAATTATTGAGCTCCGAATTCCACTTCCGTTCAAGGAACCATACCAGATATTCAAGGCAATGCCGTTACCGACACTCCTTAACGAATCGTTCATATATATCGAACCAGCAAAGGAATACATATTAATAGATTACAATCGCGAACATTTTGTTGAATTAACGCTTCAGGATATTCATAATTGCGCAACGTTGGACCATATGCATTTCTACTGCAAAATTTTATTCCCCATCCTAAGCACAAATACAAGAACAAATCAATGTGAAGTGAATCTACTAAAGAAGGAACCTATTACACAAAAGTGTAAAATTCTGATCTTGCGACAGGATTACTATTGGACGCAATTATCACAGCAGAACGCCTGGCTTTTCTCCCTAAAAGGATCCCTCCACATAGACATTATTTGTGAAGATTCCATTAGTTCACAAACCCTACATGGAATAGCAACAATGCACATCAATCCCGGTTGTTATGTTCGCAGCAAGGAATTCATCCTGCACGGGCATAATGTAAAAATGTCCAAATTCAATTCCCATTTCATCCCAACACTAAACATTTCCAATATAATATGAAATATGACGTCTTCTCCCATAGAAACGCTTATAGAAACAAATCCGTTAAATATTACAACAAACACGGATCTGGAGAGCCTTCTGGAATCCATCCATTCCCAAAAAGAGCAGGAATTAATTCCGCTCAATCCAATAAGCAATCATCATATTCACCACTATACTATATCATATGTGACTATTGCTTTAATCATCTCTATGGTCTGTGCCTATCTGTATAGTAAATACAAACGAAAAGTCCGAAAATCTAAAAATACACCCCAAGAACAAGAACTGGAAGATATGCCCACACCTGCACCGAGGGCACCAGGATTTAAAATAACCCCTGCTCCCATCAGAAAAAAGGCAGATAATGTATAATATATTTTAAATATATACTATTGTTATATGGGTATACATCCCATGGACTCATGCTGCCAATCGAAAAATCGGACATATACAAATTATAACAAACATAAGATACGGACAACTGTATCCTCTTATTCCCCAATTTTCATCATTTTTTTCAACACCCCTATCCTAATCCCAACAACCAAACGCACTCTATAAAAAAAAAAAACTAGTAATTTATAATAAAAGAGCCGAACATAAAAGAAAAGAAAAGCTCACTCTTTTACACCTTATATTTGTGTAATATATATATGTATATGTATATATTTATATAAAACAAAAATATGAAAAAAAAAGGGAAAAAACAAAGCAACTTGTAAAATTGCAGAAAACATTCTTGGTGACTACGTAGAATAGAAGAATGGTTTATATATACAACACATTTTTTATTTAAATATCCTAATAAAAATAAATTAATAAGGTAATAAAATTATAGGTACATATATACATAAAATAAAATCCTAAGAACTATACAAATGTCAATAAAAATCATAAATAATAATAACGCAATAATGTCTCTGTGTAATTGCATATTTTAGTACATATTAGTTAATATTAAATCGTTTGTTTAAAATTATCATAATAAATAATTAAATACAACAAATATGGTATAGTATGGTAATAACTTTAGAATACCAAGGAGAAAATATTTAAAGAAAATTTTATTTTCATCACATCTTCTTCTTTATTGAAAAGAAAAAAAAACCAACAAGAGTATAATTTTCCCGCAAACCTTCTTATTTTTAATACATAAAGAAAAGAAAAAAGACAATTTGTCTTAAAATATTTTACTTTAATTTGACTACAGTTTTACAACTTTGTAATTAGTTATAATTATTTTACTATAGTCTTACAATTTTGTAATTAGCTATAGCTATCTAAATAATAGTAGTTTTATTATATATATATTTTAACTTCGTAATTTAGAAAGAAAGTTTCCTTCATAAATGAGTAAAACTTTCTTTTCCCCAGGGGGGAGGGATGTTGTGACTCAGGTACCAATGCCCTAAATCACAACCATAAGGTGAATACATCAATATATTGCCCTATGCAATATATTGATGTATCGCAGAAATGACCCTGAAAAACAAAATTAATTTCATATAAAATCTCATTCAAATTTTAAAATGCATTTAGAAATGCATTCCCATATTATAACAAAATGCAATTTAGCATAAATTGCATTTTGTTATCAGACACACATTCCACTCACACGGTATGCACACTTACCTACATACAGTGTCTTCTTACTTTGTACATACGTACATTACAAACTTCCTCCAATCTAATTGTATGTACATACATACATACAATTATCAGAATTATTCGCGCCCTCTCAAAATTATTATTTCAAGCCGGGCACACAAGTGCATATCGGGTTGCATTTTCTACATGATGCATATGCATCTCAACATAAATAATTTGCATTCTCTCACGTACGAATTTAAAATCGCCGTGAGAAAGCAAAAAGAAAAAAGCTTTTTCTAAAAGTTTTTCGTGGGTACCTGGGGGCAGCTAGCCCAAACCTCGAGGAGTTTGTTTTTCAACCGCCGGGCGAATAAGTAAAAATATCGGGAGTGCCAAAAAATCAGAGATATACGGAAACGATATTTTCTCTTTTACAAAAAAAAAATTGAAAATAAATTTGGAAGAGTGAAAAATGAATCTAATTAAGAATTGTTACTAATAGTGAAAAATGAATCTAATTAAGAATTGTTACTAATAGTGAAAAATGAATCTAATTAAGAATTGTTACTAATGTGAGAAATTAGTATAGTTAAGAATAGTTGCAACACAAATCAAGGGAGCTATTAAATTGAAAGATAACTTTAGAATAATTGAAAATAAAAAGTGGAAAAATAAATTGAATGTAAACAGAGAAATTTTGCGATTTTGTTTTTCTTTCTCCCACGTGCACTCTCTAAGGAGCACGGTGCGCGTGATATAACATATGCTGGCATGCACAAGATTGATTATATTCATTGAGAATTCTCCGAAATCTGAACACTTTGAATCGCTGAAGACTTCGAGAGCGTGATCAACGACTCTGCTAGTCAGAATGCTCGTAAAATAGTTTTTGAAGTATTCTAACTTTATCTTTTTAGCATAGCCTATATTAAAACAAAGATTATAGATAATTAAAATCTTTCACTCCAGCTCCTGTGTTGAAATTTCCATGGCATGATAAAAATTTGTTCACCATATCCGCGGTCCGCTTTACGACCCCAAAGGCCCTTGCTGCGCCACTGCTTTCGATATAGCTGTCGACAAGCCACGAGATAGCTCGACAAGACCAGTGAGTATCGCTAAGCGTTTTCAAGACGTAATATTGCTTGTTTTTTTGCTTTTTTGATAATTCCTGGTGTAAGAATTCTATTGAGTAAGATCGGGTATTGTGGTATAGGAGGGTAATGTGGTATACTGGCATATCTCTCTAACGCCTAATGTGATGAAACATTTTTTTTACTAGCGCATAGTTTACATGCGGAGTAAATTTAATCTTATCTAAACATGTTCATTCTCATCGTAATTTTTGCTCAGTTTAGTATTTGTCATCGTGCAGTGAAGTTCACATTTTTTGAGCGAGTGAGTAACAAGATTTATTTATTAAGAATTTTTAATATACTGGAGTGGCTTTGCTGCTATTTTGGAAGTTTATTCGATCATTTTTGATTTTTAAAGTAAGTTGTCCTGATTTTTTTTTTATCCCCTGTAAGAAATTTTGATAAAAAGTACACTTTCGGGTAATATGGGATACTTGAAGGAGGGTTAAGTGGTATAGTATTCCACATTTTCCGCATTTATGTAATTTATGATTTATAATTACAGACTGACATTATTGTGACATTTAGGGGATCGAAGTGTTTTTTCAATTCAATACCTTTTTTCAACCAAATTTTGAATGCAAAAATAATTTAATCAATAGCGTAGACAGACGGGCAAATGGGCATTTATCCACAATTTGAATTTCAAAAGTGTGTTGTCAATAACATATAAAAATTTACTGGAATTTTAGTTTAGTTCAAAAGATCCTTGAATAATTAGATTTTTGAAAAATTCCAATAAGAATGAATGATCATTGATTTTGCCCGTCTGCCTAGGGTTAAGTCCAAGGAATAAACGTTTCATAAGGATTTCCTGAAACTTATTCGACAAAAAAATCTTTACAAAGCTTACATAATCTGGCTCCAGATTACTTAATACTAGTAGCTTTTAATGTTTTTGATAAGTTAATATGTATTAAACCAGTTAGGAATTTTTGTTTTTAACGTTTAATTGTTATTCTCAAATGCCTTCAACGAGTTTGTTTATAAAATCTACAGTATACTTAATTTTTCTATTCTATTGAATACATCAATTCTGAGCTTTGGATTGCTTTAAAAATTATCATTATATTGTAGTTGGCCAAGCAGAGAGGGTTGGAAACAATTTTAGAAGAATGGGGATTTAAAAAATCAATTTTTTTTTAAACTTAAAAAGTTCTGTTTGCTGGATATTGAAGACTTCTTAGACGAGTCCCTTCTTGCAGAAATTTTTCCACTAGAGGAAATAGCGAACAGAATTAAATTTATATATTTGCTTAAAATTCTTCAAAAGGAAAACCGAAGAAATCTTGCATATCGTTTCAAATTAAAGGAACATTTCGTTCGAGTGTGGTTACACAATAACCAACAATTTTTTGGTCAAAATGAATAATCAGGACGCAAATACTTCTGAGAATCTCATCCAAATTTGTTATAACGATGGGTATCAGCAAAATACTTTTACCGTACCCTTAGATTTGGAAGCAGATTCGTCCATATTTAACTCACTGTCAAACCATGAGAATTCAAAAGGTATTGCAGCTGAGAACACTTTCAACGAAAACTTAGTCATTATTCCATCAAATGAAAAAATCGAATCCGAGACGCTTCTTAAATCCTGGGGATTTAAAAGTGATGTAATAGAAAAACTTTATGGTAAACTTTTAGAATCTTTAAATGCTCCTTTACACATTTCTGAATTTAGGGACAGGTTTTACTATTTGGCACTTAAAAAATATATGTGAGAGCGATATCAACAATCTTTTTCCTGTCAATCAAATGGGTGATCGTGTTCGATTCAAAACTTTCCTTGCTTCCTGGCGAAAATCAATTCAAATAGAAAATACTGAGCTGGAGACAGCACTCGAAAATAGCGTTCCAAGAGAAGTCATACGAATATCAATGCTTTCTTCAGAAAATCAAGGATGTTCTTCAAGCTCAGTCGATTCATCTTCACCGGTAAGACATAATTTAATTGTTATTAACCGCATGTTTCAATAGTTATTTCGCTTCAGGAACTGCTTATCTTATTACAGTCATGCTCATATGGCAATCGCATTCTGAGCAATTATAAACAAAAAAACTTTTTGGATGAGGAAGACAAGAAGGTGTTAATGGACATTATTACAGAATATTTTATTTCGAGAAATCAGATTATGTCCTTAGGACAAATAAAATACTACTCGGAACAGATCACACAGCTGTTTCCAAGTGAAAGCGAGGTATTTCAATTTTTTAAGAAATATCTAAGCATAATATATGAATAATTGATTTTTTCAGTTAACATATTACATTGCGCGAAAAGCAGGGGGTTGCCCCAGAGGTATGCTGTACGACAAACATAGGAATAAGGCAAGAAAATTGAGGAAAAAGGGTTTCATAGAAAAAAAAAATTAGTTCAAAAAATACTGTCCCAGTTCAGGATCAAAATGCGCCGCTTTTGAATGCACAACATGAGATTGAAACAGGAAAACTAGGTCCTTAAATATTTAATAACATTTTCTTAATGAATTTAATATTTTATTGAAAATTCTTAGATTGTGAAGAATATAAGAAAATGAAAAGTTGGCTTCGCCATAATTACACTGGGGAGGATTCAAAGGGAAAATACCAGCAAATCGCAAAAATGCGTTTAAATGAATATAAAAACTGTCGTCTAAATGATATTTTTATAGAATGGCCAATGCTTAAAAGTAGTACCGCTCATGTCTTTGTAAGATTAATATGAAATGAATTTATAAAGATTTTAACCCTAATTAAATTTCAGCTGGACCTTGATTTTGATATTTTGCACCCGGGAAAGAAGGACGAATTATTTCTAAAGTGGGAGCATTTTGCGTCCAAAATACGGTCAATTCTCAAAACTGATTTAAGAGACACATCTTGTATCACTTTACTTTCTTCCCTTAAAGATGATTCCACAGATGGTAAGTTATCATTTATATAGCTACATACAATTTGATTTAATCTATAATAATGATTTTTTAAATTAATTTTAGATACAATAAACTATATTTTATTGTCTTCCCTGCACGGACTTATAAAACCAAATGCCAGACTTCAAATAAAAACGCCTTTGGACACTTCAAACACTGCACGCTGGAAAGTAAGCATCAAAGATTCGCAGTATTGCTTCGCAATACACCTCAGCTCAATTAATAATTGGAAAAAATTTTATCTGAGAAAAGAAAGAAATGTGAGCTAACTAAAAAAACACTCCAACCTTTCGTCATTGTAGAAGGTAAATCTACGTTATTATTAAATAATTTCTATGTGTATTTAGATAACATATACATAAAATTAAGTTCTTTTCTCCAATGTGTTGACAAATGTTTTAAAGTTTTCCAAATTTTTGCTCTAAAATATCCTACCGAGTGCTTTCTTGCAGTATTATTTTTATGATATTCGAACTACCCACGATAAAGATAGTCCTCAAATGAATTACTTATCCGAGTATACACAAAGATTTAGTATAATATTAAACCTATAATATACTACTTATACATACTTACATATATGTAAGTTTAAGTTTTATATTTTTTTAAAGAATTTTGTACACAAGCTTGTTATCTTAAATGTTAGAAAAACGTATACTTTTTTAAATCAGAACCAATGATAAATTTGTATCTACTATGTATGTATTATAAACTAATCCTAACCAAACAACCATGAATGGAGATTTATACCTATATACCTATTTTTATATAATAATATACCTAGATATGAGTTAAAGTTTTTTTAAATAAAGTTTTTCGAAATATATGTATGGCTTGACTTTTATTTCTATAATAATGATATTGGTTCTTATGATACGGATAACTGGGCGTTTTACTATAATTATGATTTGTAATAATTTAGTAATTAAATTTGGATTTATGAAATATTTTGAGTCCATTTTTCAGCAATCTTCGCATCTACGTATTGAGAGATGGTTATTAGACTTTATTACATTGTGCTGTAACATCAAATTCGGTGAATATGAATAACATGATTGACATTGAAGAATCAATGTATATTTTTGAACTTATTAAAAAGAGATTCTGCTTTTCGTATATATGTTATACCCAGGGGCGGATTTCCCTATAGGCCGAGTAGGCCCGGGCCTAGGGCGGCAGATTTAGGGGGCGGCGATTTTTTCTTGTAGTTGTGGGTATTTCATTACATTTTTATACTTTTTCGTTTTTTTAAATAAAATAATTCGTTGGAAAGTGTTATTTTTAATTCTACTCCATTTTTTTCAAATCTACTCCGATTTATGAGGCAGCCTACTCCGCTAATTCTAGCCTGGGGTCCCTTCACTGGATATAGATCATTCAATTTTTCGTGTTTTACAGGGAGTAGGGGGACGGCAATCTTCCATAGGCCTAGGGCGGCCAAGTGATCAAATCCGCCCCTGGTTATACCTATGAAATTCAAATAAGTGTGAGATAATGATTAATTGGAATGTACATATGTAGAGCTGAGGCGAAATAATCCAAAAAGTGACAATTCTTATGCATAAAAGGAGCACTTTAATGCTTAATTCAACTACTAAATATATTGGTTAAGTTGAGTATAAGTTACTTGTATTAAGCACGTCACTATATAATTAAGCACGTTTAAAAGTGCTTGAAATAACACAGTTATTAAATTTTAATGCTTCCCCCAATCATTTTTAGGTACTCATTTTAAGCAACGATCGTGATTAATTTAAGAATATGTTTTAAGTATGGTAATGCTTAATATAACAATATACCATACTTGTTTCTACTTTAATTGAAATGCTTAAAGTCAAGCAACGGTGTTATATATATCAACCTCTTGTCGTGCTTGACCCAAAATCATACTCGTTTATGCTTGATTTAAACCCCGAATAGCAGATGTTATTGTCCGTGGCATTCCAGCCTTACCAGGAGAAGACCCAATTGGCCTTGTTAAATCTATTTCCTCTCTAACAAATCATAATTTAACATCACATATTGAGGCTTTCCGCATAAAATCAAGAGCCACTGCGGCACAAACCCGTACTACAACTATTAATATCAATGTTCCTCTGCTGGTTAGGTTCTCCTCTCAAGGGGAAAAGCGAACATTTATTGATGCATTTAAGAAGTGTGGAGGTATGAAATTAAATCAAATTGAAGGATTTACAGCTGACAGCAGAGTCTATGTGAACGACAACCTCACACCCAAACAAAGTTCAATTCTACGGGAGGCAAGACAACTGCATCGAAATGGTATGCTTCATTCCGTCACAACAAACAACGGAGTAGTTCATGTGAAATGGAAAAGGGGCGACGTGGCTATGCGAGTTACGGAGATCGAGCAGCTGAACAGTAATATCCACGCGAATGAGCAGTAACTCAAATGCGTAATGACGATGCGTGTATGTGATTATTCAAGTTATGAAGTAAGCTTAATCTTTATTTTTTGCTATTTTTCCGAATTTTTAATTTTGCTACCGGTATTAGTAGTTTACGATTTAATCTTAGTTTTAGAAATTGAAGTAATTGTATGCAGCTTATTGTTTAATTTTACATATATAAATA
Organism: Dioctria rufipes; assembly: GCA_963924295.1. Lineage (NCBI taxonomy): Eukaryota > Metazoa > Arthropoda > Insecta > Diptera > Asilidae > Dioctria > Dioctria rufipes. Next base: position 235,072 of record CAWUPM010000789.1, read on the forward strand.
ACTCTCTAAATTTATTAGTGGTATTAGTAGGCAGTATATATTTACGCTTGCAGTACTTTGAATTGTTTCTCTTTATGTTCTTGATTTTCCAAATTAGCTCTTTATTTCTGTCTAATCTTTACTCCATTATTTGCAGCGGCTCTCCTGAATCCAATATTAGACTCTTAAATCATTTGTCTATTAATGCTATAATTTCCCCAGCTTCTCAATTTTTTGCCGACAGTGATCCCTCTCACCGACAGTTTCTTTACTATGAATGTTGATTTTGGCCATCTGGGTGGAGAGAGGGCTTTGCTGAATGTTTTTTGCAAATGCAGTGCAGGTTTCAATATATGTCATTTAAATGCTCGGAGTCTCCGCAACAAAGTTGACAATTTTCGCTTGATGTTTGGTGGCACAGATGTACATGCTATGTTAATTAGCGAGACCTGGCTGTGTGAGGAAATTCCCTCTTCTTTAATGTCAATAGCTGGATATAATCTATTTCGTAATGATAGGAAAGAGCGTGTTGGCGGGGGGGTGGCAATATACGTTAGAGATTTCTTCAATACGAAAGTCATTTTCTCCTCCAGCGGAAGTTCAATCGAGTTCATTGGTGTTGAGGTAGATAATGGAGTGGAGAAGCTTGTTTTATCAGCTGTTTATTCTCCTCCAAACTGCTTTTCGTATGAAAATGCCGCTGAACTTGAAAATGCGCTTGCTTCGGTGGCTCATGTTTATAGTAACGTTCTTGTAGGGGGTGATTTTAATGTTAATCTCTTATCTTCAAACGCACTTGCCCATGATTTTAGAGATTTCACTCAGTCTGCATATTTGCACATATTAAATAATCTCCCTACCTATTATAATACAGAAAATCCTTCGCTTTTGGATTTGTTCATGACCAGTGAGGCAAGTCGCATACTCTTTCATAATCAGCTCAATGCTCCTAGTTTTCTCGACCATGATCTAATTTTTCTAACGTATGATTTTGCACCTTGTCCTAGCCAAATATCAAACTATTTTCCTTATCGTGATTTTAACAACATTAATTTGTCTGAGCTGTCTGAGGAATGCAATAGGCTGCCTTGGGATAGCATATTATCTTGTAGTGTAGTAGACGATCAAGTCGAAATTCTTGAGAGTTTATTCCATTATTTATATGAAAGCTTTCTACCTATTCGATATAGAAGAGTTAGGCTAAACGCCTGTCCTTGGTTCACATCCAATATCGGCCGTCTAATAGCAGAAAGGGAGTTCTTTTATAGGGAGTTTAGACGCCTTAAGACAAGTTTTTCACGCATGTTATTCAAAATCGCACGGAATAAAGCAACATCGGCCATAAAGTCGGCCAAATATCGATATTTCAAACAAAAATTTAACCCAACGCTTTCAAACAAGATTCTATGGAAGAATCTGAAACAAGCTGGAGTATATGGGGGCACCAAAGAAGAAACTTCACTCGACCCTAACGACTTGAATAAATTTTTCGTGTCGCATAATGTAAATCAATCAGCATTACCCGGGAACACACCTTGCTTAAATAACCCTGAGAATACTAATTCTTTCTCTTTTTGGTGTATTGATTACGCAGAATGTTATAAATCTATATACTCTATTAAATCTAGTGCCACTGGTCCTGATAATATATCACCAAAATTCCTGAAATTACTGCTGCCTTACATTAGTCGCTATATATTATTTATTTTTAACACCTGCTTAACATCATCTACCTTTCCTTCTAGATGGAAAATTGCTACTGTGATACCTGTCCCTAAGAAAAAATCTGCTGTAAACCTTTCTGATTATAGACCCATCAGCATTTTATGTTTCCTTGCAAAGGCTTTGGAAAAGGTGATGTACACTCAGATCCAATTGTTTGTCGGGAACAACAGAATGCTTTCACGTTGGCAATCAGGTTTCAGACCAGGATATAGCTGTGAATCGGCTGTCCTAAAGGTTACCACTGATTTAAGAAAAGGCCTAGACAACGGTGAGATTGGAATACTGGTTTTACTCGACTTTACTAAGGCTTTTGACTGTGTAAATCACTCGATTCTCCTCAACAAACTTCAGACATTTTTCCGGTTTTCTTCTAGTGCTGCCAAATTGATTCAGAGTTTTTTATGTGATAGATATCAACAAGTGCAAGTCAACGATCGTTACTCTGATTTACAGCCGCTTTTCTGTGGCGTTCCCCAAGGATCAATCTTAGGCCCATTGCTGTTTTCCTTATTCATCAATGACTTACCAGACATTGTTCAAGAGGTTAGTGCCCATTTATATGCTGATGACCTCCAAATATATAATAGTAGACCTCTCAGTCTTATTGAAGACTCCGTTGTAAGGATTAATGATGACTTAGTACGAATCTATGATTGGTCCCAGCGTAATCTTTTGATGTTAAATCCTAATAAGTCTAAATATATAGTTTTTTCCAATAATACTTTGGAAACTGACATTCCGCACATCATGTTTGGGGGTAAAATACTGACTAGGGTAAGCCAAGTTACGAATCTCGGTGTTGTTCTTAATGGGAGAATGAAATGTTGTGATCATGTACGCGTAGTGCTGGGTAAGGTGTATGGAGGTTTGCGACGACTCTGGCTCTCTGCAAAATTATTAAGCACGGACATTAAATGTAGATTAGTAAAAACCCTCATCCTGCCCTACTTCTCTTACGGGAACTTAATTTTCCCTAAATTGGATAGCTACTGCTCTCGTAGAATAAATGTTGCCTATAATGATTGTATCCGCTTTATTTTCAACTTACGTAGATTTGACCATGTCTCTAATTTTATTCCCAGAATACTGGGCTGTCCACTGAACATTTACCTACGACGACAAGCAATTTTATTCCTCTTCAAGGTTATTCGTACTAAACGCCCTGATTACTTAATGGATGAGCTTCAGTTTCTCCAATCTAGGCGTCGTTGTGATCTTCGGATTCCACGTCATAACTGCTTGGTTCAGGAAAGCTCTTTCTTCATTCAGATCCCACGGCTTTGGAACACATTACCTGCTATTGTGCAGAGAGCGATTACTGTCGGTGAATTTAAGCGGTTGCTATATTCAATTCAGATCTAAATGGTTTCAAGAGTGCTGCTAATTAATTAGTAAATTAGCTATTTTCTTGCTTTATGGATTAATGACTTTAACATAACATAAGTATTTATTACTTGCTTGAGTATATTTGTGGTAGCAATATCTTCACATTATAATTCTATTAGAATTTAGTTTTTGCAATGTGATTTTATTTTCATTAATATTTGATATTCACGCTTAGTATAAGTAACTATTGTTTTCACTGTAACTATAATTTAGAGTACTTACAAAAGATTGTTAAATCTTGTGTACCAGTCCAGCTTAATAAATTAAAATTGAAAATTGAAAAATTTCATCAATATTTCTCTGAGTGCAGCTATTCAGATACAGCATTCTTGAGGTCCGTAAAACAAAAAGCGAATTGCTGTAACTGGCAAAACTAATACTTATACTAACTTTAGCGTAATTATACTTATTGCAAATTGTGAATATAATTTAAAAAAACAAATCCGTCGAAAAATAGTACTTCTATCACAAATAATTTAGAAGTTATAAATTTTTTTCTGATTTTGAAAAAGTTTTTCGGCTCTAGTGAAAAGTTTCATTTTGGTCGGTTACGACGATTATGCTTTTCAGCGTCGACATGGTAAATATGTATGGCTCTGAAAAACCCGGCGACCACTGGCCCAGATGCGCTCGATTCCCCGTCCTCCAGTGACTCTTAAATCAATTGGAGGTGACGATTTATTTTAAATATTTCTAATTCAGCATAAAGCATTTCAACCAAAATTTTGCAAACACAAAGCATTATTTTGTTTTTAAATAGATATGTGCTGCATCTATTGTTAACCGCCTTAATCAATTCAATAAAATCAGCTTTACAGCATTATTTAAAACTCACGCTTCTCTCTACTTTGGTATAAGGAAGTCATTCATCGAAATGCAGATTTGCCAATTGCATGGTGATGAAATAATTCAATTATCTCGATACTATGCAAATGTAATTGCATTGCAATGCAATTCGTTGACCACATTTGCCCTATGGATGGAAAAATCATTCTAAAAAAATTAATTATTTTAATTGTGCATATATCAGCGTTTGCCTTCATATTCAGCGTTATTAGCATTTTCGGTTGAATGATTGCCAACAAATAATAAAAACGTGAAAGATATTTGATTTGAACATCACGAACAAGCGTTGTTCGCCAACAACAAGAACTAAAACCAAATAAGAGCACACAGGTCACTGACATGGTGGAGGTCGAAATTAATTTTACGAAAGATAGCACTCACAGGCAAAACTCGATTTTAGCTATATACTAAAAGTGCTCGAAATTCTGGGCGATTTCGGTTCAGTTGGATAGATCTGGAATCCGAATAGTATAGACTTGGAGTTGCCATAATCTCATCGAAGGCAGAATAATATGGCAAAAAAATGTTATGCTAAAGGTGAAAAGGGCTTGGAGGGACTACCAGCGGACTGATGATGCTGTTGGGATAACAATGAAAACCATCAAAAGAAAAAGGTTCTTAATTTTATCAGACTTTATTATATTTTCATTGTACCAAGTTCTTTAGTTTTATAAGAAATTTCGTCTTTCAATATTTAGTTTGAGAAGTGATTAAGGAGTAGGTATCTTTCCTTATTTAAGATCTTGTATGTAAACGAGCAAGCATCTCTAAGGGCAAAAGGCGAAATAGTCTTGAAGAAGATGGGTGTATTGAAATGCACAAATTTAATTAGGCAGATAATTTTTGTTTTTAAATATAGTTACCAGACCACATTGTCTGCCGGTCACAGGCCGCTGAAGAGTGATCTACCAGAACCACACAGCGTGCTGAGAAATGCAAATTTACATCAGAATTTGCAATTTCTCGACACTCTTTCTATAATTTTGAGGCGGAAAAATGTATGTTATGGAAACAATCCGGCTACCAAGCTTTCTACAATTGTGAACAGACACTACAGCTAAGAGAGTTTGAATGGTCATTTTGTGTTACCAGAGCTTTTAGCCCTTCTGCTATTCGCCTTGGAGCAAATCTCTTCTTTATGTAGGTGTTTTATTCAGCTAAATTTATATTATATGTTTTTATTTTGATTTTTTCATGTCCGTCTGTCCATCTGGCTTCATGATAACGCGAGAACGCGTTGACGTAAAATGCTGAAATTTTGCAGACGGCCTTTAAAAAAAACAGTAAATTCACGTTCGAAAATGGGACCAATCGGGTAACTCCTTCGAAAGATTGCATTCAACAAACTTCGTGTTTTAATATATATTTTAAAACAGCCTGAGTACTTCGTCGGCGTAGAGAGCCCAAATTGTGTACACGGCCTTTTCATAAAAATTGCAAACACAAGTTCTAAAATGGACTAAATAGGGCAACCGTTTCTTGATATTGCCATATAAAACTTAAGTTTTTCGCTTTATATTAGGACACTGTTTGAGAACGCGTCAACGTATGCGCGGCCTTTTCATAAATATGTAAATAAAATTTCAAAACTGAACTAAATCGGGAAACCCCTTCTTTGTGTTGCTATACACAACTTTGGGGTTTTACTTTATTTAACTTTTATTTTCATTTAGGGTATACAACTATTGTTTTTAGACCATTCTTAAACACAGTTTCTACAGATATGAAAATATCCAGCGTTGATTGTTTAAAAAGAAATATCTTTTCTGTGGAGTGAATGTGGTCATGCAATTATTTGGCTACAGATTTATATCCCTTTAAAATACGCATACTGGTCAGATGTCAAGATGTATCTGGATCTAGTGTCGTATTCAACTGTTCTTTTTTTTATTTACATTTTTTTATTTTAAATCTATTTTTATTGAAATAGTGCAACATTTCTTTTCGAAGACTTCATCTGTGTGATAAATTTCTATTGAAAGTTGTCTTCTCAAAACAGTTCTATAAATGCTTCGCATAAAATGTGGTCCGCTCTTCATTTTTGTCAAGTAGAAGATCGGGTTGATTAAACGACGTGTCTCATCTGAATTATTACCGCAGAACACTTTAATTTTTATGGAACTATATTCCTCTGGAAGCATTCCCAACGTGCATATGCCTGTTGCAATTTTAATCAAATTTTTAGAGCGTTAGTTAATATGAAGTGTAAAGCTCACTCCTTATATGCTCTCGAAAATCATAATGTACATTTCGGCCTTCAAAAAATTAGAGTGTCCCATTCGAAATATGCAAGTATGACAATTCCAATATACCTATGTCTGCGCAAGCAACACAAATAAAATTTTCACTAAACCCTTACGTGTTTTTTTATTGGACTAATTCTAAAACGTGTCCTGAAGCATCACATGTTATATGAAAGGGAGAAAGAGAAGGAGAGTACATGGTAAAATAAAATTGTTTTCCACACCCGTGCAGGATATGGATGCAATACTGTAAAATACTCTTCCAACCCGACAGAATCAATTTCACTTAGAATTGACGTGTGAAATTGTTGACACGAACATGATTACAATTAGCACTTGCCAAGTTTTATATAATTCCGTATATGACTAACAGATGCCTGTTGACTTTTCCGAGATATTGATATTTTATTTTAGTATCAGCTGAAACGGGATTTGCGATTTGCGGGATGCTTTAATGGAAATAATTACTTGTAGGTACTTTTGGCAACATGTATTAAGGTACTTAGCCATTACTACTTTTTGGAAGGACAAAAGTTAAATATTTTGCTGAAAATGTTTTTATGATCTTGCTGTAATTCGTTATATGTAGTGACAAGCGCTAGTCATAGCATTTCATTCTTCCAGGTGCAGATGAGCCAAGTTATCTTTGAAGCATCAGGTAAATCTATTTAGAAAGGGCTCTATTTCGGGATCCACCCAACACAAACACCGACCATTGTCTTGGGTATTTTACTGATAGTATAAACTTCGCGGACTACCTTGCTCGTGAGCTGCTCGTATATACATAAATAAAAACTTCATGAGTACAACCAAAACCCTCAAGAAATACTTGCCAAGCCATGAAAAAGAAATTTATATGTGTGCGTGCAGGTCCGATTCTCAAAAATGTTCTATATTGATACTTATGGAAAAAGTCACTACAGCTAGGTATTATTATTCTATATTTCCTAAACTACTGACATTTCCATGCAGTCGACGATTTTGAGTAGGGATTACATTTCCATATAGTATATATTCCCAAAATGATAAATCTATGATCAAAATATATTTTAAAAGCAAAATTAACAAACTCTAGGTTAGGATAGATTAGAGTGGTGGCCATGGCGCGAACTCCTGCGATCAGCCTCACTTAGACAATTTGTGGTCCATTGCGATAAGAAACTCTAATTTTACTTTCTAAATATATTTGTATTATAGATTTATATTTTTGGGACTAAATCCTATGATAGACTCCAATGGGACTCAAGTCCGTACACAGTTGCAGTATAACAATTATAATGTCTTATTGACCTTAATGGGTCATCGGCAGTATTTTGTATTGAGGTTAAACCATAAAATTCGTATTCAAAACGGAGTGCTACGAGGATCTCTTTTAAACTTTTACTGTTGCACTTAAAAAAAATTATTTGTTAAAACGAGAAATTACAATTATTTATTGTACATTTTTATACGTATTTGGAAAAATAATTATTTGATTAATTAAATTGTAAATGCTTATTGCTTAAATTTCTAATTAGATTTAGTTAATTTGCACTTAGTTGTTCTGGAAAGTACTTAAGTTGTAGTTTGTAATACAATTAGTTTTGTTAACAAATATTTGATGATAAGTTAGTTTATCATATTTCAAAAGGGGTATTAGTAAAATCAACATATAAAATTATTAATTTTCTGCAGGAACAACAAAACTGTTTGTTTGTCAGAATATGATTTGTTATATGTATTAGCGAATTTATGGAATTATACGTTCAACAAATAAATTGATGGATTTTTTTAATATGTATTATGTAACCTCAAAATTTTATAAATTAACAAAATACATTAGTTGATATGAATAATATAATTCACCCAAAAGTTTAAATTTTAATTCACTGCATCATTAATAATTATATCTCATAGATAATACTGAGTTTGTCATTTTGCTGGTGACGCATATTGCCGATAAACAAAAATGGATTGGGAATCCACGCATAATATTTATGTACTAAAATCGATTTTTGCGTGACTGTCCGCTTGTTCGCTTATAGGTCCGTGTGATGACAACTCGAGAACACGTTGACTCAGAGAGTTGCAATTCTGTTTGTGGCGTTTTCGAAAAAATAATAAATATAGTTTCATAAATGGAATCAATCTTGAAACTGATATGGTGTAGTCATACATAAATTGCGATAAGTGTACTGGGAGACCGTTTAGGGCTGAATGAAGAAAAATTTCTTGATGTTTAAAATTGGACAGAAAATGATTTTAAATGAAAAAGCCAATATTTTAGTAATTACATTTTGGAAATAAAAGTTCCACTTTTACTATAATGATTTGATGCAAAATATATTAAGAATTATTATAAATATTTTAGTTGATTAATGATGTATTGTTTATTTTGTTTATCTTAAACCTGGAGTCAGAATAATTTTAACAAAAAAAAAAAGTGTAGCACGCTGTCTCTCTCGGCATTGCGTATTCCAGTAGTTTTTCACCTTGGAACACTATTTTGAAAATCATCGTACTCGGGTCACTGCAACGTACGCATGCTTTTGTACTATAGTGAAGTGTGGCTCCACTTACGTAATGTTTTTCGTGAAATTCGAGCTTTGAGTGAATAGTGTAGCTTTTCTACTCCACTCCGAATAGTGGTTCTTATTTTTTTACTTGTCTATAAAGACAGGCAAGCAGTTCCTCAGTATGTAATATAAACTAATTGTTATTTTATTTTTGTGTTAATTTAAAGAGAAGTTATTTATTTTTCAATTGTTGTTAAACCAATAAGATTTAGTTATCGAACTGCATTGTTTTCGTATTTGAATATTTTGTGGTTTACTTAAATTTCTATAAATAAATTTAAGTCACTGCTGATCCCATGCGTCCACTTGTGTTATTATGCTAGTGAGCCTATCCTTATAACGCGAAATCATGAACAATATGTATATTATTTGGATGCGTAGCAGTAAATCATTGTCTCTTCTAAATTTTTCGTTTAATATTCTCGCTTTACCATAATATCTTTAATAAGTAATCTCGTTCTATTGCAAAATCTGGGTACATTTAAGTTTCGAATCAAAATTAAGGGTGAACCAAATTTCAAACGTAATTTATGTGAGGGAAGTCAATGTAAATCGATTGAATTTAAGAATTCAATGAAACAATTAACGCTTTCATTTTCATATGCCACTCTGTCAATTGAGTTATACAAAATTTAATCATCAGGAAAAGTTTATTGTGAGTTGCAATGTATCGACACCTCGCCATAAGGAAGATTACTTTAAACATGCGTTGATTTTATCCGCATAGGTCGAACGTGGAATAACCGGTACCTAATGTTTGTCTGAAATCTCCAGAAAATTAAATTAAGGCGCCACCAAATAATCTTTCGTTGACATTTAAATCCCTTAAGGCTCGATTTAATGCTTGCAGTGAATGCTTATGGGCCATTCAATGTAAATTTATCCCAGATAATAATATGTAATTTTTCTAGTAGTTTAGCCATGCCTTAGTGTTTTCTGAAATTAATTGCTGCATTTTCATTTGTCGGTATGTGTAATGGTAGGTTTAGAGCTGAATGCTGCAGCGATGCCTTTTGATTTAACTTTGGTAAGGATGACCGAAAAAGTTTTACCAGTTCCACCTGGTGCATAAAAAAAAAACTGCTTCTTTTCCTCCACTCGTAAACATAACTCCGCCATAATTTTGTCTTTTGTTCATTTAACAACAATTGTTCATTTATCGTAACAAAACGTTAATACTGAATTGTTGCTTGCATTGCATGTCATTATTTACTAAGTCGTTTACTGATCGCTTAGGTCAAGGCATTCCTATATTTATGAGTGTTCCCTTCGAGATCAGTATGCGCATGACTGCAATCTTAATCAAAGCTTCGTTATACATTTCTGGTATAAATTGAAGATTTGCGCCTGGATTTGTTGTTCGAGTTCAGTGCAGTATATCTTTACTCATTGAATCTTTATATTTTACTCATAATTCAGTTAAGTTTGTTGGAAAATATATTGTCGACAATACCGCGAATAATTGGAAAATTTGATGTGGAGGAAAACTAAGTGCTGCATCGGGAAGTATTGCATTAGAATTGCAGTTCTCGGCAAGCATAATAATTTCTAGCGTATAATTTACCCTCAACTGTTCTCAAATATTCCTATGACGTTGGTGTATAATCGGCCTAATGTAGTTGTGGCAAATATTCCTTCATAAGTAGTAACAGCAATTCCGCGTTTTCGTGGATTCTATTTTGTTATGGTTTATTCCATGTTAAATCATGTTGGAACTTTAGAATATAGTAATGTTTTGCGAGTTTACCGTATATATTATGTTGTGTAAACGCCACCTATCGGATCCTAGTATAGCTATGAACCGCCTCGACAGAGCAAACATATTGTGGGAATATGACCTCAATTGGGCAAGGTCCTTCAGAAGTTACGTGATCACTAACAGACGCACAAACGATTATACATAAAAATATATTCATACGGGCATTCATCTTAATAACGGAAATCGAGTTAATTTTGGACCAAATGCAGCTTTTTTTTAAATTTATATTAACTTAACTTATGTATATGCTTCCTACCAGAACATTTCTAACAAAAATTAAAGATATTCTTATGTACTCACGGATAATGCCAAAATCAAGTTAATTTCCTACATTGGACTTCATTATACCGAATCTAAGTTGAACAAATTTCTAGTTTTATGGAAAACTCTCAGTTCTAGTGTGAAAAACCTAATAAAACTAATATCTTAATTTACATTTGTTGAATCGACAAAAGTGAACTGTTACTTTGACAAATCTTTTTTCAATATCAATTTCGTTTTGACATGTGAGAACTCAATTGTATATTCCCTGGATCAATAAATCAGAAACTTTTGCCTCATATAATTCACAATCAGAACTTAGACTGAGTGTATATATGGGGTTTGTTTAGTCTTTTGTACAGCGTCTACGGCAGGCAAATACTCTCAGTCGTACTGATAGAGTTTCTGCTTTATTAAAGAAATTGTCAGCCTACGGAGTATATTAATTTCTTTTATATAAGTGATTTAATCTGACTGGTAAAGTTAAACTCCTGTCACAATTTTCAGGATAAATATATCAATCAATTAAATTTGCTAAATATGAGAATGCGAGTAGCCACCTTAACTAATATTTTAAGTAAATTCATAGCATTTTATTATTATGATAAATTGAAAAATTAATTGAACTTTGTATATTTTAACAAACTCGATTAGACGAATACACTAATATTTATAAACAAATGTTTTAGTTGTTTTAAGGAATTCACATAAGAAATATACAAAAATCAACCAAGTAATTATTTAATTTGAAAGAGTAATATTAAATAGTTGAAAGGATATACATACTTAGAAATGGAAAAAGCTGACTGCATGATGTACCTATATAGGGCGGTAATTTTAATATATTAATTCAAATGGAAATTTCATGCTGTTTAGAAGTACTTACGTCACCAAGATTGAAATACGACCTTCCTATAAACTCTCCTTATTGAACTTCTTAGTATAATATCCAAAAAGTTTTACCTAAATGAAATCTCATCCGTCCTAATTTGATTCCATTTCAATTCAAGTCTACTCAATTATATGCATCAAGCCATCTTTGGAGTCCAGGTAAATTAAGTAACATTGCCCTATCATTTCATTTCAACTTAAAAAACATCATGTCCATGTTCAAAAGCAGGAATTGTACATACACAAGTCCGTAATATTGCATTTGCAGCCGCATCAACTACAGTACATATGCATAGGTGCTGAACTCCTTGGTACTATTCTGTTTATAATTTAGAGCTGTTAGCTATTTAAGATATGTAACATAAGACGAGAGGCATTCTCATACGGTTGCGTTTTTACACCTAATACCCGGCGAGACCATGTATAGTACATCGCAGATATATATTACCAAATGCTATCAATTAATGGATTGGTCCGCAATCACATTAAAATATAATCATTACTTTGATAACATTATTATACTACAGTTGCAGAAGGATATTGTAGAGACTAGGTAGGCTACAAGGATATCTCCAAATTTCCTCAACTGCCCTCGACTTTAAGGAGGATAGCGATTAGTGCCTTTCTAGGGCAATAAATGTTACCCTTCCGTTAGCAGCATATTGCTTCCTGACTTTAATTCGCTTAGCTAACACCAACTGCCCTCTCATATATGGGAATGCATTGTAGTCTTTATGGGGACTTACATACGGCCTTATTTGCACAATGGTGATGGCTTGGATAGTAGGTCGGTCAGTAGAGGTCGGTTGGTCACATTTTGCTTTGACATGGATAGAGAACTATTTGGTCCAGGGAGACAGATACCAAAATGTGCTCTTTACCTACCATCAGCGTCATCAGACCACCACCGGCACTAGATCCACCAGCACTATTACAAATAAAACCAGCACCCCCTAGGCCATAGCCCTTAGAGTCCAGCTCATCTTCGTGATGGGATGAAATGTACTTTTGGACAAATTGTGACAGGAAGTTGAGGCATGAAATTGAAACTCAAAATATTGGCATAAAATGCATAAGTTTGTATTTGTTTGGATTCATGCACAATTTATACAACAAACATCGAGTACATACATGTAGTTGCATTTCTTGGAAATCTGGGCATCAATGCTCATAATATAAAACACGCAACAAAGAGACGGTAGCGTCGGCCCAATCGTTTTATATAATACTGTCGTAAAATGCAGTCTAGCATTACAGCCGAAATATCGGTTTGCGGCTCAGCCAGCACTTTGCAATTTTACCCGCTAGCCAACTTTAATTGCACTAAAAACAGTATTTCGGCAATTGTGTCATAAATGCATCCAATTACCTGATTAATGCGAACTCCCCGCCTCATTCCTATTATATAAAAATTTCAACCTTTGTTCTTTTCCTCAAGGAAAAACCCATGCGAGAACAGGTCGAGTATTTGGATTCTCTCTACCTCCAGGTACCAGAAAAATGGAGGAATAATTTGGACCCGAAAAAAGGCATTCAGTGTTTGTTTGTGACGTGATCGTGAGATTTGATATTTCATATAATTGTCAAATCAAAATGTATACAAATAAGGTTTTAATATATCAAATTGCTTTTGGTTGATTTTTTTTGTTTTGTTTTTTTTTTTTTTATAACAATCACTAAAAACGCTTACTGATTTAACAAGGTCCTTCGAGCCGGATATCAAAAGTGCAGATATTCAAACAGTGAGAATAAATTAGAAAGTGAACAGTGAATTAATTGGAATCAAAAAACGGATATCAGTTAAAAATTGTGAGTGAATTGTACTAAACAAATTTGTGAAATATTTTTGAAAAAAAAAGTGCGCAAAGTACACAAACAAATGAAGCACAACATTCTAGGAAAGTGGCTTTCACTCAACTCGCCAGATTGGCTGAAGCAGTCGGAAGCAATGGGAATAAATGGACTGAAATTCAGATAAGTATAAAACTGTCTTTATTAGAAATTTATTTTGCAAAATTTGATAATGATCCAACCTGTAGAAATTGGGTGACATAATTGAAGTAGAGTATAAGAACAATTTTGAAGATATTTACTACTCGTTGAAAGAAAGGCTTCTCACTTTGAAGGCAAGCTACTTTCGTCCAGATTTTGATAATTGCGCCGTCATCCAGTCAAAGAAATGGACCAACTAAACTCAAATCGGTTTTACCTGCAATACAATTGCCAAAACTCTAAGGCTACTATTCGAAATTGTGCGATTTTATTAACATGCTTAAGACGGTGGTGGATGATGACTCTCAGCTATCAGGTGTTGAAAAATTTCAAATATTTCGATTTTGTTTGGCTAGCACACCATCGTGTGTCATTCGATCATTAGAAGGCACCAACGAAAATTATCAGAAAGCACTTGAATTATTGAACAAGAGATATAGAAGCACTCGACTAATATTTGGTGCTTACATAAACGACGACCGTTCTGTAAATAAGGGTTCTGTTCACCAACTGCGAGGTTTAGTGGATTTTATCAGTGGAGAAATGTGAGCACTTCAGTCTTTAGGTTCCAAGGAACAAATTACTGAGGTGGTTTTAATCAATATAATGGCTTCGAAGTTAGATTCCGGAACCAGATCAAGGTAAAAGGAGTCAGTAGACTTAAATGAGATACCAAAGTGGGACAAATTCATAGAGTTCCTTCAGAAGAGGTTCCAAACGATGGAACATGTACATGGAACAAAATTCCCACATTGCAAGTCAAGCTCTACAATTACTCGAAAGCGCGACAATACAGGGAGGTTACTTACGTGTATTTCCACTCAATCACCACAGAGACGATGGCTGCTTTTACCAAAGGAGCGACCATCTCTTGTCCAAATGCTCACAATACTTAAACTTGATTTCGAAGGAAACATACAAGCAGATTAAGCGACTCAAATTGTGCATTAACTGTTTAAGAACAGACCACAGCCTAAAAGATTGTAAATTCTGATCGATATTTTTGAAATGCTCCCAACGTTATCACACCACTCCTCATTTCAATTCTCCATATCTTTCAGAACCAGAACCTACAAATATTCACACTGATACCGAAGTTAACAAAGGGAACCCTTTCAACCCAAAATGTCCTTCAAACTGTTTATCGGCAACCAATCGAGAAAAAGCAAGTAATGGGAAGGATATATAATCGCAACAGCAGTAGTAAATGTAAGCTCTTCTACAGGAGTGAAGACATCATACAGGATTCTGCTTGATTTGGTATTCCAATCACATTTCATTTAGCGGCTTGCACAACAAATGAATCTGAAAGAGCTTAAATGCAACTATTCAATTTCGGGCATTAGATTAATTGAAGCTAACGTCAACAAAAAGGTTCAGCTCATAATCGAATCACGAGACACCGCATTTAAAATAATGACAGAGGAAGGAATTGGTACTTCAAAATATTATTGCAAATCAGTCTTCGGACTTCATCGACATAAAAGACTGGAGGATTATCTCGCGGATCCAAACTTCAATCAACCTGGTCGAATCGATTTGTTATTAGGAGCAGAGTTCTTCATGCCATTGATGTGCATTGGTCAAATAAACTTGGAAGCTCAAATACCGGTATTGCAAAAAACTCTGTTTGATTGGAAATTTTCGGCTGCGACTCTTTTCAAAACAGTCAGGACAATACATCCACCTCTCTAGCCGCAATCAAAGCAGTAGATGATCACCCGATTTAGAAAATTCTGGGAAATTGAAGAGGTGTAGAATTATACCAAACTGTAGGAACTTGTAGGAACGCAGAGGGAAGATTCATAATTAGGTTTCCATTCAAATAGAACCCTGAAACTTAAGGTCAGTCATTGAATATGGCAAAACTTCGATTTTCTTATTTACAAAGGAGGTTCAATAGAAATTCAGAATTCAAAAACTCTTATCAGGATTTTATGAAGGAGTACGAAGAGCTAAAGCACATGGAACTCTGCGAACAAACCACACCATAATCGAAGATGTACTACATGCCTCACCATGGGATCGAACAGGCACCAGGTGCATCAAAAAAGTTAAGGGTAGTGTTCGATGCGTCTTGTAAGACAACATCTGGAAAATCCTTGAACGATATTCTTATGGTAGGATCAGTAGAGGCAAGGAGATTTGTTTTCCTTATTTCTTCGTTTTCCATATTTCTTCGTTTTCGTAAACACCAATACGTTCTTACTGCAGACATTATTAAAATGTACCATCGGACTTTAATTCATCGTGATGATACAAGCGTCCAATCGATACTTTGGCAAAACCAGACTTCAGGTTCAATAACATCATATGGGCTAAATACCGCTACATGTGGTACCGCTTCAGCTCCACATTTAGCAACGCGATGTATTAAAAAGCTAAGTGCAATTCATAAAGAAGAATTCCCAATTGCGCCAAAGATTTTGGTGCGTGACATGTACGTAGATGATGCTTTGACGCGTGCCAATTCAACAGAACAACTAAATGAAATTCGTAGTCAACTGAGTAAATCTCTTCTAGAGGCCGGCATGAGGATCCTTAAGTGGTGCACCAATTCAAATGAGATTCTGATGAAGATTTATAACACAAGATCAACAACTAACAGTAATTAAAGATGGACAAATTACTAAAACTTTAGGCAGAAGATGGCAGCCGAATACTGATCAGTTGCTTTAGTATGTAGAAAAAGACAAGAGTATCCGAAAGGCAGGAAAACGTGCGATCCTCTCCGTAATTAAGGAATTCACATAAGAAATATACAAAAATCAACCAAGTAATTATTTAATTTGAAAGAGTAATATTAAATAGTTGAAAGGATATACATACTTAGAAATGGAAAAAGCTGACTGCATGATGTACCTATATAGGGCGGTAATTTTAATATATTAATTCAAATGGAAATTTCATGCTGTTTAGAAGTACTTACGTCACCAAGATTGAAATACGACCTTCCTATAAACTCTCCTTATTGAACTTCTTAGTATAATATCCAAAAAGTTTTACCTAAATGAAATCTCATCCGTCCTAATTTGATTCCATTTCAATTCAAGTCTACTCAATTATATGCATCAAGCCATCTTTGGAGTCCAGGTAAATTAAGTAACATTGCCCTATCATTTCATTTCAACTTAAAAAACATCATGTCCATGTTCAAAAGCAGGAATTGTACATACACAAGTCCGTAATATTGCATTTGCAGCCGCATCAACTACAGTACATATGCATAGGTGCTGAACTCCTTGGTACTATTCTGTTTATAATTTAGAGCTGTTAGCTATTTAAGATATGTAACATAAGACGAGAGGCATTCTCATACGGTTGCGTTTTTACACCTAATACCCGGCGAGACCATGTATAGTACATCGCAGATATATATTACCAAATGCTATCAATTAATGGATTGGTCCGCAATCACATTAAAATATAATCATTACTTTGATAACATTATTATACTACAGTTGCAGAAGGATATTGTAGAGACTAGGTAGGCTACAAGGATATCTCCAAATTTCCTCAACTGCCCTCGACTTTAAGGAGGATAGCGATTAGTGCCTTTCTAGGGCAATAAATGTTACCCTTCCGTTAGCAGCATATTGCTTCCTGACCTTAATTCGCTTAGCTAACACCAACTGCCCTCTCATATATGGGAATGCATTGTAGTCTTTATGGGGACTTACATACGGCCTTATTTGCACAATGGTGATGGCTTGAATAGTAGGTCGGTAGGTAGGTCGGGTTGGTCACATTTTGCTTTGACATGGATAGAGAACTATTTCGTCCAGGGAGACAGATACCAAAATGTGCTCTTTACCTACCATCAGCGTCATCAGACCACCACCGGCACTAGATCCACCATCACTATTACAATTGCGACAAAAGGGTAAAACAGGGGTTGCATAAAGCTCTTTACTCAAAATGGAAGAGTTTCTAGGGCGAAAAAATAAAACCAGCACCCCCTAGGCCATAGCCCTTAGAGTCCAGCTCATCTTCGTGATGGGATGAAATGTACTTTTGGACAAATTGTGACAGGAAGTTGAGGCATGAAATTGAAACTCAAAATATTGGCATAAAATGCATAAGTTTGTATTTGTTTGGATTCATGCACAATTTATACAACAAACATCGAGTACATACATGTAGTTGCATTTCTTGGAAATCTGGGCATCAATGCTCATAATATAAAACACGCAACAAAGAGACGGTAGCGTCGGCCCAATCGTTTTATATAATACTGTCGTAAAATGCAGTCTAGCATTACAGCCGAAATATCGGTTTGCGGCTCAGCCAGCACTTTGCAAATTTACCCGCTAGCCAACCTTAATTGCACTAAAAACAGTATTTCGGCAATTGTGTCATAAATGCATCCAATTACCTGATTAATGCGAACTCCCCGCCTCATTCCTATTATATAAAAATTTCAACCTTTGTTCTTTTCCTCAAGGAAAAACCCATGCGAGAACAGGTCGAGTATTTGGATTCTCTCTACCTCCAGGTACCAGCAAAATGGAGGAATAATTTGGACCCGAAAAAAGGCATTCAGTGTTTGTTTGTGACGTGATCGTGAGATTTGATATTTCATATAATTGTCAAATCAAAATGTATACAAATAAGGTTTTAATATATCAAATTGCTTTTGGTTGATTTTTTTTGTTTTTTTTTTTTTTTTTTATAACAATCACTAAAAACGCTTACTGATTTAACAAGGTCCTTCGAGCCGGATATCAAAAGTGCAGATATTCAAACAGTGAGAATAAATTAGAAAGTGAACAGTGAATTAATTGGAATAAAAAAAACGGATATCAGTTAAAAATTGTGAGTGAATTGTACTAAACAAATTTGTGAAATATTTTTGAAAAAAAAAGTGCGCAAAGTACACAAACAAATGAAGCACAACATTCTAGGAAAGTGGCATTCACTCAACTCGCCAGATTGGCTGAAGCAGTCGGAAGCAATGGGAATAAATGGACTGAAATTCAGATAAGTATAAAACTGTCTTTATTAGAAATTTATTTTGCAAAATTTGATAATGATCCAACCTGTAGAAATTGGGTGACATAATTGAAGTAGAGTATAAGAACAATTTTGAAGATATTTACTACTCGTTGAAAGAAAGGCTTCTCACTTTGAAGGCAAGCTACTTTCGTCCAGATTTTGATAATTGCGCCGTCATCCAGTCAAAGAAATGGACCAACTAAACTCAAATCGGTTTTACCTGCAATACAATTGCCAAAACTCTAAGGCTACTATTCGAAATTGTGCGATTTTATTAACATGCTTAAGACGGTGGTGGATGATGACTCTCAGCTATCAGGTGTTGAAAAATTTCAAATATTTCGATTTTGTTTGGCTAGCACACCATCGTGTGTCATTCGATCATTAGAAGGCACCAACGAAAATTATCAGAAAGCACTTGAATTATTGAACAAGAGATATAGAAGCACTCGACTAATATTTGGTGCTTACATAAACGACGACCGTTCTGTAAATAAGGGTTCTGTTCACCAACTGCGAGGTTTAGTGGATTTTATCAGTGGAGAAATGTGAGCACTTCAGTCTTTAGGTTCCAAGGAACAAATTACTGAGGTGGTTTTAATCAATATAATGGCTTCGAAGTTAGATTCCGGAACCAGATCAAGGTAAAAGGAGTCAGTAGACTTAAATGAGATACCAAAGTGGGACAAATTCATAGAGTTCCTTCAGAAGAGGTTCCAAACGATGGAACATGTACATGGAACAAAATTCCCACATTGCAAGTCAAGCTCTACAATTACTCGAAAGCGCGACAATACAGGGAGGTTACTTACGTGTATTTCCACTCAATCACCACAGAGACGATGGCTGCTTTTACCAAAGGAGCGACCATCTCTTGTCCAAATGCTCACAATACTTAAACTTGATTTCGAAGGAAACATACAAGCAGATTAAGCGACTCAAATTGTGCATTAACTGTTTAAGAACAGACCACAGCCTAAAAGATTGTAAATTCTGATCGATATTTTTGAAATGCTCCCAACGTTATCACACCACTCCTCATTTCAATTCTCCATATCTTTCAGAACCAGAACCTACAAATATTCACACTGATACCGAAGTTAACAAAGGGAACCCTTTCAACCCAAAATGTCCTTCAAACTGTTTATCGGCAACCAATCGAGAAAAAGCAAGTAATGGGAAGGATATATAATCGCAACAGCAGTAGTAAATGTAAGCTCTTCTACAGGAGTGAAGACATCATACAGGATTCTGCTTGATTTGGTATTCCAATCACATTTCATTTAGCGGCTTGCACAACAAATGAATCTGAAAGAGCTTAGATGCAACTATTCAATTTCGGGCATTAGATTAATTGAAGCTAACGTCAACAAAAAGGTTCAGCTCATAATCGAATCACGAGACACCGCATTTAAAATAATGACAGAGGAAGGAATTGGTACTTCAAAATATTATTGCAAATCAGTCTTCGGACTTCATCGACATAAAAGACTGGAGGATTATCTCGCGGATCCAAACTTCAATCAACCTGGTCGAATCGATTTGTTATTAGGAGCAGAGTTCTTCATGCCATTGATGTGCATTGGTCAAATAAACTTGGAAGCTCAAATACCGGTATTGCAAAAAACTCTGTTTGATTGGAAATTTTCGGCTGCGACTCTTTTCAAAACAGTCAGGACAATACATCCACCTCTCTAGCCGCAATCAAAGCAGTAGATGATCACCCGATTTAGAAAATTCTGGGAAATTGAAGAGGTGTAGAATTATACCAAACTGTAGGAACTTGTAGGAACGCAGAGGGAAGATTCATAATTAGGTTTCCATTCAAATAGAACCCTGAAACTTAAGGTCAGTCATTGAATATGGCAAAACTTCGATTTTCTTATTTACAAAGGAGGTTCAATAGAAATTCAGAATTCAAAAACTCTTATCAGGATTTTGTGAAGGAGTACGAAGAGCTAAAGCACATGGAACTCTGCGAACAAACCACACCATAATCGAAGATGTACTACATGCCTCACCATGGGATCGAACAGGCACCAGGTGCATCAAAAAAGTTAAGGGTAGTGTTCGATGCGTCTTGTAAGACAACATCTGGAAAATCCTTGAACGATATTCTTATGGTAGGATCAGTAGAGGCAAGGAGATTTGTTTTCCTTATTTCTTCGTTTTCCATATTTCTTCGTTTTCGTAAACACCAATACGTTCTTACTGCAGACATTATTAAAATGTACCATCGGACTTTAATTCATCGTGATGATACAAGCGTCCAATCGATACTTTGGCAAAACCAGACTTCAGGTTCAATAACATCATATGGGCTAAATACCGCTACATGTGGTACCGCTTCAGCTCCACATTTAGCAACGCGATGTATTAAAAAGCTAAGTGCAATTCATAAAGAAGAATTCCCAATTGCGCCAAAGATTTTGGTGCGTGACATGTACGTAGATGATGCTTTGACGCGTGCCAATTCAACAGAACAACTAAATGAAATTCGTAGTCAACTGAGTAAATCTCTTCTAGAGGCCGGCATGAGGATCCTTAAGTGGTGCACCAATTCAAATGAGATTCTGATGAAGATTTATAACACAAGATCAACAACTAACAGTAATTAAAGATGGACAAATTACTAAAACTTTAGGCAGAAGATGGCAGCCGAATACTGATCAGTTGCTTTAGCATGTAGAAAAAGACAAGAGTATCCGAAAGGCAGGAAAACGTGCGATCCTCTCCGTAATTAAGGAATTCACATAAGAAATATACAAAAATCAACCAAGTAATTATTTAATTTGAAAGAGTAATATTAAATAGTTGAAAGGATATACATACTTAGAAATGGAAAAAGCTGACTGCATGATGTACCTATATAGGGCGGTAATTTTAATATATTAATTCAAATGGAAATTTCATGCTGTTTAGAAGTACTTACGTCACCAAGATTGAAATACGACCTTCCTATAAACTCTCCTTATTGAACTTCTTAGTATAATATCCAAAAAGTTTTACCTAAATGAAATCTCATCCGTCCTAATTTGATTCCATTTCAATTCAAGTCTACTCAATTATATGCATCAAGCCATCTTTGGAGTCCAGGTAAATTAAGTAACATTGCCCTATCATTTCATTTCAACTTAAAAAACATCATGTCCATGTTCAAAAGCAGGAATTGTACATACACAAGTCCGTAATATTGCATTTGCAGCCGCATCAACTACAGTACATATGCATAGGTGCTGAACTCCTTGGTACTATTCTGTTTATAATTTAGAGCTGTTAGCTATTTAAGATATGTAACATAAGACGAGAGGCATTCTCATACGGTTGCGTTTTTACACCTAATACCCGGCGAGACTATGTATAGTACATCGCAGATATATATTACCAAATGCTATCAATTAATGGATTGGTCCGCAATCACATTAAAATATAATCATTACTTTGATAACATTATTATACTACAGTTGCAGAAGGATATTGTAGAGACTAGGTAGGCTACAAGGATATCTCCAAATTTCCTCAACTGCCCTCGACTTTAAGGAGGATAGCGATTAGTGCCTTTCTAGGGCAATAAATGTTACCCTTCCGTTAGCAGCATATTGCTTCCTGACCTTAATTCGCTTAGCTAACACCAACTGCCCTCTCATATATGGGAATGCATTGTAGTCTTTATGGGGACTTACATACGGCCTTATTTGCACAATGGTGATGGCTTGGATAGTAGGTCGGTCAGTAGGTCGGGTTGGTCACATTTTGCTTTGACATGGATAGAGAACTATTTGGTCCAGGGAGACAGATACCAAAATGTGCTCTTTACCTACCATCAGCGTCATCAGACCACCACCGGCACTAGATCCACCAGCACTATTACAATTGCGACAAAAGGGTAAAACAGGGGTTGCATAAAGCTCTTTACTCAAAATGGAAGAGTTTCTAGGGCGAAAAAATAAAACCAGCACCCCCTAGGCCATAGCCCTTAGAGTCCAGCTCATCTTCGTGATGGGATGAAATGTACTTTTGGACAAATTGTGACAGGAAGTTGAGGCATGAAATTGAAACTCAAAATATTGGCATAAAATGCATAAGTTTGTATTTGTTTGGATTCATGCACAATTTATACAACAAACATCGAGTACATACATGTAGTTGCATTTCTTGGAAATCTGGGCATCAATGCTCATAATATAAAACACGCAACAAAGAGACGGTAGCGTCGGCCCAATCGTTTTATATAATACTGTCGTAAAATGCAGTCTAGCATTACAGCCGAAATATCGGTTTGCGGCTCAGCCAGCACTTTGCAAATTTACCCGCTAGCCAACCTTAATTGCACTAAAAACAGTATTTCGGCAATTGTGTCATAAATGCATCCAATTACCTGATTAATGCGAACTCCCCGCCTCATTCCTATTATATAAAAATTTCAACCTTTGTTCTTTTCCTCAAGGAAAAACCCATGCGAGAACAGGTCGAGTATTTGGATTCTCTCTACCTCCAGGTACCAGCAAAATGGAGGAATAATTTGGACCCGAAAAAAGGCATTCAGTGTTTGTTTGTGACGTGATCGTGAGATTTGATATTTCATATAATTGTCAAATCAAAATGTATACAAATAAGGTTTTAATATATCAAATTGCTTTTGGTTGATTTTTTTTGTTTTGTTTTTTTTTTTTTATAACAATCACTAAAAACGCTTACTGATTTAACAAGGTCCTTCGAGCCGGATATCAAAAGTGCAGATATTCAAACAGTGAGAATAAATTAGAAAGTGAACAGTGAATTAATTGGAATAAAAAAAACGGATATCAGTTAAAAATTGTGAGTGAATTGTACTAAACAAATTTGTGAAATATTTTTGAAAAAAAAAGTGCGCAAAGTACACAAACAAATGAAGCACAACATTCTAGGAAAGTGGCTTTCACTCAACTCGCCAGATTGGCTGAAGCAGTCGGAAGCAATGGGAATAAATGGACTGAAATTCAGATAAGTATAAAACTGTCTTTATTAGAAATTTATTTTGCAAAATTTGATAATGATCCAACCTGTAGAAATTGGGTGACATAATTGAAGTAGAGTATAAGAACAATTTTGAAGATATTTACTACTCGTTGAAAGAAAGGCTTCTCACTTTGAAGGCAAGCTACTTTCGTCCAGATTTTGATAATTGCGCCGTCATCCAGTCAAAGAAATGGACCAACTAAACTCAAATCGGTTTTACCTGCAATACAATTGCCAAAACTCTAAGGCTACTATTCGAAATTGTGCGATTTTATTAACATGCTTAAGACGGTGGTGGATGATGACTCTCAGCTATCAGGTGTTGAAAAATTTCAAATATTTCGATTTTGTTTGGCTAGCACACCATCGTGTGTCATTCGATCATTAGAAGGCACCAACGAAAATTATCAGAAAGCACTTGAATTATTGAACAAGAGATATAGAAGCACTCGACTAATATTTGGTGCTTACATAAACGACGACCGTTCTGTAAATAAGGGTTCTGTTCACCAACTGCGAGGTTTAGTGGATTTTATCAGTGGAGAAATGTCAGCACTTCAGTCTTTAGGTTCCAAGGAACAAATTACTGAGGTGGTTTTAATCAATATAATGGCTTCGAAGTTAGATTCCGGAACCAGATCAAGGTAAAAGGAGTCAGTAGACTTAAATGAGATACCAAAGTGGGACAAATTCATAGAGTTCCTTCAAAAGAGGTTCCAAACGATGGAACATGTACATGGAACAAAATTCCCACATTGCAAGTCAAGCTCTACAATTACTCGAAAGCGCGACAATACAGGGAGGTTACTTACGTGTATTTCCACTCAATCACCACAGAGACGATGGCTGCTTTTACCAAAGGAGCGACCATCTCTTGTCCAAATGCTCACAATACTTAAACTTGATTTCGAAGGAAACATACAAGCAGATTAAGCGACTCAAATTGTGCATTAACTGTTTAAGAACAGACCACAGCCTAAAAGATTGTAAATTCTGATCGATATTTTTGAAATGCTCCCAACGTTATCACACCACTCCTCATTTCAATTCTCCATATCTTTCAGAACCAGAACCTACAAATATTCACACTGATACCGAAGTTAACAAAGGGAACCCTTTCAACCCAAAATGTCCTTCAAACTGTTTATCGGCAACCAATCGAGAAAAAGCAAGTAATGGGAAGGATATATAATCGCAACAGCAGTAGTAAATGTAAGCTCTTCTACAGGAGTGAAGACATCATACAGGATTCTGCTTGATTTGGTATTCCAATCACATTTCATTTAGCGGCTTGCACAACAAATGAATCTGAAAGAGCTTAGATGCAACTATTCAATTTCGGGCATTAGATTAATTGAAGCTAACGTCAACAAAAAGGTTCAGCTCATAATCGAATCACGAGACACCGCATTTAAAATAATGACAGAGGAAGGAATTGGTACTTCAAAATATTATTGCAAATCAGTCTTCGGACTTCATCGACATAAAAGACTGGAGGATTATCTCGCGGATCCAAACTTCAATCAACCTGGTCGAATCGATTTGTTATTAGGAGCAGAGTTCTTCATGCCATTGATGTGCATTGGTCAAATAAACTTGGAAGCTCAAATACCGGTATTGCAAAAAACTCTGTTTGATTGGAAATTTTCGGCTGCGACTCTTTTCAAAACAGTCAGGACAATACATCCACCTCTCTAGCCGCAATCAAAGCAGTAGATGATCACCCGATTTAGAAAATTCTGGGAAATTGAAGAGGTGTAGAATTATACCAAACTGTAGGAACTTGTAGGAACGCAGAGGGAAGATTCATAATTAGGTTTCCATTCAAATAGAACCCTGAAACTTAAGGTCAGTCATTGAATATGGCAAAACTTCGATTTTCTTATTTACAAAGGAGGTTCAATAGAAATTCAGAATTCAAAAACTCTTATCAGGATTTTATGAAGGAGTACGAAGAGCTAAAGCACATGGAACTCTGCGAACAAACCACACCATAATCGAAGATGTACTACATGCCTCACCATGGGATCGAACAGGCACCAGGTGCATCAAAAAAGTTAAGGGTAGTGTTCGATGCGTCTTGTAAGACAACATCTGGAAAATCCTTGAACGATATTCTTATGGTAGGATCAGTAGAGGCAAGGAGATTTGTTTTCCTTATTTCTTCGTTTTCCATATTTCTTCGTTTTCGTAAACACCAATACGTTCTTACTGCAGACATTATTAAAATGTACCATCGGACTTTAATTCATCGTGATGATACAAGCGTCCAATCGATACTTTGGCAAAACCAGACTTCAGGTTCAATAACATCATATGGGCTAAATACCGCTACATGTGGTACCGCTTCAGCTCCACATTTAGCAACGCGATGTATTAAAAAGCTAAGTGCAATTCATAAAGAAGAATTCCCAATTGCGCCAAAGATTTTGGTGCGTGACATGTACGTAGATGATGCTTTGACGCGTGCCAATTCAACAGAACAACTAAATGAAATTCGTAGTCAACTGAGTAAATCTCTTCTAGAGGCCGGCATGAGGATCCTTAAGTGGTGCACCAATTCAAATGAGATTCTGATGAAGATTTATAACACAAGATCAACAACTAACAGTAATTAAAGATGGACAAATTACTAAAACTTTAGGCAGAAGATGGCAGCCGAATACTGATCAGTTGCTTTAGCATGTAGAAAAAGACAAGAGTATCCGAAAGGCAGGAAAACGTGCGATCCTCTCCGTAATTAAGGAATTCACATAAGAAATATACAAAAATCAACCAAGTAATTATTTAATTTGAAAGAGTAATATTAAATAGTTGAAAGGATATACATACTTAGAAATGGAAAAAGCTGACTGCATGATGTACCTATATAGGGCGGTAATTTTAATATATTAATTCAAATGGAAATTTCATGCTGTTTAGAAGTACTTACGTCACCAAGATTGAAATACGACCTTCCTATAAACTCTCCTTATTGAACTTCTTAGTATAATATCCAAAAAGTTTTACCTAAATGAAATCTCATCCGTCCTAATTTGATTCCATTTCAATTCAAGTCTACTCAATTATATGCATCAAGCCATCTTTGGAGTCCAGGTAAATTAAGTAACATTGCCCTGTCATTTCATTTCAACTTAAAAAACATCATGTCCATGTTCAAAAGCAGGAATTGTACATACACAAGTCCGTAATATTGCATTTGCAGCCGCATCAACTACAGTACATATGCATAGGTGCTGAACTCCTTGGTACTATTCTGTTTATAATTTAGAGCTGTTAGCTATTTAAGATATGTAACATAAGACGAGAGGCATTCTCATACGGTTGCGTTTTTACACCTAATACCCGGCGAGACCATGTATAGTACATCGCAGATATATATTACCAAATGCTATCAATTAATGGATTGGTCCGCAATCACATTAAAATATAATCATTACTTTGATAACATTATTATACTACAGTTGCAGAAGGATATTGTAGAGACTAGGTAGGCTACAAGGATATCTCCAAATTTCCTCAACTGCCCTCGACTTTAAGGAGGATAGCGATTAGTGCCTTTCTAGGGCAATAAATGTTACCCTTCCGTTAGCAGCATATTGCTTCCTGACCTTAATTCGCTTAGCTAACACCAACTGCCCTCTCATATATGGGAATGCATTGTAGTCTTTATGGGGACTTACATACGGCCTTATTTGCACAATGGTGATGGCTTGGATAGTAGGTCGGTCAGTAGGTCGGGTTGGTCACATTTTGCTTTGACATGGATAGAGAACTATTTGGTCCAGGGAGACAGATACCAAAATGTGCTCTTTACCTACCATCAGCGTCATCAGACCACCACCGGCACTAGATCCACCAGCACTATTACAATTGCGACAAAAGGGTAAAACAGGGGTTGCATAAAGCTCTTTACTCAAAATGGAAGAGTTTCTAGGGCGAAAAAATAAAACCAGCACCCCCTAGGCCATAGCCCTTAGAGTCCAGCTCATCTTCGTGATGGGATGAAATGTACTTTTGGACAAATTGTGACAGGAAGTTGAGGCATGAAATTGAAACTCAAAATATTGGCATAAAATGCATAAGTTTGTATTTGTTTGGATTCATGCACAATTTATACAACAAACATCGAGTACATACATGTAGTTGCATTTCTTGGAAATCTGGGCATCAATGCTCATAATATAAAACACGCAACAAAGAGACGGTAGCGTCGGCCCAATCGTTTTATATAATACTGTCGTAAAATGCAGTCTAGCATTACAGCCGAAATATCGGTTTGCGGCTCAGCCAGCACTTTGCAAATTTACCCGCTAGCCAACCTTAATTGCACTAAAAACAGTATTTCGGCAATTGTGTCATAAATGCATCCAATTACCTGATTAATGCGAACTCCCCGCCTCATTCCTATTATATAAAAATTTCAACCTTTGTTCTTTTCCTCAAGGAAAAACCCATGCGAGAACAGGTCGAGTATTTGGATTCTCTCTACCTCCAGGTACCAGCAAAATGGAGGAATAATTTGGACCCGAAAAAAGGCATTCAGTGTTTGTTTGTGACGTGATCGTGAGATTTGATATTTCATATAATTGTCAAATCAAAATGTATACAAATAAGGTTTTAATATATCAAATTGCTTTTGGTTGATTTTTTTTGTTTTGTTTTTTTTTTTTTATAACAATCACTAAAAACGCTTACTGATTTAACAAGGTCCTTCGAGCCGGATATCAAAAGTGCAGATATTCAAACAGTGAGAATAAATTAGAAAGTGAACAGTGAATTAATTGGAATAAAAAAAACGGATATCAGTTAAAAATTGTGAGTGAATTGTACTAAACAAATTTGTGAAATATTTTTGAAAAAAAAAGTGCGCAAAGTACACAAACAAATGAAGCACAACATTCTAGGAAAGTGGCTTTCACTCAACTCGCCAGATTGGCTGAAGCAGTCGGAAGCAATGGGAATAAATGGACTGAAATTCAGATAAGTATAAAACTGTCTTTATTAGAAATTTATTTTGCAAAATTTGATAATGATCCAACCTGTAGAAATTGGGTGACATAATTGAAGTAGAGTATAAGAACAATTTTGAAGATATTTACTACTCGTTGAAAGAAAGGCTTCTCACTTTGAAGGCAAGCTACTTTCGTCCAGATTTTGATAATTGCGCCGTCATCCAGTCAAAGAAATGGACCAACTAAACTCAAATCGGTTTTACCTGCAATACAATTGCCAAAACTCTAAGGCTACTATTCGAAATTGTGCGATTTTATTAACATGCTTAAGACGGTGGTGGATGATGACTCTCAGCTATCAGGTGTTGAAAAATTTCAAATATTTCGATTTTGTTTGGCTAGCACACCATCGTGTGTCATTCGATCATTAGAAGGCACCAACGAAAATTATCAGAAAGCACTTGAATTATTGAACAAGAGATATAGAAGCACTCGACTAATATTTGGTGCTTACATAAACGACGACCGTTCTGTAAATAAGGGTTCTGTTCACCAACTGCGAGGTTTAGTGGATTTTATCAGTGGAGAAATGTGAGCACTTCAGTCTTTAGGTTCCAAGGAACAAATTACTGAGGTGGTTTTAATCAATATAATGGCTTCGAAGTTAGATTCCGGAACCAGATCAAGGTAAAAGGAGTCAGTAGACTTAAATGAGATACCAAAGTGGGACAAATTCATAGAGTTCCTTCAGAAGAGGTTCCAAACGATGGAACATGTACATGGAACAAAATTCCCACATTGCAAGTCAAGCTCTACAATTACTCGAAAGCGCGACAATACAGGGAGGTTACTTACGTGTATTTCCACTCAATCACCACAGAGACGATGGCTGCTTTTACCAAAGGAGCGACCATCTCTTGTCCAAATGCTCACAATACTTAAACTTGATTTCGAAGGAAACATACAAGCAGATTAAGCGACTCAAATTGTGCATTAACTGTTTAAGAACAGACCACAGCCTAAAAGATTGTAAATTCTGATCGATATTTTTGAAATGCACCCAACGTTATCACACCACTCCTCATTTCAATTCTCCATATCTTTCAGAACCAGAACCTACAAATATTCACACTGATACCGAAGTTAACAAAGGGAACCCTTTCAACCCAAAATGTCCTTCAAACTGTTTATCGGCAACCAATCGAGAAAAATCAAGTAATGGGAAGGATATATAATCGCGACAGCAGTAGTAAATGTAAGCTCTTCTACAGGAGTGAAGACATCATACAGGATTCTGCTTGATTTGGTATTCCAATCGCATTTCATTTAGCGGCTTGCACAACAAATGAATCTGAAAGAGCTTAGATGCAACTATTCAATTTCGGGCATTAGATTAATTGAAGCTAACGTCAACAAAAAGGTTCAGCTCATAATCGAATCACGTGACACCGCATTTAAAATAATGACAGAGGAAGGAATTGGTACTTCAAAATATTATTGCAAATCAGTCTTCGGACTTCATCGACATAAAAGACTGGATGATTATCTCGCGGATCCAAACTTCAATCAACCTGGTCGAATCGATTTGTTATTAGGAGCAGAGTTCTTCATGCCATTGATGTGCATTGGTCAAATAAACTTGGAAGCTCAAATACCGGTATTGCAAAAAACTCTGTTTGATTGGAAATTTTCGGCTGCGACTCTTTTCAAAACAGTCAGGACAATACATCCACCTCTCTAGCCGCAATCAAAGCAGTAGATGATCACCCGATTTAGAAAATTCTGGGAAATTGAAGAGGTGTAGAATTATACCAAACTGTAGGAACTTGTAGGAACGCAGAGGGAAGATTCATAATTAGGTTTCCATTCAAATAGAACCCTGAAACTTAAGGTCAGTCATTGAATATGGCAAAACTTCGATTTTCTTATTTACAAAGGAGGTTCAATAGAAATTCAGAATTCAAAAACTCTTATCAGGATTTTATGAAGGAGTACGAAGAGCTAAAGCACATGGAACTCTGCGAACAAACCACACCATAATCGAAGATGTACTACATGCCTCACCATGGGATCGAACAGGCACCAGGTGCATCAAAAAAGTTAAGGGTAGTGTTCGATGCGTCTTGTAAGACAACATCTGGAAAATCCTTGAACGATATTCTTATGGTAGGATCAGTAGAGGCAAGGAGATTTGTTTTCCTTATTTCTTCGTTTTCCATATTTCTTCGTTTTCGTAAACACCAATACGTTCTTACTGCAGACATTATTAAAATGTACCATCGGACTTTAATTCATCGTGATGATACAAGCGTCCAATCGATACTTTGGCAAAACCAGACTTCAGGTTCAATAACATCATATGGGCTAAATACCGCTACATGTGGTACCGCTTCAGCTCCACATTTAGCAACGCGATGTATTAAAAAGCTAAGTGCAATTCATAAAGAAGAATTCCCAATTGCGCCAAAGATTTTGGTGCGTGACATGTACGTAGATGATGCTTTGACGCGTGCCAATTCAACAGAACAACTAAATGAAATTCGTAGTCAACTGAGTAAATCTCTTCTAGAGGCCGGCATGAGGATCCTTAAGTGGTGCACCAATTCAAATGAGATTCTGATGAAGATTTATAACACAAGATCAACAACTAACAGTAATTAAAGATGGACAAATTACTAAAACTTTAGGCAGAAGATGGCAGCCGAATACTGATCAGTTGCTTTAGCATGTAGAAAAAGACAAGAGTATCCGAAAGGCAGGAAAACGTGCGATCCTCTCCGTAATTGCATCTGATCCTTTAGGACTAATCAATCCAATCATTGTATCTGATAACATATTCATGCAAGAGCTTTGGAAACTAAAACTAGATTGGGATGAATCGCTACCATTGGATCTACACTCTAAATGGACGGAATTTCTAGACAATCTCGATGACACCGAAAAAATTAAAATGAACCGTTTTGTAATGATCGATTCTTGATAAGACATACAAATTCACGGGCTCTCAGATGCCAGCCAATCAGCATGCGGTGCGCGTGTTTTTACGTGTAAGAAATACATCAGGTCAGATCAACGTAAACCTATTCTTGAGTGGCACAAGTGAAAACCCGCACTCTTCCTCGCTTAGAATTAAGTGGTGCAGTTCTATTAATTGAACTGATCGATAAAGTCGTCAGCTTATTGGATATTCAGTTCTCTGCTATACATTGCTGGACAGATTCAACAGTAGCGTTATTGTGGATCGCTGGTTCACCATAAGTTTGGAATGTGTTTGTTTCCCTTCGCGTGTCAAACATTCAGCTTAAATCAGAACACCACTTAGTCAAACGGAAGCATATCAGGGTTTTCATAAGCCCTGCGGACATTTTCTCGAGAGGAGCACGTTTCGATCAGTTACGAGGAATCAAATTATGGTTTCATCCACTTTTCTTGTCCAAAACAGAAAATGATTGGCCCAAAACCGACTTTGTCACACCGGTACTTCTTCAAAGAAAAAAAGAAAGGCAACACATTATTAGTTAAAGAAAAGAATGAGAGGAGGAGAGATGCTAAAAAAAAAAGTGGTTCAAAACTCATGCTATAAATCCGAAATCGAAGCGTTAAAAAGCGGAAAGAAAATCTTCGGTTTCAGCCACATCAAATCTCTAGATACGTTTATTGATGATGAAAATTTAATCCGGGTTGGCGGTCGCGTTCATCATGCCTATATTGATTTTGATGCTAAATATCCCATATTGCTACCCCGAACACATCCGTTTCCGAAGAGCCTTATACGACACCATCATGAAAAACACATGCATATGGGATGCCTCACATTGCAGAATATAGTCAAACAGAGATATAGGATCCCGAATGTCAGACAGCTTATCAAATCACAATTTCTTAAAATGCTTTAGATAAAAACCAAATGCTTTGCAGAAAATGATTGGAACGCTACCCAAACAGCGAATACAACCAGCTCATCCATTCGCGCACGCCGGAGTGAACTACTGTGAACCATTCACAATCAAACCATTCAATAGATCGAAATCATTTATGAAAGCTTATATTGCCTTATTCATCTGCTTCAGGACGAAGGCCGTTCAGTTAGAACAGACGAAAAATCTTTCAATAGATGCTTTCATCGCGGCCTTAAAACGGTTCATCCGAAGACATGGAAAGTGTTTCGCAATAACATCAGACAATGTGACTAATTTTGTTGGAGTTAAGAGGGAATTGTCAGAGTTAGGGAGACTATTCCTCAGTGAAAGCCACATCGACACTGTCAAGAGATTTTGCCAAACCGAATGCATACGTTGGCAATTCATTCTTTCGAGATCTTCCCACTTTGGTGGTTTAAGGGAGGCCTCAATCAAGAAAGCAAAATTGCTTTTAGTAAAGACATTAAACAAAGCACTTCTGAGCTACGAGGAATTCCATACAATGATAATTCAAGTCGAATCAATTTTGAATTCAAGACCTCTAACTCCATTATCACCTGATCTGAAAGTTGCAACAGCATTAACTCCAGCTGGTAGAACTATGGAATTAATACAAGAACCAAACATAACAGACGTGAAAATATCTTGCCTATCCCAGTGGCAGAACGTCTGCATATTACAACAGAACTTTTGGCAACGTTGGAGGAATATTTAAATACCCTCCAGCAAAGACACAAATGGAGTATCTTGCATAATAATATCACCAGTGTTACCCTGGTCCTCCTAAATGAGGAAAACCATCCTCCTTGTACCTGGATACTTGCAAGAATAACAAACACCGTAGCAGTGGATGACGGTTGCATACGAGTAGCGGATGTTAAAACTCCTCAAGGGGTCTATCGTAGATCTATACACAAACTTTGTATATTACCAATTACTAACGATAATGCGGATATTGAAGTCCCTTCAAGACGGGTGCATGTTGAGGTATGAAATTAAAACTCTAAATATTAGCATAAATGCATTTGTTTGGATTCATGCACAATTTATACAACAAACATCAAGTGCATGTAGTATCATTTCTTGCAAATCTGGGCATCAATCCTCATAACATAAAACACACAACAAAGATACGGTAGCGTCGGCCCAATCGTTTTTCATAATCCTGTTGTAAAATGCAGTCGAGCATTACAGCCGAAATATCGTTTTGTGGCTTAACCAGCACTTTGCAAACTTGTCCGCTGAACTTAGCCACCCCACTGACTTATAACAATGGACTGAGCGTATTGCCATTTTCCTATAGGAAAGCATGGCACAAGTTTTATAGTTCTCTCTTTCGCCCTGTGGCAGAGTTGGAGCTACCAACACAAAATATTGCATTCGGGAACATTTGCTTATGTCATTTGATGTTTTTATGTTGGCTACAGATGCAATCGCTTCAGAAGGAATAAGGTAAAGATAGTGTTTACCATACTCCGTCTCTCTTGCCCATAAGCAGGATTCAGTTAAGAATAAATTTTGAAAATTAAAGTCGGAATGAGTTTAATTCCTTATAAACGATTAAAATATCACTTGAACACAAGAAAATACATTTTTTTAATTTAATTCGATTTTCGGGTGTAAAATTTCATCTGATTGGTTGAGTTTTACATGTTTTTTATGTAATCGTTTTAAAGGGTGCTCTAACGGTGATATACAGAAACACAATATTTTTGGTGCCACATGAAACAGCAAATCGCTCAGTCCATTGTTATAAGTCAGTGAGCCACCCTTAGTTGCACTACCAACAGCATCTCGGCAATTGTGTCATAAATGCTTCCAATTAACTGATGAATGCGAACCCGCAGTCTCATTCCCTTTATACAAAAATTTCAACCTTTGTCCCATTTCTTCAAGGAAATACCCATGAGAGAACAGGTCGAGTATTTGGTTTCACTCTACGTCCAGGTTCCAGCATGAAAGAAAAATAATTTGGACCGAAAAAAAGAAATTCAATGTTCGTTTGGTCGTGATCGTGATTGTCGTACCACAGTTTTTTTTTTTATAACAATCACTAAAAACGTTTAGTGATTCAACAGGCGGAGTGCTGACAATCAGTTAATCCTTCATTGTGGTTCATATATAGCAAGCGTAATTTGAGGGAAAGTTGTATTAAACACTTATTTTTCCACCGATAAGCTTTAGGGCACATCCCAAAACAGGAAATAGGCAAACAAAAAGTCCGAACCAGCTGACCACTGGTATGAGTGGATTGAAAGGGAAAGTCCAATTCGATCTTAATTCCGCGTTCATAGCTTGGCTTAAATCTGTGTTTAACTGGAAACATCTGTGAGACTTTAGTTCTATCGCACGGAACACATGAATATATAGAGATTTTCTCATTGTCTCAATAAATCTCGAGTTTTATCGAAGTTTTATTAAATTTTCTAAAAGGGTAAAAGTACAAGAAAACTTCTAGATAACATCATCATCTGACATATGCGTTGATTCAGAGCGTACCAAGAATAAAATAAAAATTACGGAAACTTCCTTTGTTCTAGGCTGTTCATTCATCACTTTAATGTCTTCTGTCAATACCTGGTTGTATTTTTGTACTTTGTCAAAAGCTCTCGCTTTTAGACTTTGAAATAGTCCGAGGATTTATTGGCACGAGTAACTCAATTCATAAACAAATTCCTTCATACTTTTTTTATGGAAATTTTTATGTTTAATTAAAGGATGCCTTACCAGGAAGCTATCAGTAGTAAATGAATTATAGAATGAACTTATGAAGATCTACAGCATTATCTAGGACTGCATGCACATATAACACAAATACTAGCAGCAAACGATTAGTTTAACAAGCATTTATCACAATTACGTTGCAACTCCTCCACTTAGGCGGCCATGACGACATTATCTCGATTAGGAAGGTATGTGGTTGTTTGTGAGTGATAAAATTATTGACACAATTTTTTTTTTCGTATAATGATTACAAAATGACATGTATTTGTCAACGAGTAGAATGCGTAGTACCGACAAGAGAATTTCTAGCTATTCCTCCGTATGAGCACCCTCTGGTAGTGGTCACAGATGGTAGATATTACAGAGTGATACTATACTCTCAGACTTTCATTGTGGGTAGCATTGTGAAGCATAGGAGTACTGTGATAGGATATGAATCTTTGTTAAAACAGCTTTAAACAATCCACGTTGCACCACGTAACACCTCAATGAAAAACATAAAAAATCTGAGATATGCGCTGTTTATTATTTTATTTAATCTGGCATTGATGAAAAGGCATTAATTAATATAATATTAATTAATCTAATTTATTCTTGAAGTTTGAGGTCCAATACTTCAACCTGTGAAACAATTTGACAAACTTGAGGACAAAGAAAATAAGAACATTTGAACTTTCATTATATATATTATGTATAATTCATGTACTAATAATTCACAAAACCTTAGTCGCCTAATTATACTATCCTTAAAACTACTTAATATTTACAATTCAAATTTTAGATTTAAGTTAAATTTTTAATTTCACACTTAAACTAATTCACTTTTCAAAACTACACAAAGATTATGTTCAGACAACGTTACTGTTGCATTGACTGATTTCAGTCTTTACCCGTTGTGAGAGCTAGTCTCGGACGTGGGAGGGAGTGCTGGTTTGTAAAGGATAACTCAACTCTAGATTCAGTTCAAATATAAATTTTATTAAAATAATTCATATACTTAACCTAATATCACAAATTCAATAGTTTCAATTCAAATAATAACTTACAATCTAATAAAACTACTAATACTATCAAAAAATTCAACTAAAATTCAATTAAAATCCAACAACAACACTGACGACAATTTAAAAATCCAAAATAAAAATTCAATATAAATCGTGCTGCCTTGCCCACACTCTCTGTCCTTAGTTCTGTTTCTAGAAAGAAGAAGGAGAAAGCTTTTATTTCTTCGGAATTAAATAACGACAATTTTAGAAGGAATTTCTGAGAAAGAGAGCGACGATGTAGCAGAATTAAACTTCGGCTGCAACGTGCTGAGACGTGTAAGCAGAATTATACTTCTGTTATAGTGAGTATTGAAACGCGTAGGCAGAATTATACTCCTGCTACAACGTGCTGGGGCGTGTAAACAGAATTAAACTTCTGTCACAGCGAATGTTAAAACGTCTGCGCAGAACTTCATAATATGTTGCCCTGGCAACGCTTGGTTCGATGGTCCAAATTTGATTGTGGCGATACCAGCTGTTTGACGTAATGTCATTAGATGACATTACAAAAATGTAAATACGCTGGAGGTGTATGATTAGGTGAGTTTGTAGTTAATTATATATATTTTAATTAAAATATTAATACTTTTTGATTATTTATAGATAGAATGAACTCTGGGATAACTTGTAGGAGGTATTCGAGGTGGTGAAGCTCATTGTTCAGATAAGTATATTGAGTTCATTTGCTATAGGTATGATTCTTTGTGGGGTTTTGTTTTGTACTTTTAGGAAAAATATTTGCATCTCAGGATGTATGAATTCTACGAGGGAAATATGTTTGTGGACTGAACACCCGTGTATTGCTGCCTAGAACTTTCCACCAGAAAAAATATCCAAATAATAGCTGTTCCTGATCAATGATTCGGTTTTCATAGGGGTGGGTTTCGCCATTATGTTGGTACTGCCATTGGTTTAATTCTCTGTTTGAAGAAAAACAAAAATCATAAGCTGACTTGTCAAAAATATTTTTGAAAATGGCTGAAAGTGCGCGAAAACTTTAATAATAATTTTCTTTAAATTAATATTGCGTGAAACTCTGCGAATGATATAAATTTATGTTTTAATTTAATAGAAATTAGCTTTTTTTCTACCAACTTATTAAGATACTAACATCGAAGACGTCGAATTCGCATATTGTTGTACACTTTTACTGCTCTTGCTCAAATATTCGCATTATTGCGGGTAAAGTATGTATATTTTTCTTTTTTCGCTTATTTCGTATTTAGCATATGGACATTTTATTTCTTTTAAGTTACTGAATTTCGAGTAAATATAATTACATTTACAAATTCCGCGTTTAAAAATTTCTTAATTGAACGTGTCGACCGTGAAGTTTAAGAAGTCAAAGTGAAATTAAATTGTGACACTGGTCGTGTTTTGTTATAAATTTTTGAAGCTTTCGGGTGTAAATTGAAATAAATCCTGCTGCTGTTTGGGTTGGTGGTAAATGCTTTCATTGTGTTTGCATATCTCGCACGCAAATTATAATTACAATTTATTTGAAATATGAGTGTGAGGTTAAATTTTTTGTAATTGTTATTGTTATTATACCCCAGATGAAAGCTATATGCGTTACTAAGTTTGTCATTCCGTTTGTGATGCACAGAAATAATGACGGTAGAGCAAAATGGATTGAAAACCCACGCATAATATTAAGATTTATTTCACTTACAAAGCAAAAATTTTCTACAAAGACTTAAAAAAAAAATTTAAATTAAAGCTGGAAGTGAGACAAATCGGGCAACTCCTTTGTGGGGTTGCCATACAAAAATTTAGTTTTCCACTATATATTTGGCCACTGCCTGAGAACGCATCAACATTGGAGCTGAAATTTGGAACATGCTGTTTTTATAGAAATAGCAAATAAAATTCCAAAAATGGAATAAATTGGGCAACGCATTCTTGGTGTGGTGAAATATTCCTTTTTCATTGCAGGTTAATATAAACTTGTCGGTGGTTTTTTTTTTATGAATCAACAGGCATTTGATCGTCAGCTAGCAAATATAACAAGCCTACGATCTCGACTAAGTTGCTGATGGTGCTAGCACTACGGAACACCACTCAACGAAGGAAAGACAAGATAATTAACAACTTCAACTAGTCATTTTGCAACACAAAATTTTACGGTCAGAGATTTGAATTTCTTTATAAATGTACCAATCAATCATAATTTCAGAACGTTCCAATCAGTGTAGTACGATAACGAAAGCTAGCTAGGTAACGTGAAGTATCTGCGAAGTGTTCAGAAACTCTAACTGATTATATAAAGCTTGGTTTTTTTTTGTAGCTATATGATGGATTGAAGACATACCCAAACCAAACCTACGCAAAAGGTATATACCTTTAAGGTACAATCACTAAAGGCAACATTTGATCATTCATTGCAAATAGAATCTGTAAATAAGGGAACTACCGTAGACTCGTTGCTAAAATCAGGAAAAACGGAAGTTTTCTCTAGTAAATAGGGATTGCTAGCAGATGCAGCTCTAGAGAGCATTTGCAGATGGTGTGATATAAAATGCAATACACTGTGATTAAATTTACGGAAGCTAAACAGAAAATCTTCAGTTATCCATGCTGCTACATTTCTCAAGTTATCAAGACTGCCCTTTACGAAACCAATAAGCAATTAATATAAATCTGTACATTGCCGGCATATATTTGAATATTTTCTTTGTTATGATGGTGCCTTATAACAATCACATATGTATCCCTTAAATTATTTTGCTTATACAAGCACTTTCATTTTCCCATGCTCCATTTGTCACTTATCGCCGTCCTAAAATCTAAATTTTAAATAAAATAATAAAGAATTTAATAAAAAGTTCAATTAAATAAAATTGTGTATTAATTATTTTTCCGCTACACATCCAATTCTCCGCCTGCCCGCTCTTCCCCTTTTTATAGGTAAGCACGGTGGCAGCGGTTCCGATCATAATTTAAGTTGCAACGATGCGCAAAGCAAGTTTAAAAGTGTAATTATTTTCTAAAAGTTAAATAAATTGTTCTGCCCAATGAGAACACTCAAAAGAAAATATCAATAATAATGTGGACTGTAAATAATAACGCCGGGGAATATTTATAGTCAGTGGTTTATTGAAGGCACGTAAAACTTAAGTACAAAATTATAACTAGAAATAAAATTAACAGAATTCAATTTCACGACACTTAAGAACTAAATTTCAATAGATTTAAATAGTCGCTTATCCATTACACAATACTTATTTTAATCTCAGTACAATACTGTCAAAGTTGAGACAACTTTGACCAATGGTATTATATATGTATATATGTATTAATATATTACTCAATATGAATAAAAAAATGTACTCACCAGTATAAAACTATGGAATTGACTTTATGGTGTTGGTAATTAAATAATTAGTGAATTCTTGTTCTAGTCGTTCCCCGGAACAAGATACTTTACTTCAGTCGAGACCCAAAGCAAAGTTGTATTAGTAGTGTTTATTCTAGTCAGTACCCAGAATAAATATCTTTATCTCAGTCGAGACCCAAGATAAAGGTTTCAGATTAGTAAGTGTTATTCTAGTCTCTACCCGGAATAACTATCTTTATCTCAGTCGAGACCCAAGATAAAGGTTTGAGATTAGTAGGTGTTATTCTAGTCTCTACCCGGAATAACTATCTTTATCTCAGTCGAGACCCAAGATAATGGTTTGATTTAGTCTATGTTATTCTAGTCGCTACCCAGAATAACTATCTTTATCTCAGTCGCTACCCAAGATAAAGGTATTGAGTTAGTAAAATCTATTCCAGTCGAGACCGAGAATATGTATCTTTATCTCAGTCGCTACCCAAGATAAAGTTATTAGTTTAGTACATCTTATTCCAGTCGAGACCCAGAATAAATGTCTTTATCTCAGTCGGTACCCAAGATAAAGTTGTTATGTTAGTAGAATTTATTCCAGTCGAGACCCAGAATAAATATCTTTATCTCAGTCGGTACCCAATATACAGTTATTATGTTAGTAGAATTTATTCCAGTCGAGACCCAGAATAAATATCTTTATCTCAGTCGTTACCCAAGATAAAGTTAATGTCTTAATAATTTTATTTTATTACACTCGCCAAGTCAATTCCAAAAACGATGCACAATCTATGATAGCTGGATACTAAAAGAGAAAGATTCAAGTTGGCCTGCGACTTATATTGCCTCTGAATTGCGCACGGCTCCAAAAAATTATTTTACATTGCGCATAGTAACCAAAGTACGTTGACCTTAGCAGCTGTGCGTAGGTAGCAACAGAAAAGTCCGTTGACCTTAGCAGCTGTGCGTAGGTCAGAAGAGTACATTGACCCTAGCAGCTGTGCAAAGCGACTGGAATTTTGAGTATTTTTATTGCCGTTCCTACTTCTGCCCAGCTAATGTTATTAGGCTTATAATTATACAATAACTTACCTATTAAAATATTGCTAATTTTCTATTTTAACGATACATTTAAATGTACAGATTACTTAATCTAATTCCATTTGATTCGCGTACTGTTATCGAAGACAAGTTACTTTCCTCTTATTGGATTGTGTCCCGGATTTGTTTATGTGGAATGTAGCCATTATGTGTTGATTGTTATCTCCACTAAAACTACCTTATCGATCTGGCTTGTAGGTAGGTATATATCGTTTCGTTCCCAACCTATTTTCAATAATTAAAAATACTTGGAATTAGAATCTTTTAAACTATTTCACTTTCAGGTGACTATTTAATGTTGGTTTGAACATAAATTTTACTAAAAAAGAAGTTCCAAATAAATAAATTTTTCTAAAGTTTTAAATAAATAAGTATTCCAAGAAGTGGAAATAAATAAATTTTCTAAAGATTTGAAATACATTTTCCTAATATTGTGAAATAAATAAAGCTTGCAAAAACCGCATTAAATAAATAAATTTTTCAAGAATTTGAAATAAATAAAGTTGAAAAAAAAGGCATTAAAATACATAAATTTTTCAAGATGTTGAAATAAACAAAGTTTGCTAAAAACATATTAAATAAATAAATTTCTCTAAAATTTTAAATAAATTAATTTCTCAATAAGTTGAAATAAATAAATTTTTTTTCCATAAACTTAAAATCAGTAAATTTTACAAAATTTTAAATAAACACACTTTTCCAAACTAACGGTTCAAAATAAATAGATCTCTGGTAAAATATTTCGAAATTTATCAAATTTTAACAAAATGTTTATAAATAAATGGAAAAGTAATATTACAAAAATATAAAAGAAAAAGTCAAAGGTCGCTGGACGGACGGTCTCGACCCATCACTGGTGAGATCCTTAGAAGGACGGGCAGTCTATAATCTTGTATTGCCTAAGTGTGTAAATAGGCACGATATAAATAAAATCAATTTGTGTAATTATCTCAAACGAAGTGTAAAAGTGAGTAAAGTCAAAGCTCGGTGGACGGATAGTCTCGACCCGTCACTGGTGATATCCTGGAACGGGCAGTCCCATAATATCGAAAGATATATCCCGTAAGTGATAATGAAATTTCAACAGATACCTGCTACATGAATATACACAGTCTCTATATTAATAATTAATTTTCTTAGAATTGATATAAATTGTTAAAATTTATTGAATATTAACAAGTGTAATTGTTAAGAAAATTGGTTACAAAAGCCTCTCCCGAGTCATTTCTTGTGTTACTTTTTGAATAATTGGATTTGCATGATTTTTATTTTCAACGATACCTTTTCATTATTACCGCAATACGTTTATAAATAGATTTAGTGAAGTGAAGTAGTGACTAAGTTATCCGCCTTAATTTTTTGTGATTACCCTTTGATATCTTATTTTACGTTGCTTGCACTTCCAATGATATCTCTTATATTCTTGTCTTGAATAATTATCCGTCGATAAATTCATACGTATATACAGATAAAAAAAAGTTGCATGCATATTAGCTACTGATTTTCTTGAATTATGTTATCCGAAATCGAAAGAACTCGCCAACTTAGAGAGCATTGAATTTGGTCTTCTGTTTTCTACTTTTGCTACTATGCACACGTAAGCTTCAATAAACTATTCACGAAATTTTTCTTTTAAAAAGAAATAATCCCAACGGTTGCATCACGTCTATGAATGAATAATAATATGGAATCTAATTCGCCTTCGTCCTATCAGTTGAAATCTACCCCATGAAAAAGTTTGATAAAGTGTTCTAATTAGTGAAAGCGGAACGCTTAATAATTTTGAAAAGAAACAGATAAAGCTTATAACTATTAAATATCTTTTGTATAAAAAACGTTGTGCTGGATTTAGTTAGATCCTGTTGAGAGCCCGATATTTTGGTTTCCACAAACTTTCTAATCGCACGATTCTTGATATTGATCCAAACCTAGAAAATTTTATAAATCCTTGAGGTATGGAAGAAAGATCCTTGCCTACATAGACTATCTTATATCTTGTGTATTAATAATAGTGTTGTGAAACTTCTTATTTCGGGAATGTGGTACACTAAATGTATAGTGAAAAAAAAGGACTAGCTGATAACGAGAATACTGCCTAACTATTACAAAGTTCAAATGACCGATATATATAATTTAGTACCTGTTTTCGACGTGAACCCATCAGGACTTAACAAGTTCATTTCTTATGGTGGAATAATTTTTCAATCCGCTCAAACTCCTGAAGAAAAAAAACTCTTCCTAGAGATAGTGCGAACCAAACTCTAAGGTCCCGCCTTCGAACACATTGAACATAAAACTTATACCTCT
Organism: Dioctria rufipes; assembly: GCA_963924295.1. Lineage (NCBI taxonomy): Eukaryota > Metazoa > Arthropoda > Insecta > Diptera > Asilidae > Dioctria > Dioctria rufipes. Next base: position 278,083 of record CAWUPM010000789.1, read on the forward strand.
TGAAAGGATTTGGCCAAGGACTTAAAGAACAATTTTAAGGAAGAAATATCACGTTCCACTGCCCACAACAAAATAAGAAACGCATCACAAGGCTCTAGAGAAACAGTAAAAGAATATGGTCAAAGACTTACGCATTTATCATCTCTGCTGAATCAAGCGACATACAATAGCGTCGAAGACGAGAATACACGTAAATTTCTCATCGACGAAAATAACAAATTAACTGTCCAAGCTTTTGAGGACGGATTAAGAAACCCCAATTTAAAAATTTTTGTGAAAGATCACAACAAAACTGCCTTGAAAGATTCGGTAGCTTTCGTTGTAGACCAAGCTTCTCGTTTAAACTCCGTGTGAAATTTTCAACAAAAAGTTGTTCAACCTGCACGAAGACCCATTCCAATTTGCCAAACAGAATGGGCCATACAGTTGAAACCTGTTATCGCAACACAACCATCCCCAATTTCGTACCTCGCCAAGTGAAGGCTGAAGTACAATATCTGAGGTGCTCGTACTGACAAAACCAAACCACTCGTACAACCAGTTTCACCTACGGCTTGCACAAAATACTCAACAACGATACAAGGAACAAAACATTCCTGAGTCACCAGACGGGAGAAATTTTTTATTTAGCCCGAAATAACCAAAGGAAAAATTCAGATCGAAACACTGGATATCGAAAGTATAGTAATCAAAACATATGTATATCCTGATAGTAGAAGAGCAAAGAATGGACTTCAAATCCCCAGTGGAATTCCAAAACGTAAAGTAAAATATTTCAATAATAATCAAATTAATTCCTATTCAAGAGATGGTATAAAACTAACTAAGTGTTTCTTATCGATAACGGTGCTGAAATAAGCCTGATAATATCTGTCGAGAAAAGCCAAATCGATGCCTACGACGGGCATCAGTGTTCCATATCCACAATGTTTGGGGAACTTGTCTTAACAAAAGGTAACATTAATGGCACCTTCGTATTCGACGACAAGAGAAATCCTTACAAATTTTCCCATACATTCTATTTGTTAGGCTGTAGCGCCAATTTTGTATATGATGCCTTGATCGGAAACGATTTCTTAAGAAAACACAAGTGTAGAATTGATTACGAACACAATGTACTCGAAATTAAACCATTTACAGAACAATTCATAACGGAAAATTTTAAGGGAAATGATATAACCATTTCAGAACCTATTCTTCCGGAATTTTCGTCAAATGGTATTGAAAGAGACAATGCAAAGGACCACAACCCTAAGTTTTAAAGACAGCGATGATAATATCGTTCATGCTACGAAAATAATCGAAATTCCAGCAAGATGCAAAACGGTGATAACCGTACCAGTTAATGTGAACAAAGAAGTAATCATAAAAAATAGAGAACTCGCACCAGGAATTTACCTTGGTAATACTATTATAAAACCCGAAAATTCCATAGAAAAAAGTGCTCATAATAAACACTAACGAAATCAAAACGCAATTAAATAAGGAGAACTTAAAATTAGAAGGAGATGATTTGAACTCCTATAACATTGTATATGTTAATGAAGATAGTAATTTAAGAAGGAAACGCCTTCGGAAAATAGAAAAGGCCTTAAATCTTGAGCCCTGTAATTGGGAAGAAAGTGCATCAATTTTGATGATTTGTCCCAAGTATAATGACGTTTTCCGTTTAGAAGGAGGCTACTTGACTTTCACTGATGCACAAAATTCAAACCGAGTCTAGTCAGGCTCCTATTTGTACGATCGCATAGGTTGCCCGACACACTGAATAAGGAAATCCAGAGGCAAGTAAACGAAATGCTCGAAAACAATATTGTTTTTTGGTCCATGGAATTCCCCATTGCTGCTTGTGCCTAAGCAGGCGGACGTCGCTGGTCAAAAACGTTGGAGAGTAGTGGTAGATTCCCGTAGAGTTAACGAAATTACCGTGGGCGATGCATACCCTTTGCCAAACATTACGGATATTCTGAATCAACTAGGTAGAGCAAAATGTTTTAGTACGTTGGATCTCGCAAGTGGTTTTCGTCAAATATTAGTGGACCAGAATGATAAGGAAAAGACAACATTCAGCACTCCTTTCGGCCATTTTGAACATAAACGTATGCCTTTTGGATTGAGGAAAGCACCAGCCACTTTCCAGCGTCTTATGAACAACGTGTTGATGGGACTCCATAGTACATATTGTTTCGTATTCGTTGATGATATGGTGATCTATGGTTAGAATCTCCATGACTACAATCGAAAACTGGATAAGGTGCTTATTAGATTACGAAAGCACAACCTAAAGGTACGATTAGAGAAATGTAACTTCATAAAAAGGGAATTAGACTCTTTAGGACAATTCATCCCTAAGAATGGGTTAAGTCCCGACCCAGTAAAGATTCAGGTCGTCAAATCCTCTCCAATTCCCTAGAAGGAAATGGACGTAAAATCTTTTCTTGGATTTGTTGGCTATTACCGCCGCTTCATACCGAATTTCTCTAAAATTGCGAAACCCATAACAAATCTGCTAAAAGTGCATGTAATATTTAAATGGGATGCTGTTTGCGACGAATCATTCCAACAGCTCAAGGAAAAGCTTATAAAAGCTCCAATTCTTATTTATCCAGATTTTATTAAAGACTTTATAGTGACGACGGACGCAAGCGATTTCGCAGTCGGAGCGATAATGTCACAAGGCGAATTGGGAAGTGACAACCCTGTATATTATGCAAGTCAAGTACAATAAACCCGGCAGAGACAAAGAACTCTACAACCGAATAGGAGTAGTTGCCATCGTTAATGCCACAAAGCAGTTTAGACCCTACATCTATGGAAAAAAATTTATCATCGTAATGGTTCATAAGCCGTTACAATGGCTAAGGAATTGTAAGGAACCATATTTACGACTGATGAGATGAAAAATCCAGTTCGGAGAATACGAGTATGAAATAACATACAAACCAGGAGACTAAATGCAAACGCCGACGCCTTAAGTCGAATATATGCAGCGCAAATGCTCCACGCGCTAGAAAACATTAGGGTGATTACTTACCGTCAAACCTGGACACCTCAAGAAAAGGATGAGGCTGCTAGTGATGAAAAAGAATCAGTTGAAATAAGCGAGCATGTGAGGATGATAGACAAGTCTCAGTCTCTTGTTTATAATTCCGAAGCCAATCACAAAATATTTATTTTGCCAATAGTCGACAGCTCTGAGGAAACCAAATTGCGCGAATGGTTAAAGGTTGCACATCTGGAAAAAGTAAAACTTGAAGTAAGTCATGAAAACAAAAATACCTACCTTTAACAAAAACTGCCATTCCTCTGCACTCCGAAAAGGACCGTGAAAATTTAACATCCATATTAAATGAAACCCTCTTGTCCTTGCAAGAAAATAACTTAAAGCAAGCCCATCTATCAGTTCCTACCTTAGAAACTAAGGACCGAATACAACTCAAAGATCTTATATCTGATATTTTTAAAAGAACTGGCATATTAATAATATTTTACAGCGATATAAGAGTACAATAAAAGAACCCTGAAGACATACAGAAAGTACTCCATGAATACCATATTTCAGGTACCGGAGGACGCCAGGGTATATCCAGAACCATTAAGAATAAAGATTGGATATTACTGGCCTAATATGCTAAAAGATGATAAGGAATTTATTTGTAAACGTCCATCTTGTCAAAAGAATAAACTCAGGACTCGTGTCCAATATTCATATAAACTGGAAAGGAAATCAATACTCAAACAAAAGGAAAAATCTAAGATTCATTAGGAAAAGAAAGCAGAAGAAGAAGAATCCTACTAAAAAACCGTTTACTTAAGGGAAAGCTATCATCGCTTTGGAAAGGTCAAACTCAAAGATAAGGATCGGTAGCCAGCATATAGTAGTCCACAACAATGATCTCAAACCTTTCATCTAGTGACAATGTAAATATACATAACCATTTGATTGAAATCCCTCTCAACAAGCAACCTTTTAAGCATCATTTCGAAAATAAATGCGTACGAAACCTGATTATACCATTTACAAATATGAATTTTGTAGCCACCTTGCACTAACACATTCCTTTTTCAGGCAATGAATTTCCTCAGAACTTTCTTGTTGAGCATGATATTTGTCATGCCAGTGTGCGGAGGCGGAATCAACATTACCAACCTTGGTCACAATCCGGGGATTTATTTTGAAGAGATTGGCAAGGTTGAGCTCTAAGCAAACGAGTGGAAAGTGATAATATTTTACGATTTATACCACTTGAAAGCTGTTTTGGTGGACTTGGGCAGGTTTGTGAACGAAATATGCAATCTGTGCAACTCCTCAAGTTCTGAGAGAAGCTTTACACAGGTGTGCAATAGTGCAGTCATGGAGATGACACGCCTGATGCTGGAGCTAATTCATAAGAGGGGTCAAGAAAGGGTCTGGAATGAAACGATCACCTTTTGACATTATAGGTACGATAAGCAAATCATTGTTTGGTACGTTGAGTACAGAAGATGCAGTATTTTATGATAAGCAAATAAAAACTTTGAAGGAAAATGAGGAAAACCTGCTAACCTGAATTAGAAACCAAACTACGATTTTAGATACAACCGTACATATTTTTAATAAGAAGCGCCAATGAACCCTGTCACAATCAGGGCGGCTGCGTATCGCTGAGATCCCCACTCAAAACGCTTCAACACAAGCAACAATTTTAGTGAACCATCTGTCTTCCGGAGCAATTTTCTTTGCCATGTACACCAAATTGTCTTTCACCAAAGATAGCTTCCTACACTCCGTGCCTCATTATGAATATTAGCAAGACTTAGTGAACCCATTTAATAACCATAGATTTAGAGATAGGTGGACATTTATTTGGATCTGGAAAATATATTCTATTGCGAATCTCCGTATTTAGTTTATAACAGGTCTAAGTTACTGTTGAGAGAAGTCAAACATATGTATTGGAGAATTTAGTGCGTGCTAGATATGATGAGACCTCTATCCTGGAATTACTGCGCAGAACAAATTCTTCGAAATTTCATGACCATCCTACCAGAAGTGCCAAGATGGAGCCTTAGTTAAGTCAATCTTGCTTAGGTAATACAGTAAAGAAAATTTACCTGACAAAAAATGACGGGGGAACTCGTTTGTCTATTTGTTAGTTTTCTTTTATGCATGACGTAGGCATTACAGTCCATTGCAATATAGACATTTTCGTGCTTTCTTCCTACCTTTTAGCATAGCTCTTTACCTTTGAAATAATTAAGGACAAATAGAATATATCGCAGTGACCAATTCAGAGGAAATATTGCAATGAACAAGAGCTCACAACTCAATTATAAAAAAAAGCAATTCTATTGATTTTCGTTTAAGCATGGATTTGAATTTATTCGAGTGGAAATAAAATACTCTTGGCCAATCACTGCACTCAGTTTTCAAAAATTGTAAGAAGGTCAAATAATCAGTGGAAAAAAATTGAAATCGTTTGTGATTCTTCCTTTCTTGTAAGAACCCAAATACGCAAGAACATCCAATTCAAAACACAACTAATAGGCACTTGGGTGGGTGTATGGCTTTGTTAATTTTGAATTGAAATTGAACATGAAAATATTTTCTAGCTCTAATTTCAAATTTATTTTCAAACTATAGCTTTTCACCTGAGTAATTTGGAAGGAATCAGTTGTGTTTTACTTCTTAGCTCCCATTTCTACAATTATCATAATTCTGAAAATTTCCTCTCATAATTAAATGCAAAAAAAAACTCAAATCTTTCAAAACATTCAACCGTCAATAAGTTAATAACTGTTTAACGGCTACAGTTAACACATAGGGTGTAATAGGTCAAATTAAAGAGGAGGCTCCACAGTTTACAGTTTTTATAAAAAAAAGTTATGTTAACGACCTTTTTGCAAAAATAATAGAGGTCAAAGTAAAAAAAAAAGGAAGAAAATCCGAAATTTTTAGTTTAGACCTTCATATCATCTGAGGGGAGAGGGGTACGGGGCTGGTTGAGCTGTCGTTGGAAAGGCCATGAAGTTTTGCATACAGTGAGCCCTTAATTGTGACAATACGCCCTGTAGTTTTTAAGATACAGGGTGTTTTGTAAAAACCTAGCTTTTTTTATGAATCACCCTGTAACTCCTAAACGGTTGATATTGCCCCCCCACCTGCCATACAATTTTTGGTTCGCCTAGGTGAGTACTATCACCTCCCGCTCTATGGACCTCCTAAGGGGAAACACCCTGTATATGCTCAACACTTTGTTTTCCTCTTGCCTCATAACGGACTCTGTTCCTTTCGACTTTTGTGGGTCGTCGTCGCCTATGAAATGACCTTTTGTCATGAAACCACTAAGATGCCATCAACCTTTTCGGTGTCGGTTACAATAAACGCCTAATGACCTAGACACACAGCGCCCTTAATGAAGAAATAACTAGCCACTCATTAGTCTATAATGATTCATTATAAACTACAGACACACAGCAATTTCTTTAATTAAATTGTACTCTCAAACTGGTTTTGATTTACTTACGACATTAAAGAAGCGATATGCATGGAATCAACGCGATAAACTTTGTTTTTATTAATTTTAATTTTTATTTATCTTTATTTTATTTCATTTAACGATTGAGAAATTAAAAAAAAAACATTTTATTAAAAAATATTTTGACATAATTACTTTGTGCTTTGCATTTCTTCTTCTTATTTTTCAAATCAGCAGATGCACAGCGGAACCCCATACTTAAATTATATGCTAAATCTAGCACATTTTTCTATCCTCATTATAGCTATAATGAAAGAAGAGAACACCTCATTAGTGTACTTCATTATCATCTGATTTTCGAGCCATAATGACGTATACTGTGTGACACACGGCATTTTAATGAATAGTTAGTACTAATGATTCATTAGATCGTGCTGTGTGCCTAGGGTATAATCCAATACAAATTAATCTACAGGAATTAATTCAAACTAATTTCCAGGAATGTGCCATAAATTACAGGAGAATATTCCCTTCAGCCAGAACAGCAAACTCCTTGAACTTTATGAACTGCTAATGGTTGGTTAAAGCATCCTCAAACTCGAATATCATAAGAAGGATAGATACCTTCGGGGAAATTGTTTTTTTTTTCTTTTTCTTTTTTTTATTGTTACAGGTTGCGGTTGGGGAAAAAACTGGCTGCTTCAATCTTATAGATTGGATTTTATGCAAATTTATTCACACTCATACCACAATCACTAGCAGTTGACGATGAACAGCGAATGATGCTTGAACAATGTAGAACACAGCAACCGCATTAAAATTCGGTTTTCTGTGCAACTTTCCTGAGCAATTCGATTGCTCTTAAAAATTGTCAATGTAACAAATCAAGTGTGTTTGCTTGCGTTAACAACAAAAATTTTGTGGCAATCCTGATAGTCGGTTGGCCAACATAGGCATCTTCATCATCATTATCATCAACATCAGGCTACAATTTGCGGTTACTGACTTACACCGCATATACTCACACATACATATAAAGCTTGTGGTGTATATTAACTGCACGGCGGATTGGATTTCATCCTATTTTGACCGCATCCCTTAATCACTTTTGTGGTTGATTCTCGTTTTTTCGTGGAATTTCCCTAATCTCCTTATTTATAAAAATTTTCCCATTTTTATATAGTAAATTAAGTTTGGATTAATTGCGGCACCCGCCCGTAATAATTGACCATCGGCGTAGGTGCACGATTCTCGGAATAAAGGCGGGGTAAATATTTACATTCAATTGGGGTCAGAATGTTGACTGTTGTCGAGAGATGTGAACTGAATCAAGCCGAACACTGTGGGGTTTGAACAAACTTTCTGACAGTTTTTATGTTTTGCTTTTTATACCTATATTTGAATATAATTTTTTTCAAGTGATATTTTAGTGTATTTGTTTCAGTTCGCGCCTCTGGCACAGCTAGCACCTTTTAGAATCACTAACTAGATGTCATGCCCCCAATGAGGCTGGATCGAGTTGAAAACACATTTTAAATTGGAAGGTTGAATTGGTTGCATAATTTTTTGTGTTTGTAGTGATTTTATTCTTTCGATTTGCTTTTTCATTTGGAAATTTTCGTTAAAAATTTTAAATAAGTTTTTTGAATATTTTTTATGATTTTGTAGCTAGGTTAATTTGCAAAATTTTGGAAAAATGGAATAAAAAAGCCTTAACTTACAAAAGTATTTTTTTTGTTTGATTAGGAATATCCACAACAGGAAAATTGAGTAATAACTAAATATAGTACTTGCAAACCAGCGTACGGTGTCATTTTATTACTTTTTAATTATACAGGTATTCAGCTTAAAATATCTGCATAATATATTTATAGTTTCTACCACTATTGTACCTTTATGCTGGCAGTGCAAATGGAGTTAGGGAAGCGCAGGGCTCAAGGGAGGATACAAATAAGGGAAAGGCCGTATATATTGCTCCGTCTTTCGTGCTGACGGTGGACGCAGTCTGATTTGTGATGATAGTGCCTGCCCATAGTAAAGGTTGGACGTACACGAGCTAGTATTCTTGACTTGGAATTAGTACTTTGGTAAACTATAATATTACTGGTTGTAGTCTCAAGCCTGTGCTAACTTGAAGGGTGGATAGTAGCCTTTTCGCTGTGCACTGCTGTCACTTATGTGCTAATGGGATTAAGCCCGAATGGAGTAACCAGTGTCGTAAAAGGATTTGCATAAAGATCCACTGGGAGTGCCTTATGGCCATGGATTATGACGCCATACCAATTGGAGAGCCGACATTGCTAACTCAGTAGTACGGGGTTGAGGAGCCTCGGATAGTTCTGCTATGGTAGTGCTATTCACCTCAATATGGAGAAAGCCCCTTGATAGGAGCATCATAGTGGTTGTGGAGACCTACATGCGAGCAGAGAGAGATAGTCTGAGTCTGCATGACTCAAGTGGACATTTTTCTTTGAACGGAAGAGTATGCCCTGTTGTATAATTGTATACTGCGTCCGAGGATTTGAAGGATGATCGCTTTTTAATTAGAAGATTGGCTTTAGGCGTGGAGTTGCGATATATCAACAGTGTGCCGTGACCCAGAGATCGGTAGAGATTTCAGATGGGTCTCACTTGGACCAGTTAGTCCAATGTGAAGCATTCACTGACATAAACTGGTACTCTTGAGATATATATATTATATTCAGCCTCATGAGGGCGCTGATTGTTGCTTGTCTACCAATCCGTGGATTAACATTGCCGTAAGATTAAGGCTTGATAGCTAGGTGCTCACCCCGGCAGACCTCTGTACCTTTATGCTAACGCTCACAAAAGCTACAAGTGAAAGACATTTCACTTTTCATATAACATACAAATTTTAACTTCTAAACGGAAACATATAATGAGGCAATTCTTTTTTTGTTTTAAAGTAACAGTTTGGGCAACGGCGAAGCAATGCCAATACAAACCAGTGCGGTCGCGTGGGGCCCGTGATTCCTTAATTTCGAAACTTTTCTGTTGTGTGTTAAGACACTACGGCCGGGAATTGAAACCAATTATAATAAACAAACTATCTTCAAAATTCTATAGGCTGCTACTGCTATTTACGCATTACTTAGCATAGAGACAGGAAAAAAGGATGGATGTCTCGAAATTCATCGATGATTTCGCGTACCCTTAATCTAGAAAGACGGCCTTCTAAAAATGTCGCGCAATTATATAAGCTATGTTGGTATTTAAAATTAACCTAATGACTTTCTAGCACGGGTCCTATATTGATTTCTGTATACACTGTGACTTAAGATTAAAAAATAATTGCAGCTTCAATTTTAATGTATTTTTAATAAAACGCACCCAGCTTTCAGGTGTCTACTGCCGACTAGCTGATTTCTCGTCCAACGGTCGGTGGTCAATGCTCGTTTTCATAGGCAGGGTGGAGGCAGGGGCGAATCCAGAATTCTTCGGGTCGAACAGATAAGTTACCACTCACATTCAAATTTAGCCACTCGAGAAAGCCAAACATTTTTATTTTGGTTTGTGAATGGTGGAAGTGTAAAGCTTCTGAATCATCCATTTCGGTTAGTAAAAATTGCGAAATACATTTTATTCAAATTCACGCATTCATCATAAAATTTAACTTTGCGAATATTTAAAATAGCACTCGTAGAACAGATGCAATACAGACCTTGTAAATATATGTATAACTCCATGGAAAAGTTAAGAAAGTTTGACTAATAAGCCAAGCTCAGAAGATACCCTATGATTCAAAGCGCAGCGTATTAGGAAGGACATAGGGAAAAGATCGAAAGGCATCCAACATTGCGGTGAGTAGATGTGAGAAGTTATTGCCAAGTTTGATTCATTAGCGACCTTGACCTTACACCTTTTCAGAAATCGAAGACATTTCGATGCTTCTTTCCTAATAAAGAAGACGTGATCTGTCCAGCTAAATTTTCAAGAACTATCAATGCCAAGAATGTATAAAGACGGTGCTCCGTAAATCAGTGTTCCATCAAAATAAATGGGAGTGTTAAAGTTATGATTTTCTTTAAAGACATGAGACAGCCTGGGACTTAGATGCCATGAATTCGACACGATTCGCTTTAACTGAAGCGGCGATATTATCATGCAAACTCGATTAAGAAATTTGGAATTCCATTTGGATTCCGTAAGAGTGTTAAAGTAAGCGAAATCAAGTGTACTGTGATAGGAAAAACTATGGATAGGCTTAAAAGTAAGGAAAATCTGATCATTAAAAAAAATTAAGAAGAGAGGTGGAGAGATAACAGAGCCCTGGGAACATATGCATTTATAGGGTGAGGTTCTGGTGAAACGCTATCTGGTACAACCGGTATTAGGCAATCAGATAAAAAACTTTCACCACAATTGTGAAGACTAGGGCTCCAACGTTCCGTAAAAAAAGCCAGACGAGTGTCCAGTCCGGAAGCAATATCGGCGATCATTGATGAGCTGTTTGGTTTCTATATACTTCATTAATTTGGAGTTAATAAAAGATTCACAAACCTTTGAAACAATCGAAGTGATTGCAGTTGGTCGATAATTTGAGGGACGTGAGCTAGTTTCCAACCAGTTGGAAGTTTTCTTGTCGAATTAAACGAGTAGAATAGTTTGCGCGGAGGCTTAGCCAAGATTGAGGAACAGCTTTTAATTAAGAGAGGTATGACCCCATCATGACCTACGGCTTTGGAGACGCTTATCTTCTTAAGGATCGTGAGCACACCTCTCTTACGGGGAGATAAAACATAGGTGTCTGTGAAGTGAATCGAAAACGAGAATTTGAGACGAATCTACCAATCAGAATATTAGCTTTATCCAGGTAGTCACCATTGTTATGTAATAAGTCTATAGTGGAATTGGCGAAGTAGTTCCTGATGGTTTTACCAGGGACCAGGTAGTTTGCTAATGCTTGATTCCCAGCTTGTTAGTCTAACATTACTGTTAAAAAGAAATTTTTAGTCTAACATTACTGTTAAAAAGAAATTCTTCTCTCCGGTTAATGGACTTGGAGGTATTCTGTGGAGTTTTGTGAACTTGTTTCAATTCTGGACATGAATGCAATTGATACGCTTAAAAAGCATACTCGTTCGGTTTTATTTCTTCGTTACACTTATCGTTAAACCAAGAGCGACTTTGCCGTTTTTGATACCTGCTGTAGGAATAAGGAATGTATTCATGTATGCTAAGACTTAAAATATCACTAAGCTCTAATGTGAATTCATCAACATCACTCGAAGCAACACAGACCGACCAATCAATTTCCCTAAGATACTGATTGAAAATATCCTAATCAGCATTCATATTTTCTTTTTATTTAATGTGTGAGCTAAGTATTCTAGTACACCTATTGCAATTTACGAAAAAAAACAGTATTCCAAAATAAATCGTTTGCTTTAAATGTAATAATAAGTAGTGTATACAATGGTTTGTTTGCCGTTGTGTAGTTTCGCTGAAGTTCCCCAAGTAAGTGTTGTAACTGTTTTACATCGTAGACTCATCAAATGGCAGCTGTGTTTGAATTAACAGCCCGAGAAAGGCCACGCTCATGTACATACTCGTACATAAATTTTACAGGTATCAGCATTTCCTGTTTCCTCAAATGGGATTCAACAGCCACGACTTAAAGTGGAGCAAGGGCTGAGCAGCTAGCCATAAGGGCTGCGCTCTTATCAACTGGAATGCTTCCAAAAAATTTTAATATTTTTAACAAAAAGGGCATTGGAATAGATTTTGTTAAGAAAACTTCAGAAGATCTGTTGCCATTTTTTTAGTGGTCTTCAGGGAGGGGCGCGCCCCCCGCGCCACATAGCTGGATCTGCTACTGGGTGGAGGACGGGGGCTAATTACGCCACTAAGTTTGTGTGACATCTAATAATAATAAATAAAGAATTATCCACAGTGTACAAATTTAACGGAACTATGGATAACACAACAAATTTGAATAATAGTTTTCAAGAATTCAATATTAAAGATCAATAACTGCAGCATTTGATCATAAATCCTAACATGTTGGATATCGTTAAAAAGGATAAAATGTGCTCTTTTAAACAAATTCTCTAGTTTGATTCTACGGCATCCTTGGCAGGACTGATGAATAATTAAGGACAGCTATTCTCCGAGGAATCTATTGGCATAATATCCATTCTATTAATTAGCAAACCTTAATACATAAGGTATAGCATAGGAATCAGAACTTTTCCTTGAGGTATTCCAGCATAAACAGGTCACTTATAATACTTCCAATTTTCCCAGCTTGATCTCAATAGCATAAGTAAAACGGAATTATGACAGTTCTGCACTGCGCATTCCTATTGATGCCAATTTATTCAGAAGTTTACCATAGTTCACAGTAGCAAAGTCCTTTTTGAGGTCTAATAGTATAGCTAAAACTTGCTCACTTTTGTTAATTTCATAGTAAATGTACATCGTATAAAAGATTATAAGCCTTGTTGTACAGTCAACCAGTATAAAATAAATAGAAAATTTTAATACTGATTGTCAGCCACGAAGGTAAAATAACTGCGATCTTGAGCTTACAGGGAAGATACTTTACCAACAATTTTAAAATAAATTTTAGTAGTATGTATATAATTATCTAAGAGGAGCTTCATTTAAGTATAATACTGAAAGTACTGAAGAGGTATATTCCTTACAAGTAATGACGATATACTTGCTGACTTTCGATCACCCATTTAAGACGTATGTGGACTGCAAACTAGAGTAACCAAAAGACTGTAATAAAGTGGCATGAAAAATATTATATGTAATTAGGTGGACTAATGGAAAGGCCAAATGTTTTTATAATGACCACTTAGATACAACCCAGATTGTAATAAACAATATATGTATACTGTTCGATAAAATATGATTCAGTTTGTCATACTTAAGATCGGAGTATTAATATTCACCGGCTCTTTAGATTGGAAAATAATAAAAAGTAATAAAAAAGTAGTTAACAGAACAAAGTTTTTGTCGAGTGATACATATATTACATGATTTCAGAAAATCTCACAAATCATTCGATTGAACGATAAAGATATACTCTCACACTAATGACTTACTGATAAATTGGCATTGATTTGACAAATTTGGAATCAATTCGTAGAAAGTTGTAAACTAAATTTTGCTCATTTGTTACTCTAACTGTCGATGAAGAATTGATGTCTTTTAGAGGAGGAAGTTACTCATTTCCAGTCAGGCGTGTATACAGGGGGGGGTCACGGGGGTCATGACCCCCCCCCCCCAAAGAGTGTCACCTCACCTACGCGGTGAATTGAAGCAAATCGCGCTGGACTGTAGAGCACGTTGTAAAAGTTTCACAGGGCGATTTTTGTATGGTACGGGCACAATGTTTAGCTGACGCCAGCGTTTAATGCTGGTGATATAGCGCACTTCTCTAAATTTATAACTTTAGCGCTGCTGTGTCACAGAGATAATCTGCGGCAAAGCTTAGTTAATGATAAGTTAAGACAGAGGCGAAGAAGATTGGAAATTTTTCGTGTTTTCTAGAAGGAAACAAGTAATGTCATATACTTATGTACTTATGTCTTTGCATGAATGGGGGAAAGAGCTTCGCTATGCATTATTGTAGTGCTACTGACCTGAGACAACGAGTTAAAAACAAACAAGTAAAACAGTTAGAATTGATACCCTAGATGATGCCCCTTCTGGGCAAGTTTGATTTTTGAAGTGATTTTTCGCATATATTTCTAGAACGGTTTGTCGGACAGAAAAAATGATTATAACCAATTTTATAGAATTTCGTATTCTGAAGTTTTTAGTACAATAAAATTGTCTTGGACTAATCGTTTTCACAGTATACGAAAAAACTCTAAATTTTTTTATGGCAACACCTGAAAGGGGTTGCCCGATTTAGTCCATTTTTGAAGTTTTATTTGCTAGTACAATGAAAACACCGTGTCCAATCCAAATATATAGTGGAAAACGAAATTTTTGTATGGCAACCCCACGAAGGACTTGCCCGATTTGTCTTATTTTGGAACTTAATTTTACTTTTTTTTTAAGTTCGTGTATAAAATTTCAGCTCTCTAAGTATACGCGTTCTTGAGTTATCGTGCGCACAGACAGACGGACGGACGGACATTCAAAAATCAAAATAACTTTTAATATTATGCGTGTGTGTTCAATCCATTTTGTTCTACCATCATTATTTCGAGGTGTTACAAATTGAATGACAAACTTAGTATACCCTTAGATTTCATGTAGAGTATAAAAACGAGAGAACCTAGGATTATCCGAACGACAAAATCTTATTAAATCCCTCAAAATCCTATCAAATTATTCATAATAATGTACTCCCGGTCACAGTACTTCACTTTTTTAATAAAAATTTAAACTGCGCTTTGGCCCAGATGCTGAAAGGAGATGTAAAATTTCTGTCAAATAAAATTTTCATTTTTCCCGAAAATATCAGAGAATCCAGCATTAGTTTCTCCCATTTAATCACTTCATCAGAGCAAAACGAATGTAAACAGAAGCACGTGCTGTTCAAATATCATAGGAATTATACTAACAAACATTGGTTATTACTATAAAAAACATTGGATATTTCTCACAATATTTCAGCAAAAATCGGTTTTCACAAAAACGCGGGAGCATTTTATGAGAGTAAATCCTGAAAAGTCCGCCCCTTCTCATTTTATTTATGAAAATGAATCATTTGCCATTTCCGTTTATTTGCATGTAATCAGCGTTTTCACATTTTATGTCCATATTCATAAAAATTTTAAAGAGAGTTCGATTTCTTTTTGTTATTATATAGTGTCGAACGAAAAGTCATCTATTTATTTTATTGTTTTGATTGTTTGAAAAAAGGAATGAAATGCTTTTATATTTTTTTTGCGCCGATTACACGTATATATTCGTATATATTTGATAAAAAATTTAAAAGAACTTCTTCCTACTTTTTCAACCCCCCCCCCCCCACACTCGAGCATTTTAGTTGTGACCCCCCCAGGCTACAGGTCTGGATACGCGCCTGTTTCCAGTATCTACATCAAATCCCAATAAATATGAGATGAAAACATTGACAATTGCAAGTGTTTGCTGGCAAACTACCTGAAAAATCTCTTAGAAAAATACCAATGCATAGAGTAGTTACAGATCTAATCCCTCCACTCTTAAATTTTTCTTCCTATCACTTAGAGAAATAAATTGGTAAAATTTAATTGGAAATAGTTGATAGTTGATAATGCGCCAACCAACAAAATTGGTTTCATTCAACCATAAATAATAGCTAAATATTTTAAACATATTAAACCATAAAATTTGGCGAATAACCAACATTAGCAGTTGTTTATATACCAACTATGAGGCAGGCTTTGTTAACATTTGATTAAGTTAACTAACTATCAACATATTTAGCATAATATTTAATTGTCCACCAACTTAAACAGTTGTTGCACAATTTTCTATTGTCAATTAACTATTGTTAGTAGGTAGTATACTACTTTGCAGGTAAATAGCTCCCTCAATGGTGTACAAAAATTAGATTATGATTTTCGTATAGAAAAAGAAACAAATTTGAGAATTTACAATGAATATTATATTATTTTTATTTCCAGATTTACATACATAGTGTTATATACATTGGATTAAAAATATTTTGGCCTAATATTAGTTTTACCACTTGGCATATATATGTGTGAATAGGAGTAAAATTAAAATAACATATATTAAAATAAAAGCTGTTCAGTGTTTTTTTCCATCACTCGGAATGATTGGAAATGCTTTGAAAAGTTACCTTATTTATGTTCTAAGCAAATAACGAAAAAGCTTTCTTTTGTTTGATTTATTATTTTAAGAAGCTCAAGACTTTGTTTGTCTCTAATTTTTTGATCATATGTTGGCTTGATTTTCACATTGAATTCTTGCCAGTTCTGGTGGAAGGTCACAATTGTTCTTATATATTAAATATTAATCCAGAATAAATTGATAATTATTCATAAATACCACGCATTTAATTTTTATTTGAGTTGATTCATTTACAAGAATACCAAATTGTGACCAAAGTAATGATTAAAAAGATGCCAGTTCTTCAGGAATGCGCAATTTTTGAGCTGGAATTTTCAGAAAGAAGATCTTGCCGTCTTTTATTGAAGATGATCTTCCATTGTTTTTGAACGTCTACCTAGGGACTATTATGTAATTTCAGCCAAGTGTAAGTCTGAGATATTTCTAAAATATAAATATAGATAATCAGATAATATGCTTTTTTTTAATAAGTCAAATTTAAAAAAGTTATATAAAAAAGAGAGAAATTTGACAGTGAAATGCGAAAAGTACCTCGTTATTCTCAAGGTATTCAGGTTCAATTCGCTGGTATTTGGTAAAGGTTTAAGCTGGTCTTCCGAATTCTTTTTCCAGGCCCCACCTGTTCATAAACATTGCAAGTGATTATGGTACTTTTCATAAAGACGTCCCGATCGGGCCGATTTCGCCCCTCCGCGCTTATAGTAAATTAACTATAAAGAAAACATGTGAGTAAACCGAAACTATTTTACTATATTTAATTGGATTACTTTATCGTCATCGAACCTTTTGGAAATGTCTTCAGCAATAGCTTCAAAGTCTATACGTCCGATTTTTTGCTTTCTTTTGATGCACCATGTTGCAACTGCATCTACAAAAAATTTTCTGGATAAGTCATCAAGCTTTGAAAATCTTTTAAATGACTTCAGGACGTTGCCCCCTTTACGTGCGTAAAAAAGATTCTATAAAAAAACATTAAATATTCGCTTTTTTTAAAACCAAAAGCCCTTACGAATTCCTCTTTGAGCTGAAGAGCTGTTGACGTTATTTTCTTATCCGCTGATGCAGTGACAAATGAAGGCGATGGGCTTTGCTTTCACTTTGTTGCAACCACTGCGAGACGAATGAATTAAAATCGCTATTTGTGGATGTAGTATTACATAAGGAAGGTGTTGGTATACTCTAAAATAGACGTTTAGGGTGTGTTTAAACTTTGCTTTATTGCTTTACAGTTACGTTGTTTGTTCTCGAATTATTTAGTTTTTATCTAAACGCCATATTAGCTCCTAGTAGGTACTTTAAAAAAAATTCATTTAACTCAGGTTCAGTGACACATTCCAATGTAATATTCAGATCTAGTAAAGGATATAATAATTTTTTTCTCCTTTTACGTGAAATATATTATCATACAGATATATTAACCCTATCATATACATGCCCTTTTATTTTTATTAAGTAAAGGGTTTTCCAATAAAAGGTGTTATTTTAATTAGCCCGCTATTTCGGTAGATCTCACTTTTGGAGCAGTCATTTTTTTACATTTGACAAGTAGAAGCTACGACATTAATAAAAATGGAACGATACACGATTCAACAACGCATTCAAATTATTAAAATTCACTATAAAAATGGTGAAAATGTGGCAGAGACGGTTCGTAAAACTCGAATATTTTTGGGTCGTCGTGAAGCACCTTGTCACACCGCAATACAGAAATTGGTAGAAAAATTCGAGCTGTCGGGACAAGTTAGTGATGTGAAGAATAAAACCCGTGCACGTCGCTCAAGAACAGCCGAGAATATTGCTGCTGTAGCCGAAAGTGTTGAAGAAAACGCAGGTTTGTCCATTCCTCGTCGTTCTTTGGAATTAGGCATTCCACAACGTCATTACACCGTATTTTGCATAAAGATTTGGGTCTTAAGGCTTATAAAGTTCAGTTAACACAAGAACTCAAGCCGGCCGATCATCAACAACGTCGAGTCTTTGCTGATTGGGTCCCTTGAAATGCATGAAAATGATCCGGAATTCCATCGAAAACTCATCTTGAGTGATGAGGCCCATTTCCACCTCGATGGCTTCGTCAACAAGCAAAATTGTCGCATATGGGGCTCGGATAACCCAAGAGTTATTGTTGAAAAGCCTCTCTATCCTCAACGTGTGACTGTTTGGTGCGTTTTATGGTCCCGCGGGGTCATTGGACCTTACTTTTTTGAAAATGAGGCTGGAGCAACAGTTACGGTGAATGGATTGCGCTATCGACAGATGATTAATGATTTTTTATTGCCGGAATTGGTTGGTATTGATCCGGGCAACGTTTACTTTCAACAAGACGGCGCGACGTGCCATACAAGCAACGAAACCATTGATCTTTACGGGTAAAGTTTCCGGACCGTGTTATCTGTCGAAGAGGTGATCAAAATTGGCCACCGAGATCTTGTGACTTAACACCTTGCGACTTCTTCCTTTGGGGCCACGTGAAAGAGAAGGTCTACCTACGCCAAGAGCCCAGCGTCGATTCAAGACCTCAAGATGGAATTCGTGAGGCTATCGAGGACATAGGGCAGCCACTTTGCGATTTGGTTATGGAAAATTTCATGAAAAGGATATAATCTAGTAGGCGTGGTCGTGGTGGTCATTTGGCTGATGTTATTTACCATTAGTAACGGCATACCTTCCTCTTTGTCAATGAAATAAATATCCGATCATTTATCTCAAAAAATTTCATTTTTCTTTGAATATCAAAATAACACCTCTTATTGGAAAACCCTTTAGTTGGGTCCGTTACATGGGAGTGCAAGATAAGAACGAAAGCGATCACGACATTGTTGCTGGAACTTCAGAAAATAATAGAATGGATGGAAAATTAATCAATTAATAAGTGAAAAATTCAGCACTATGAAACCGGAAGGAAATTCAAATTTAAAACACTCTTGGAATGAAGTAGTCCAGGCGGATAAACACAATCCCTTTTCTCAATGGGCACCTAAATTTTCACATAAATTTTTTTCAATAAAATGTGGAAACCACTTAATTTCAATGTTTTAAACAGGCAGGCAAAGCCCCAATCTTCCAATTATTCGTACAGCTCTTCTGAAACTTTATCGGGTTCATCTAAATTTGTAATCACTTTATGACATTCACTAACGTCGTTAACTGGTGTAATGGAATCAAAATTCCCTACAAATTGTAAATAAAAAAACGTTTTGATACACAAATGATAGTAGAAAACTATCAGAATCAGAAATATGGTGGCTTATGTTCCTAGACTTTATACTAATAGCTCCAACACTTGTTACGAATATACAACATCAAATTTCTAAGAGCCGAAATCTGTTGGTGCATATGTTTCGCGTGGCATATTGCAATATTTCATAGATATACATGAATAAATTTCAT
Source organism: Dioctria rufipes (assembly GCA_963924295.1). Lineage (NCBI taxonomy): Eukaryota > Metazoa > Arthropoda > Insecta > Diptera > Asilidae > Dioctria > Dioctria rufipes. Next base: position 297,720 of record CAWUPM010000789.1, read on the forward strand.
TATACATACACAAAACAAATTGTCCATCCCATTTTCATTATAAACACATAATAGGTACAGTTAGGACATATGAAAGTAACCCAAAACCTCGAGGTCTGAATTTCGCAAATTCTTTTTCAGTATAGAATCGATTATTTGTGTGAGAAAAAACCATTATTGAGGCATGTTTTTTTCTTGAAATAAACAAACAATTGAACTGGTTAGTTAAATATGCCGCTGGTTATTGACTTCAACTGTAACTTTACAGAACAAAGTTAATTTTGCTTATTTTTGTAGTTGTTATCAAACTACGAAATTAGTTAAAATATTCAAAGTTGTCTAAAATTTACACGGACAACTTTTCAACCTATTTGTCGTTGTTAGATTCAACCTATTTATTTTTTCTGAGTGTAGCAAGAATATCTTATTATAAAAATTATGACGCTATAGTGATACCGTTCGCAAAAATAAAATAGGCGCGTCGTTGGCATTGATAATGCGGGGAAGCTAATAAGATATAGGTACATTTGGCTACTTTACCTATAATACAATTTTTATTTATGATTTGATTTAGAATCGTTAAAAATAAAAGTTCATAAAATTCTTCTGATTCTCATCTTGTTATTTACCGTTGTTCTTCTAGAATTATCGCGAGAATAGACGGACGAACGGATATACAACAATCAAAACAACTATTAATATTATGGATGGATATCCAACCCATTTTGCTCTATTAGCATTTTTCTATGCGTTACAAACAAAATGACAAACTTAGTATACCCTATGATTTCATCGGATATAAATATTCGATTTGAAATAAAAAAAAAGTCTTAAAGTATCACCAGATTTCTGTTCTTGGGTGTGGAGGTCATGAGGACTAAAATCCGTTAAGGTCTTCCTAAAACTCTAAAACTAAAAAGATTTCGAAACGTGAAAGATGTAATTTATGCACAAGGAATAAAAGCATTAAAAGTAACATTACCTTATGACAATTGTTAAAAGTTTGTCTTTGAAATTACCACAATAAAATAGTATCCTGTTTATGTGAAAAGTTTCAACATGAAAGATGAAATTCGCATATGTGATTGAAAAATATAGATTTCCACATATAACACAAAAATAGCTTATAAAAATTAATTTCCTTAAAAATTATAACATTCCCACGTTGTCGACCTTTGACAGTAGTATTGAAATTGCAGTGCAGCTCTTATTTGTATAGAAGTAGGTACAAGTGCGATAGTACTCTGCAAACAACTGAAAGAATCTGATCATTAAAATTTTCATGTTACTAAAAACTAAAGTTGAATAACTACTGATAGAAGAAAAGTTCTTTTTCTAGTTTCTAAATATAAGAAACTCCTTCAGATCTTAAAAAAAAAAACAAAGGCTAAAGACAATTTTCATGATACGCTCAAGGTATACTATACACTTTGCCTATTAAAAAGGCGCAGGAAAGTTGTTTTCAGGCACATTTTAATGTCACTTCAATAATGAAAATGTTTCAAAAGGTGTTGAAAATTAAATTTTTCAGTCCGATTTAAGAAATATCTTTCCAAAAAAAGATTCCTTTTATTTTTAGTATAATTCAATGGTCTTACTTCCATTTTTTATGAAATTATATAACTCGAAATCTTCAGACCGGAGTTTTAGGAAGTTGTAAATTTACAACAAATGGACTGTATTTAATTTCTGAATAGATAATTAATAATAGTAATTTACGAAATAATTCATTTAAAAATAGAACTAACTACTTTTCCTTATATAAAACAGGTATTATTAAAAAAATTAAAATTCTTGTTGAAAACATTGATAACAAACATGAAATAAACATAATTTCTTAGAACTTAACAGAAATATAATATTATTATATACTTTTGTCTTCTTATTTACAGCCACTCATGATTTTATTTCTTATTATGGAAATCATAAAAACAATTTTTTTGTTGCTTGCAGAGCACAAATGAATATTGCACTTAGTAGTAATGTTTTGCGTAAATCCAGTACATCCTTCAAATTTACACCTACCACGTTTACTTCCAAATATCGGCCAGTGATTGTATAAATCATACCTTACGCTTTTACCTGGCCGCTTTTCAAAATTTTGTTTTGGAGATACAATAGATAGAGACGAATTGTCCCCTTCATCACAGTTTCGAGGTCTTCCTCGTTTGCGCACTGGTTTAATAATATTTGCAAATAAAAGACCTTCAGAAATTTCACTTCGAAATTCCATCAAATCCAAGACTTCTCTAGAACGAATTTCTTTTTTGAGGCAGTGACATTTGTATTCAAGCCGTGCGTTACAGACAGCTAAGTCCACGGAATGATCAAAAAACTTTGTGGTCCACTTACTGCTTTTAATAGAAATTCTATATAGTGATATGAGAAAATCTATCTTATCAACACCTCCCATGTGCTTGTTGTACTGTTGTACGATTTCAGGGCGTTTAATTTCAATAAACTTCTTTTTCTCCTGACAAAAACGTGTAACATTTGATAGTGCATCGGATCCAAATATAGTGGATGCGAGTTGCACTATGCCATTATCAAACCATCGTACTAAACATATATTCTGTGTTACTGCGATGCGATATTCAAATGAGCCGCGACCTTCCTTTCGTAAATCCTTCTCAGATTTTATGAGTTTCGCTGCTCCGCATAATCTGTTAGACCGTAGGGTTCCAGTTCCCCATATTCCAAGCTCTTTCAATTTGGAAAGTAATGGGATGTCGTTGAAATAATTATCTCCAAATCATGCACAATGCCATCAGTGCTGCATAAAACAAATACTTTGATACCCCTTTTACAAGGTTTCTTGGGCATATATCGCCTGAGTGTTGTATCTCCTTTAAAAGGAATCAGCACATAAAAATTCTTGTTTTATAATGCATCCACATTTTTCGTTGATCGTATTTATCAAAGGTCGTACTTTCGACAACTCATCTTTTGAATCAGTTCCAGTGGCTAAATGCAGGTTGTTTCGTAGCAGATGGAACCTATTCCGAGACATTGTATTTGAAATTGCTGGAATACGGGTTGCTTGCTTCCAGTACATGCAAATTCCTGCAAAATCACACATTTCCATTACCAAATCCATGCCGTGGTTTGTGAAAAATAATACATATTTGTTTCCTTGGCAATTTTGTCAGTTAACTCCTGCGGAAAATATTGTAGGAAATACTGTAGCGGTGTCTCTTGGGTAATGAAATCTCCAGTTGGTATTTCGAAGTCCTTTTTTCTACAAGAAAACTCTGTCCTAACTTTCCTTGACTACGTTGTTTTCTTAAATCTTCTGTATCCGATAAGTCTTTTTCTAAATACTTATCAAGCATATCAGCTTCAGCTTCAGGAACCACCTCAGAAATTTTATCCAAAGACGAGGACATTTGGCACTCTTGATCTATCTGTTGAAATATATTATCGATATCGCCACAAATATCATCGTCGTCATCATAATCGTTTTCTATATCCGATAAATCGAACATTTCGAAAACCTCTGTTACATCGGAATCTTTCCTCAAAAACCTTTTTCTGCCTGAAGTAAATATATTTCAAAAAATAATTTCCATCAGTGATATAAATAATTAAAATAGCCGAAATATGCTTCATATTAATTAAGAAAGTTTAGATTTGTTCCATACGTGCAACAATTTAAAATTACAAGAAAAGCCACCTTCGAATACATTTGTTGCAAATTTACAACATCACATTTCTAAAAATTACAGTAGGTACATGTTTACTATTTCAATATAAACTGCAGGAAATAATAATCTTTCACTCGTTTTGAATTAGTATATATGTATATTTCAGTTAATTTTACACTTTGCCTGCTTAAAAACGGTAGAAAAAATAGACTTATCTGCTCGTTCTGCCATGTTTTTATTTACCATAAACAGTTCTTCAGTCTCTGACGTTATCTTTTCAACTGAAGGGCACATGGAGAAATCCACTCCTTTAGAATAGATATAGAATACCTTTAGGAGTTATACTATAGTGTCGGCATAATTATAGGGGCTTCAGTTAGTATTGTAAAATTGCAACAAAAAGACCGAAAGGGTTAAAATTCATAACCAAATTGAAATTATACCGTTGCTTCCTGGGAAAACCTTTCTTTCTCCGGTCCTTTAATCATCCACACATAATTTTATTCTTAAAAATACTTAATTCTCGAAGTTTTATTGGAATTAGAATGATTATATACCTGCTCGCCTTCAGGCTCTTGTTAATTGTTTCTCTATGGCTCGCTTTCCAATATATAATTTGATAATTTGTCAGTATTTCTTTCAAAGTTGTGCTAATATCCAAAATACAACAAAGGAAAAGTCTAAGTATATGTTTTAATCTTCAGGCAATAGAGGCATACGCTCTTGTGACTAGCTCTTTATTCCTCTTTAAAAGGACATTGTTTTTCTGAAAAATGTATAAAAACAGGAGATTCGAAATAGTACTTAGCTACCAAATTATATAACTGTATAGGGCGATAGTGAATATTTGTACGGCTGTTTATATTCGTTCCTTTACAAACCTTTGAAAAATCCATAAAGCTTTTTAACTTGTTTTTATGATTTGATAAATAAACAAAAATCAATCAAAAGAGGTTAAAATCATGTCCCATAGTTTTGGGGGTACAAAAAGCTAAGCTATGGTGGTCTGATTGATCTAATTGAATCTTCACATCACTTGTCTTCATAAGTAGTTGAGTGTATTTGTCTGAATCACAGCTCGTTTATATCTCTCAATGTCTTTTAATATGACGTGCTACACACATAGTTCATGCTAAAAGACTAGTTACTACATATAACTTTGCACTCATTCCTTCAGGGATATAAATGAGAGGAGCATTTTGGCAGGCATGGCTTTTCAAGTGAAAAAGCAAGAGACGGTATTAGAAAAAAAGCCTAGTTTTACCATATATTGCAGAGGGAGAATAATGAAGGCAATTCCGAATGCCTTAGGCTCATGACAAGAATCGCTAAATTATTTCAACAAATTTTTAATATTAATAATAAGTGCGAACTATCGTAATTTCTGTATAAATTAGAATCGGTTAAATACGATAAACGACAAAAGACCCAGAGTAGCCAGATCAAACTGTATCTATGTATATGTGTACACCAGAAACATCAATGAAGTTAACATGCTAGAATTACATATAAAAATTGTATTTTCACTAGCCCAAAACAATAAAAATACCAAAAATTTCAAACGGTTTGTCTTTCACTGGCATCTGCAAATCATATCGAGGACACTCGTATCTATCATTGTCCGTTCTTTATTAATTGTCGACATTATAACCAGTTAGTCATACGATTTGTCCTCTCTTTCAAGAACTTTCAATGCTGCCTGCCTACATAAAAGACGCCACTCCATTTTCACTTTCCAGGCCCTAAACACGACAATACCACATTGTGCAGGTGCCACGAAAAGTGAATTTATTTTCCTCCCCATCGAGACTAACTTGAATGGCTGAAAATATTTTTTTTCCTTAAAGTTAATCTGGAAAGGAAGACAAGAATAATTTCATTGTGCTTTTAGAGCATATCTAAGGGTTCCTATGTGGTGGTTTAAAAAGGTCTTCAATAATAGGACACGTCAGTAGAATAATACAGAAGTCCCTTCAGCATGCGGTGTCCGCTAAAGATTGTTGAATACCATAAATCCAACAACAAAACTAGGAAGCTGTCTGACTGGCTGCCAGACTCAGTTCTTCTCCACATCATCAGAGTAGATATTATATCCGTGGGATCTAACCTGAAAAATCAAATTCATGGGCCTTTCATTTAACAATTCCTAAAATTACATGTTTAAAGTGTAATGAACTGTAAGAAGGACGAAAGTTTCTCTCTCAAGATGTAGACGAAGATAGCACAGGTCAAGCCACATAATTGATTAAAATTATTCCTGCAATTCCTTTCATATAGTTTTACGACATAAGGATATTTTTTTTTCTTCCTGTTTCCTTCTCTTCCTTTTCTCCAGCATGCCTCAGAATATTAAACATGGGCCAGTGACATAATATTTCACGAATTCAGGGGAGTATACACGTTAACGGGTTGCTTCTGAATAGACAGTCTCTAGTAAGTAGCAAATTGAACTATTTCAAGCATGCAAAATTGATGTGAAAAGAATTAGATGATCAATCATTTTGAAAGACGTTCCTTTCACCGAAATGAAAGTGAGAAAAAAAATTACGAGAAAATTACACATTGAGGATATATTGTATAAGAAAAATCTATGGTTAAAACTCTACCTACGTAAATACAAAACATACCTGATTTAGTCACTGATCTCTATTCATTTTTGATTTATGAACAATCCTACTCCAGCCTGCTTTGAAAAATGGCGACAAAAACCTCCGATAAGGACAATAAGTTACTTTTCGCATTTCACAGATAAAGGAGAGGAGAATAAAATACTGTAAATCTTGGGTCTCATGGCAGATGTCCTTTGGCCTGTTTATTTTACCGAGTGGGTATTACTGTGGGACTTGTCTGCAATCACAGTGGTTTAGCTGCATACCGCACCATGTACAACATCCACACATCCACAATAATATTCATTTGTATACTCTTGTCGTCTTATTTAGACCCACACAGAGTAAGGACAGCCAGGCTGGATGCTTTCTATTATCCTATCAGCATCTCAACGACATTTTCTATTCAGAATACGTACGTTACCAATTTATGTCATGCTTTGGATTTACATATACTTATCTAGGTAATTGATACAGATTGTCACAGGAAGCCATCTACACATTGAAGGGTGCTCCATAAACCACATCCAGTAGGTGTACATGTTTTTCAAGCAGCAAATAATATACAAAAAGCGATGAAAAATCCTTAGGGGCTATGAATTCCAAAAGCTCTGTCAATCCGAATATGAATTGTGCAGTCAGTGTCAGTAACATCTGACAACGACTAGACTTTCTTTTTTTGTTCTACGTTCTTCATGCCGGCATATGCACCAGTATTCGCATGTGTGCACATTCACGCGTACAAAAAACCTTAAATAAAATTGTGTCAATGCACGTTTTCTGGTGAAATAAATGTCACGTCACGATATCGGATCCTTGAGATTTATTCCAACAACACAATGACGACACTCAATAGGAAACAAACTTTCGCAATATATTTTTTTTTTCCAAAAATTCCATTTGCACTAAAGTCACCCCAAATATGAACTACATAAATATCAAGTCACCTCCCGCAACCACTACAATTTTACCAACATTTACATTGGAGGCAACTATGTAACTTACACTAAATCCACAAACAATGTAGATGCGGATGTCATGTTTTCAAACTTTTACGCGAAAAAAAATCCGCCAGCTTCAATTGCATTTAATTCCATTAATTAAAAATTTCTATCTCTTCGCTGCCGTTGTAGTCTCTGGTAACAGTGGAGATACTTGGTTAAGGGGTTAGGGTAGATAACGGATAGGAGGATACAAGAGAATGGCTTGCTTGGAAATTGTTTCCACTTTTATGTTATTTTCTGCACAATTAAACCTCAAAGGAATAATTGCTTCGATCAATATAAGATGGGATTTGAACCCATTCAAGAAAATTTAGAAAAAAATCTTAGGAAAGGATTTTTTTTTTTTTTTTGTGAATTAGTATAGGAAACAGTAATAGAAAATGTTCGAACAATTTGACAGCAGTTCCAATTTTTAATTTCGCTTTAGTAAATATCCTATTTTTATAGAATGATTTTTTTTACGTTATTATCATCCCTAAAGTGTTTAGAACACGTGTGTAAAAGGATATTTTGATATCTAAAGTATTTCAGAATTCACATCCTGTTGAGTGCGCCGGCTAGAAAACAGGTAGCTGAAGCGCTCGGAGTGCGCTTTCTGGGGTGACCTGCTACCTGAGGTACCCTTGTACATTCCGGGAAATTATTAACCATTAGATTCAGCACAATCAGTTCGTGGAGGAAGATGAACTGCCCCTGTATAGTGCTGGAATAGCTGAAGTAAGCTGTCAAAGATTTTTTTAACGTTAAACTTTATATGAGTTTTTCTGGGAACAACAGTTTTAGCGCGCGAGTTACATATCCAACATCAGAAACAATTCAGACACTGTACTACAGCAGCATTTCCCACGAAACTATTTAAATCTATTCCCATACCTCCATATCCACTTTTCTGGAAATACAAAAGTTTTGTTTTTCAAGTCAACTCGAAACTTTTGTTTGTCTGAAAATATGATTAGTTGCATTTTTGTCAAAGATAGCAAATAGAATAATTTTATGAGAAAGGTTAGTTCTCGGTAAGATCCTGTAACGAAAAATACGGAATACAGTTCTTGGTAAAAAATTGAATCTTTCATTTTTTTCCTATTATTAAATTATAATTACCTTAACTCGCGGGGCCCTCTACAGCATCAACGGCTGAACCGATTCACATGAATCTTTTCGCAATTGAAAGGAAATTCCATTTGCGGGGCCATCAGGAAGCCATATTTGTCAAAACATTATTTACTAATAGTGTTTTCGTCCGTTGAAAAAACAGGACAGACAAAAAATTGTTTTTTTTTTTTTTTTTTTTTATTGCAAACGGCTAGCATGTTTTTATTCAGAGGTTTTTATGAAAACGAAAACTGGTAAGGACCCCCAAAGTTTATCTAGTTTAATCATTTTCAACCCTATTTGTTTCGAATAAATTGGCAGAGCTGTGGAGCGCCCCGCGCCTTGCATGGTTTTATTTGATGGGTGCTGGAGCCGCCATTTTGGATTTTTTTTTATACATAAAATTAGGATTTACTCTTCATTGATAGAAGAATACAATACGTTAAAGCAAATTTCCTAAAATAATTATTTTACTGCAGACTCAGCAGCAATCTGAATCAATTTCAGATTGACTTATTTCGCTATGAGCTTTCATAGCAAAACTCTATATGTAATGCTAGTCCCGCACGGGATAAACTTGCTAGGCATTCATGTAAATACGTAGTATTTCGCCCCATATAGTTCACACTTAAAAATTATTTTAAGTCTTTATATGAGGTCAGGGGCCGGATTCTGTAGCACGGAGAATTTGCGAATTTGGGAGATGAGAATTTCGTTTTCTTAGAATTCATAATTTCCTAATTCTTCATTCCGAATTCACTAACATGGTTGGAGAATTATGGAAAACGTAAGAAATGTGAAAAAGTACGAATCGCCTGGGACGATTAAGGGTATCAATTTTTGTTGTAGAGGGTTGGACTTTTTTTCATATGTGAGGTACATCTGCCTATTACCTTCCACTGTCGAAATAAATTTAAATTTCTTTTTTGTTGGGGTAGTTTTTGAGGGCTGTAAGAGGGTAGGTGTTCTCGAGTTTTTCCGGGATAACGAGAGAATGGAGAGTAGAAGCAGAATGTATGTGGTATCAAAAAACATAGGAGCTCAGGGCGAACAAGATGGGCTTAGGAAAAGGGGCGGGGAGAGTGCGGGGTAGAAATGGGAGCTGATTAACGGAAATTTAAAAAAAATAAAGACAATATCAGGAGCTGCAATAATTCGCAGGGGTAAGCTCAGGATCAAATTCTCCATTCCACTTGTTAATTCTCCGGTGTTTTGCAAGTGGAAAAGTAAGTGGAAAAATTGTACTGTCTGCTTTTGCTGCGTTTTGTGAAGGTATCTAGGTACCTAGGACTTTCAAATTGAGTTATGTATTCACTGCGTATCCTGGCTATATTGTAAAAAACAAATTATGGAAATCCATGCAATACTAACAGAGGAACCAGGATTTTGTATCTCACCACTCGATTACCCTCTCCTCCCTCTTTAATTTGGTATCAAACATGACGAAGTTTGAGCAACCACCTATGAGGGGTGGTACGACCCCAACCCCGAAAATACCCTGCCACCAAAATTGTTCACCTATATTTTTGTACTCTAAACCCTTAACCTATCAAAAAAAATCCAATACTCTACAGCCCTCCCACATAGAGTTAGGCGCCCGTGAATAGGCCGCTCAAATCTGCAAATTACCGTTAATCGAAATAAAATATAGCCTATAATACCCCTGCATGCCTAATTACCAAAGTGAATTCTTACTTTTTTTTATTGGGCTTAGAGATCCTGAGCTTACCCCTAGCGAATTATTGCAGCTCCTGATATTGTCTTTATTTTTTTTTTAATTTCCGTTAACCAGCTCCCATTTCTACCCCGCACTCTCCCCGCCCCTTTTCCTAAACCTATCTTGTTCGCGCTGAGCTCCCACTTTTTTTGATACCACATACATTCTCCTTCTACTCTCCATTCTCTCGTTATCCCGGAAAAACTCGAGAACACCTACCCTAATACATCCGTCAAAAACTACCCCAACAAAAAAGGAATTTAAATTTATTTCGGTAGTGGAAGGTAATAGACAGATGTACCTCACATATGAAAAAAAGTCCAACCCTCTACAACAAAAATTGATAACCTTAATCGTCCCAGGCGATTCGCACTTTTTCACATTTCTTACGTTTTCCCTAATTGAATTGAGGAATTAAAAATTCTAAGAAAACGCAATTCTCATCTCCCGAATTCCCAAATTCTCCGTGCTACAGAATCCGGCCCCAGTTTGGCTGTTTGCTTTGGTGTACACGGCAGGCAGGAACCAAGCCGTTCTGACGATTATACGCTTCCTGCTTATATGAAACGCCCTCTTTTTGCAATGAAATTTCTATTTTCAAAGATTTTTCGTTTGCATAAAAAGTTTTTTGCACTCTACTCATTCCGTTTGTAACGCACAGAAAAAATTCTCGTAGAACAAAATTGGTTGTACACTCACACACCCGTCTGTCCGTCTATTCATCCGACCAACCGAGCCGTCCGTTTGTCCGTCCATCCTCACGATAATTCGCGAAGGCACGTACATTGAGAACGGAAATTATGATTTTGCGCACGAGGTTGCAAAAAAAAACCCAAAATTCAACTTAAGTTCGAAAATTGGACCAAACGGGTTAATCCTTCGTAGGGTTGCCATATAAAACTTTAGTTTTTCACTGAAAATGTGTCGACGTCGAGTGCTGAAAACTCGGACGTGATGTTTTCATAGTAACAGTAAATAATATTTCATATGCCATATAAAACTTTACTTTGTTTACGTATACTACGAACACAATCAGTCCCAGACGTTTTTATTGTACTGAAAATGTCTTCAAAATATGGAAACCAATGAAATATAAAATGAACCATTTTATAAATACATTTGACAAACCGCTCCAAAAATTAAACTTAGGCAAATGCGTGACCATACGATATTACATACGGTTATTCATCTATGTAGGGCAGCGTTTCTCAACCTACATATGTGCCGCGGCCACTGACTTATAACAATGGTCTGAATGGCACAAGTTTTACAGTTCTCTCTTTCGCCCTAAGGCAGAGTTGGAGCTACCAACACAAAATATTGTTCACTGAACGTTTACTTATGCCATTTCATGTTTTTCTGTTGGCTGCAGATGAAATCTCCGCAGAAAGAATAAGGTAAAAATAGTGTTTACCATGCGCCATCTCTCTTGCCCATACGCAGGATTCAGTTAAGAATACCTTTTAAAAATTAAAGTCGGAATTAGTTTAATTTCTAATAAGAGTGCTTATAAGCGATTAAAATATCACTTGGACACAAGAAAATAATTTGTTTAAATTTAATTCGATGTACGGGTGTAAAATTTCATCGGATTGTTTGAGTTTTACATATTTTTGTGTAGTAAACGTTTTAAATGGTACTCTAACGGTGATATACAGAAACACAATATTTTTTGTGCCACATGAAATAGCAAATCGCTCAGTCCATTGTTATAAGTCAGTGACCGCGGCACACAAGTGTGCCGCGCAAGATTATTAAACGTGGCGCGAGATTTGCCAATAAATAAATAATTAAAATTCCATTGGTTTTGTAATTTTGAAATAGTATTTACAATTGCTCCAACGGTTTCTAAAAAATATCATTTTAAACTTAATTTTCTTGCATTTTTATTTTATATTCACCCTTATTATGATTGTTACCTCACTTCAAGTGCAGAGTTGCTAGACTGGGACAAATAGATTCTCGTACCAACTTTACAAAAATCTCGTACGACAAGAAAAATTCTCGTACACTAGGTTTACGGCGAGTTAATGAGAAAGGGGGGCTAAATTAAAATGAGTCAAACTCTAACACTTTATTTTACTTTTTTATAAGAAAATGTATGGATATATTTCAAAAAGTTATATTGGAAACAATTTTTAATAACATTTCTTGTATTCAAATTTAGTATAGTGTTGTCTAAGGCTAACTATTCCTAAAATAAAATATATGCAGATATCTAAATACATAACCTAGATCTAGGATTATCTGGGCCCGAGTCAAAATTTCCATCAAGGTTTTCATCGTCAGGTTACGCTGCAGTAGCAGGTTTTTCGGCTGTAGTAAAGCCAACGGATGCGACATATTATGTGGGTGGTAGGTTTGGAAAGCCTAAATAGCAATCTTTTAATTGTGTTTTATACATTTACACGACTGTGTAAAATTCATAGGAACGAAAGGAGACAAAGAAGAATAGACAGATTTTAACTGTAATAATTCTAAGAATTATGTAAGATTTGGCGAAAAGAAAAAGCAAGTAACAAACGTCGACAGCTGCACATTTCTCTGTATTTTCGTGATGCTGTTGCCGATTTTTATTTCATTTGTTAGCTGTTCTATGAATTTTATACAACAATCGTCACTTGAAGTGAAGCAACTACCACAATAAGGGTGATTATTTTTTAATCAATAATAATTGAGTTTGATCGAAATTGGCTCTATCTTAAAATCAAAAGTTTTGTGAAATAAAAAATTGTTTAAAATACTTTAATGAGATTCCATTGATGTTAACTAACAAGATATTGTTTCCCTTTAGCCATAATGGACAAGTATTTAATAAAGTTCAGTGCCTCGAAGTTAGAAGGTAAACAGAGAAATAAACGGAAGTATAAAGATGAATACATCGAATTCGGATTCATCATAATAGAAACGGAAGGCCCATAAATACCATTCTGTTTAGTCTACAAAAAGAATCTTTCAAATGAAGCTCTCATTCCTAGTAAATTAAAAAGGCATTTGGAAATTTCACACACAGAAGTCAAAACCAAACCAAAGGAATATTTTGAAAGTCTGGTGGTACAGCAAAGTAAAACAGCAAATAATTTTTTAAATTGTATGAAGATGCCAGAAAAGGGATTGATTGCCATTTACGCGGCTACACAATTGATCGCGTGACGTAAAAAGCACACTCAGATGCCGAGTCCATCATTGCACCAGCATTAGATATCACGCATAATCGAAGATTTGTCTTCAGACTTGAAAAAACAAATTGTCGAGCATTTCAAAGCGCAGGACAGTAAACTGTGGAAAGTCACAGTTCCTTGCTTTTATTCGATTTATTAAAAATGAAAAATTCTTGAATGAGTATCTTTTCTGCAAAGATTTGAAGAGCACAATGACGGGAAAAACATATTTGAGCTTGTTAGAGAAGATATTTGAAACTTTGGTTTGCTGTGGAAGAACTATGTTGGTGTTTGCACAGATGAATGCCCATCAATGTTGGGAAACAAAGAAGGATTTCTCACACTTGTGTGCCAAGAAAATCCGAATATTATAAGCGTCCACTGCATGATTCATAAAGAATCTCTTGTTTCAAAATCGTTAACTCCAAATCATTCAAGTGGTCAATTTCATCCAAAGCCGACCTCTAATATCCCGAAGTTTCTCTCAGCAATGCGACGCAATGGATTCCGACTACAAAACTCTTTTATATCACACCGACGTGACTTGGCTTTCAAAGGGAAAGGTTTTAAACCGACTCATACATCTGAAAGTGGAAACAATTTTGTTCTTAGAGGTAAAAAAAATATCTTTTGTATTTTCTCTTCATGATGAGATTTGGTCGCTTAAAGTTCCATTTCTCTCGGACTTGTATGAAAGGCTGAAATCTCTGAACTTAAGTCTTCAAGGACCATCTGAAAACATGAGTGGAAACAACTCTTTATGCGAAAGAAAATCTTTGAAAAAAGAAATTTCTTTTCAAAAAGACGGCGTTTCAGCAGAACCGCATAATCATCAGTATGACCATGCAAGCAAACAGCCAAGCTGACCTCATATATAAACTTAAAATAATTTCTAAGAATGAATTATATAAGGCGAAATACTACGTATTTACTTGAATGCCTAGCAAGATTAGCCATATGCGGGACTAGCATTTCATAGAGAGTTTTGCTATGAAAATTCATAGCGAAATAAGTCAATCTGAAATTGACTCAGATTGCTGCTAAGTCAGTAGCTACAAAATAAAGTGCAAAAACTCTTTATGCAAACGAAGAATCTTTCAAAAAAGGAACGCCCTCTTTTTGCAATTAAATTTCTTTTTCCGTTTGCATAAAGAGTTTTTTGCACTCACTTCTAGAGCTGCAGACTTAGCAACAAACTGATTCAATTTCAGATTGAGTTATTTCGTTATGAATTTTCATAGCAAAGCTATCTATCTGAGAATATCATCACATCAACGGCAAATTTGATGTCATTTGCAGCAAAAATTAGCACTGTGGAAATCTGAAATATCGAAAGGAAATTTTAATTGCTTTCCAGGTATGAATGAATCTCAGTTTATTAGCACCCTTAAAGAAATTCGAATTTCACTCAAATCTACTTTCCTTCACTGTCAGTTGAAAAATATGAATGGTTAATCAACCCATTTGTAATTTGCAAAAATCCAAATTTGACAGTAACAGAAAAAGGACAACTCTTTGTTTGAGAAACGATAAGTTTTACCGTTCAACATTCAGCGAGAAAAATTTGGATGAGTTTTGGCTTTCAGTCAAAAATTTGTACCCTCAAATCAGTTTGAAAGCCATTAAAATTTTTCTGCCTTTCATATCTTTGTGGTTTTGGGATTTTGGATATTTAACATTGAGAGAAATCAAGTCCAAAAACGGGAAAGACTTTTAAAAGTTGACGATGAAATGCGAACTTGTCTGGCGACTTTGTTCAAAGAAACAGGGTCAGCCCTTCATTGAATAAATTTCGTAAAAAAATTATGTGTTCTGTTTTTAAATTTTTTCATTTTCAGGTGTACCGCGCAGAATTTCAGATATTTTTGTGTGTCGTCAATCAAGAAAGGTTGAGAAACACTGATTGAGGATATTATCTAGCTTTCTTACTTTTTCCTGATAGAATTCAATCATCCGAGTAACGTGATAAGCGCACACCGTAAAAAATTTCTATTGAAAATTCCGCTACTATAATAGGCAACAAATTGCCAGTAATGGTAGCGGAAATTTACACAACTTTATGCGCACTGCATACCCTTATGTAAAGCAATTTCGCAGTGTATGTAATTTTATATTGTTTATGCATTTTTCAATTTCCGATGTAAAATGCGATATGTAAATTTACATAATGCTGTGGAACTAAGTTACAAAGTTGTATGTAATTTTACACTGTTTACGCATTTTTCAATTTCCGATGTAAAATGCCATATGTAAATTTACATCATGCTGTGGAACTAACTTACATGAGTTTAATGTAATTTTACATTATTAATGAATTCTTCAATTCCGTATGTAAAGTACGCAATATGTAAATTTACCAATAGTTTTGTAATTTATTTCAATTGCCAATGTAATGTTTTGTACGGAAATTAATAGCATAAAAAAAGTAAAAAAGCTAAAATTTGTCTAAGATCAATTCTTATGACCATGGCAATTATAAAAGATTAACAGTCAACACGTAATAGATGTTATATTAGTTTCGATGATAACAGCTACCTAAGAAATCATCATTTTAAAAATCAATAAATATTTGTTGGTATGCAGTATTTCCATGATTGAGTTTTTTGAGCGAAATTCAATTATAAAAATACTCCGTACTTAAAAATATTTTTTGATTTTTAAAACGGTTTTTAAGGTAACTGTTAGGATCGAAACTAGTAACATTTTTTTACATGTTTTATGACTGTACTCCACAAAATCAAACTATGCACTAACTGGTGATCGCATTCTGATAAAATTTCCCGTATAATAATTCACAGCAACGCATCCTGATAAATGTATGAGCATGAGCAGAGTACTGAAGGAAAGAATACAGATAAATGCAAACGTCACTGCTTATGTTGTATTGAAATTTCCTTTTTAAATGTGGGGAATTCAATGCAAATTAATTTTGTGGAATTTCACGCAAATTTACAGTACAATACAAAAGTTTTGTATGATTAAATGTAAAATCACAGTACTGTATGGAATTTTACGCAAATTTACAGTACGATACAAAAGTTTTGTATGATTAAATGAAAAATCACAGTACTGTATGTAATTTTACGCAAATTTACAATACAAAAGTTTTGTATGATTAAATGTAAAATCACATAAATTATCTAAAAAATTACTCACTTTACTTATTTTTGCAATTAAAAGTAGAAAGTTTGCAGATTACATAAAAAGTATTTAATTTCATAATGATTATGTGTATATACATACATTTGAAGCGATAGTGACTATTTTAACCATAGTAATTTTCCACAAAGTTAGTTCATGATTTTTTACGGTGCAGTTAAGCTAACAGCCCGTTTAATTTATGCAAAGATTTGTCATGTTTGGAAAGTTTTCATTAAATATTAACTATACCCTACACCGTAAAAAATTTCTATTGAAAATTCCGCTACTATAATAGGCAACAAATTGCCAACAATGGTAGCGGAAATTTACACAACTTTATGTGCACTGCATAACCTTATGTAAAGCAATTTC